>CM017443.1:20442753-20500968 GCA_007726485.1 Eragrostis curvula | reverse complement strand
GAGAACCATGGGCTGATCCTTATCTCTGTCTCCACTTCCGCAAAACTCCTTCTGCTGGGTTATTTGTTCTTGAAGACCAACCATTTCTTTGACGGTGTTAGGTTGTCTCCAGACAGCCATCCCTACTCTCAGCCATATGCTTTGACATGATATTGACCTTTGCCTTTAAGTCATATATGGCTTTCCTCCTAGCAGTGGATTCAATCTTCACCTCAATGCTGCCAGGTTCTGGATTCAGCTTGATTGTCTCCCTCGTGCATTCGGTTTCCTGAAACCAATTTCCCCAGAACACACGACAATTGATGTATCCTTTCTGTTCGGTCTTCTACCATCTTCCCAGTCATCCCATCTTGTTCTTCATTGTCATCATTATCCGGGTGACATTCCTCTCCATCGGATATGATCGTGTATCCCCGAACTTGGTGAGATCAATCTCCTCCTCATACAGCATGAGAGGGAGATTGGTTCCACCACCTGTGAGCTTCATCAAGAGTTTGACCACTTTGGAACAAATTTGGATTTGTTGGGCAGACTAGAATGGTTCAGGGTCTTCTTTCATGATCGGAGCTTGAGGAACCTCATTCTGTAGCACCGGTTGAGGAACAGTACTTCTTCTTTTGGTAGAGCTTGAGGAACCTCAATTTGAAGAACATGTTGAGCAACAGGTACTTCTTTTGGTAGCTCAGGTGTAGTGGCACATAGCTGTCCAGATTGCTCAAGACTTTCCCAAGAAGTTTGAATCCTTCATCAGAGTGTTTCTTATGAAGGATCCTCCAGAAGCAGTATCCAAAATATACGGCTCTCTGGAGTGAGCCCCCACATGAAGTGCTGGAGGAGTACTGCTGGTGATAGTCCTAGATCTGGTCCTTTGACGGTATATTGTGAAGCGCTCCCAAGAGGCTCCCAATGTCTCTTTACTGCCCTGCTTGAAGGTAAGAAGCTCCATACGAAGAACAATTACCTTTGCAATAGGGAAGTATTTGAGACAGAAGAGTTCTCTGAGAGTTGTCCAATTTCCGTTGGCTTCTCCTACTGTCCTGGCATACCATTGTGTTGCCTTTTCACTGAGTGAGAACGGGAAGAGCTTCCATTTCAGAGTGTCCTGTGGAAAACCCTCGGTCGAAACAGTGGAACAGAGCAACTCGAAGTATCTCAAGTGGTCATATGGATTCTCATGTTCATCTCCGCAGAATATTTTCCCCTGAACCAGTGCTATGAGTTCTGGACGAATTTCATAGCTCTGGGCTGTGATTGGTGCAGATGCTGGAGGAGGCTCCAGTAGTGCTCCTTTCGGAGCATTGGCGTAGAAGATGGAAGATGGGTCCATGGTATAATGATAAAGAAAAAGAAATACAAAAACAAAATAAACCTATTCACGGTTGACTCTAGATTCGAGTTCTAGTACAGCTACCATTCCCCGGCAACGGTGCCAGAAAGCTTGTTGGCAGTCCTAAGGCCTAACAGAAATAAATCCGCAAGCGTATGGATACCGATGCAGCTTTCACCCAGGAGTATTCCTAAGGTATCGAATCCACAGGGAACGAACAATGTACTAATACTCAAGATCTATGCAAATTATCCGTAAACAGGGGCACACTAAGCAAAGAATTAATGCAATAGAAGTGATAGTCCTCTGGCCAGGTAATCTAATGCAATGTATTAAATAACTGAGCAATGCGATAAGGTTCTGTCTATATCATCTACTTCGGGGCACGGCCGCCGCTAGCTGTACGCAACCCGGTAACTAGGTTCAAGGCATCTAACTGACGGACCGCGTCTAGGCCCTACACATTCAACCCGAACGTGGTGGACTATAGAGACCGGTACAGCTGTCACCTGCACTCGCGGCTACCACATCATCCCGTGGGGTTGAGGGCAATTCAGGATAAATCAAAGTATAAACACCACGTTTACACCTATCATTAATACTAGCGACTAGCAATTTCCTAGAGCTAGCACATGCAGTAAATAAGAAATACTTACTACACACCTAAATTCCATAAATGATAAAGAAGAATACCTTACTTAATTGCTCAATAAATAATATCCTTACATGTTACCCGGCCTGGAGAACTAGGGGTACTACTCCCAGGCGGAGTACATACCCGAGGCGTCGAAGAAGAAGAGCTCCGGCATCTCCGGAGCTTCCGCCCTTCCTCCGCCCTCACTCACTCACTACTCCTAACCGCTCGACAGAGCTTCGCTACACTGGAACGAATCTAAACTTATGTATCTCGAGGTGCGAGTTGTTCTGGAGCCGCAAAGGGGTATTTATAGGACCATCAGGACCGGGGGGTACTTATAGCCGAAGACGGAGTGGTTTGCACGCTAAGTCAGGCCGGCCGGCCTAGTAGGGGGGCCGGCCGGCCATTGATTGTGGCGGTTGGTCACCGCCTTCCGCGTGGACGTCTAGAATTGATCCCTGGTGTCGGTTCGAAGGTCGGTTACTTGCTAGGGGCGGCAGAAGTGGAGTAACCGTCAAGTTTAGGCCCAAAAGCCCACTTTTTGTATGTCGGTTGTTCATCCACCTAATTGGCACTTGGGCTTGATGTTTTGGGATGTTTGTAGCCCACTGGAGGAACCTCGGGCCCAAAGGAGACAGAAGTAGGCCAGCCGGCCTAGCGGTGGGGCAGGCCGGCCAGGAAATTTCTGCATTTCCTCAAATTCTTCTGCGGGCCATAACTTCTGCTCCTGAACTCCAAATTGGGCAAACCAAAAGTCCATTTTGACTATCTCGAAGGGGGCTTTCGCATGGTGAGGTCAAATATATTATTTGGATAATTTATCTTCATGACCAAATCCCTCTTTCTTCACAGTTTGTGATGATTTTCCTTCATAAATAATCATGCAATCAAAATATCACCAAAACTTGTGGAAAGCCATTAGTCCATAAAAAGTATTCATTTTATTCTTGGTTTATGGCTTTTATAAGCTGGTGTTGGTGGTAAAAAGTGGTCATTAAGCACCGCCAACAACGTCGTTGTTTGAAAAAGTCCTGCAAGCTTTGACAACATATGGGATGTTGGTAGTAAGCCAAGATTGACAATGTTCAATCGAAGTATCTTCAGGAAACTGATCAGGGACCGTCCCCACAGAAACGAGAGCATCTCGGACTCAGCCACAAAGGCCAGACAGGCGAAGCCTCTCAGCTTTGGCAACCGCAGCAAGCTCTTGATCAGTGGCATCAACTTTTCCGCGAAGATCTTCGTTAACTTCTCTGGCCTTTGCAAGGGATGCATCCAACACTTCAACCTGTTTATCCAGAGAAGCTACCTTTGTCTTAAAGTCTTCAGCAGACTTACTCAGCGTTTCCTTCTCCGAAGAGAGGCCAGCCAAGCGCTTCTCGCTAAGAGCAAGTGCCTTCTCCTTCTCTTTGACCTTCGTCTCAAGGACGCTAAGGTCTTTGCGAAGCGTATCCCGATCAGCTTTCATCCGTGATAGCTCCCTATACTGGTGAAGGGAGGCATGGGTAATGGCAAGAGACTGGCACAAAAAAAGGAAGAGTCAGATGACAAGACTTAAAAACTAATACTGAAAATTAAAAACTCACCTTCACTTGCGAAGATAGTAAAGACTTATACAGGGTATCACCACCCTGCAACACTAGTTCATCCTCCACTTGAGGAAGTCGAATCCTGTCAGCAGCAGCAACAAAAGACTCAACGGCCTGAGCACTCATGACGAAGGTATTGGCAGGTACCTCGTCACAAGCAAGCAAAGAGCCCTCAGCAACCTCAACTGAATCAAAAGTCACATCAAAAGGGAGAAATTCTTCCTGCATCGTCTCAAAGATAGAATGGAGAAAAAGTTCACCACCTGCCAAAGGCTGAGAATGTTGCGAGGTTGGACTTGGGGCTCATACGGGAGCTGAATCCCAGAACGATCTGAAAGAAGCCCCGGATTGGCAGCAATTAGGCGAAGTTCAGTCATATTGCGCAATGAAAGACAACCTGACGCAGCAGCTTCACCCGCATCCTTGTCCTGGATCTGGGCCTCGACATAGGCTTCGAGACCCTTATCTTGGGTCTTGTCCTGGATCTTAGCCTTCGATCCAGGGGCATCAAGCGCAGGGGCAGCAATGGCCAAATTCTTGCCCTGGATCTTGGCCTTCTCAGGAACACCAGATTGGCCAGCATCGGCTGAGGAAGAAGAGGTATTCTTCACAGGACCAGTGGAACCTTTTGAATGAGCATCTTTAGAAGCCTTCGAAACCTTAGCGATGGAGGAGAACTGGCCTCCACCCTTCGGATTGGTGATCATATCCAACAAAGAATACATAGCATCGGCCTTAATAGAAATGGATGGCTTAACCGAAGTTGTCTGAGCAGACGAAACCTTCGGAGGAGGAGCTGAGATGGCAGCAACATCAGACGTTTGATGATTGGCGGCATTAGCCACTTTCTCAGAACCATCTCTCGAAGATGACTTGGTAACCTTCGCCTTCTTCCTAGCACCCTCTTCGCTAGATCTTCGGTTACCAGACATCTTGAAGAAAAGACGAAAGGAAGAACCTCCCGTTAATACGAAGGGAGTAGGAAAAGTGGAAACAAAGGCAAAAGGTGTTCAAAGAGCTAAAACATCGCAGAAGAAACAAGGCAATCACAACGGGTATATATAGAACCGAGCTGAGCATCGGGAATCGGGAAAAAAGTACAATCGGGAACGACAAACACGTGGAAGAATCAGGAGCTCACGATATAATCCTTTTTTAAGAATAAAAAATAAATTGTTTATGGCTATGGTTCTACCAAGTACATCAACAATTGAGGGCTAATGTTAGAGATGATGCCGAAGGCTCCCTGATTCATCCGAAAGGTAAATATCATCAGCCGAAGGCTTCGGAGGTGGCCGCGAAGGGTACTGAGCAGAAGCAAGTCTAAGCCTACAATTGAGAGACGTAATAGAATCGGCTAATGGCACAACTGTAATAACGATATTTCCTCCCCCTATAAATATGGAGGGAGGGGATCCTGTAATGACATCTGTTTTTCGGGCCACGAGCCAAAGACACCTCATTTACTCCGTCCACGTTTCTCTGTCATCTCTAACCTCTTCGCCCAGCATCGCGGGTGATTGAGGGCTTCGGTGTTACACATAATGAAAGACCCAAAGAACAGTCTGGGCAAACGAACCTTCGTCTGGCACCTCGGACACATCAGGAGGGCTTCGCCAAGGAGTCAACAGACAGCAGGGCGTCAAGAGGGCTTCGCAAGGAGACCATTGAACGTCAAAGCACTCTGAAGGCTTCGCAACGACGAGACAAACAAGTGAACCTGTTGGAGGGCTTCGCTGAGTCCAATCGGGACCTTCGATACCCCTAGAGTACGGATTAACCCCCGAGCTAGGGATTTCTTCATGCATTAGACTTTTAATATGAGCATAAGCAACCATGGTCACATGGTAGCGTGTGGTTTGGTGGTAGAGTTGTTCAGCTTCCCCCTATACTGCTCGGGTTCGAATTCCAGCATCCTTGTTTACTTCTTCCTTCTTTTCCTGTGCGCATGGATGGGAAAAGGCATTTAGGTGGGACCTGTTGTTGGTTCTGCTACCTGCACACAGTTAGCTAGGCTACAACAAGTAAGCTTGTTCAAATAATTTTTTTCAATGCACAAAAAATTCAGAGAAAACAGTTTGATTTTACTTTTGTTTGTTTGGGTATCAAGCCCTATTGTGCTGCTTCGAAGCGGGAGCAGTTTTATGTGATGGCTTTTGTTATCTGGCAGCAAATAAACATAACTAATGAAGAATGTCTAGAAACCGGTACGACTGAAAAAAGATTTGGTCTCGAAAATAATTTTATATTAATTATGCTCTTCATGTGTTATACGAGACAATACAAGATATCCCTCCCTTGTAGGTCATCATGCATAATGAATCATTTTTTAGGATTCGAATGGCTTTCTCTTATAGCTACAAAATCACCCTTACTCACAGTCCCGCGTGTGCTCAGTAGTAGAGTGTAGCGGCAGCCTTTTTTCCTTTTCAGTTTTTTTATTTTCCATAGGCATGGTGAACATCAGTGAAATTTCCGTGAGACAGAAACAAAAAATAGAAAGGAAACAAAAAAAGTACCTCTTAATGTCTTTTCTTTTTGTTATGAAAGATACCTTTCAATATCAATATATTCATTGAAGTGTAAATTTGTCTAATACTTTATATTAAAATGTACAAAATAAAATTACTTAGATAGATGGATACAAAATATTAATTTCAACTATTCAATTCTAATAATAAAATATGCTAGAGCTCAAAATTAAAGCAAATGCTATTTGCAAGCAAATATTATAAAATGAATTTTCAATATATTTATTACTTTGTATACTAATAAAATTATTTGATTTACAACCCGTAGCAACCCAAGGGCAAAATGCCAGTACTAGAAAACGTTAATGGAAAGGTTAAATCTTTTAGACTTGTTTGCTCAAAGGAGGGTTTTGAACAAAGGATAAGTGAGATCATTAGAATATGAGCTACAATGGAATCATCTTGAATTGAGAACTTTGAATTATGCATTATAGGTGTCCATGCCATCGAAGAATGTCAAAAGTGCAAATATTTGAAATTGAAACGCACGGTAGATTTATCTATAATGCAATCAAAAATTATTTATGAATTTGCTAGCTGACATGGTGAAGAAGATAGTTGTGCTACACTTGTCATATAAAAATTATTTGAGTACATACTAAACGATACAATACCATGATTTATGGTGAAGTTTCTTAAACTATCTCCAACATTGTCGAGATATTTTTTATTCAAAATGTTTTACCGCTGGACATTAAAGAAAAGGTAACATATAATTTTCGTTGTTGCACAATAACTATCGATTGCTCATTTTAGTGATGATGTTACTTTGACTACATATTGATGAGTTAGCAATATTTGTTGGGTTTGCAAATAAAATATGGTGTTTAATGATACTCTAATGTAGTATGAGTGATTTGAACAATTTCAATTGATGATTGAAACTTTTGTTTAAACTCATAACAACACGAATCAATTAAGAACTATCGTTACTGATAAAGATATAACAATGGGAAGTGTTATTCCAGAGCGTTTTACTAGCATGGGCTATCCACCTAGTGTGTAATGGAATATGGACCTAGGCACATTTGTAGTGTCACAAGGTTGAAGGTTCAATCATTCTTGTTAACTTCAACGCCTACATGCACAAATTTGAGAGCGCAACAAATTTTTTGAAGACATGTTTTTCCCAGTATGAGAAGTAAGGTATGTAAATTTTTTTTTTTGGCCTGATAGTATCTATAAGCATAAGGAAGAGGGGGCTGAGTTTTACATGGAGTACTACTTAAATATAGAACTGAACATTCTTTGCTTTCCTCTAGACGTCGGTAGAGTTGTCCAAGCAAAGAGAGAAATAGAGACAGAGTATGAATCGAGAGACCACTCTACTGTAGGCAACCTACAAGATTTATACACCACAAATATTTGAAGCCCTCCAAAGTGAATATGAAAGATCCATGGCAACCTATTATGTAAGATATCATCTCAACATATTTCTAATACTATGTTTCACAACTGTGTTATATGTGATCATCATTTGAATAGTATGGCTCATAACTCTTCAATGTTTGTAATAATATACATCGCCATTTGTCATGATTTGTATACTTATAGTGTTGTTACTTACAAAATAGGGTTACTTGGGTTGCAGCAATATGAACCCTGAAGGCTTATTTGGCACCGTTCAAGCTGGGACATGTCATTGGGTAATATAATAATTAACAAAAAAATAAATGTTATTCGTACGACTTCAATTCTTCATTGTAGTGATACTATGGAGTTCCCAGCAAAGACTCAAAACGATGTCAAGTTACTAGCTACAGGTACTGTGCGAAAATATGAAATGTGTTTACAAGAAAATTACTTATGTCATTAGAACATAAACCAACTTTAGGAGCCTTTCGATTTTCTACAAGCACCGACTTCAGGAGAACAATTTCTGGAGCAAATGGAAAGAGCGGCTGTTCAACACTAACGGAAAATCTGCAGTCTGTTGACAGTGTGAGTGTCCCGTCGTACACGATTAGTGGTGATTGAAATTATGAAACAACATATGTTTCCCGCCTTGAACTCTAGAAGAAATCGGGGGCCCATTAACTAAGTTGTCAGGTTATACTAATCAGGAGCCACATATTTAGATATGGATGGCCTGGATCGAGGAAATATCACGAGGAGACATTGTTTGAATATGACTATGAGTAGAGAGCAGTAACGGAACAGGTAATGCATCGCATCATCGATTAGTATGGCAACCGATCTCATGCATCGGGCCACTGGGTGCATGAATCGAAAGAATTTTTTTTCCTGAATCATCTATCAACCAAAACGTATAAAAAATTCAGAAGAAAGATGGGAACGTGTAGCTGTCCGTCCAAAAGTTGTACTCGCTGGTGTAGTCGTCACGCAGCGGCACATCATCGGAGTCGATCCAGTAAGTATTCTCACCGGCCGATAAGAAGGGTTCCGGCCACTCCATGCCGTCCAGCTCGAAGAACCCCCCGCCGGGCAACAGCGGCGGCGTCGGAGGAAAAAGCCGTGCCGCGTCGACGTAGTAGACACCACCACCCGACGGTGCGGAAGATGTCGCCTCCATCTCGTCGGTCTCGGCGCGTGTCCTTCGCACTGGCGGCGCGTCGGATGTCGGACTCGGCCAGTGGCATCGCGGTAGAAAGTTGTGGCCAAGATCAAGATCAGTTAGCAGCGGCTCGCCATTGTCAACGTGATCGTTCTCAGGCGTCGCCGTAGTCACCGGCTCGTGATCGTCGCCGTCGACGATCACGATATCCACCTTGTTGCTCTTTGCCTGATCTGCGTGTTCGTTCCTCTGCCGCTGGGCGACGGGCGGCTCCTCGAGGTGTTGGCCGTCCGCCTTCCTCCTGCGGTCAGCAGAACCGGGTAGAGTCAGCTCTGCCATCGCGGGCGCCGACGACGCCTCCGAGCGCGAGGCGTCCGAGGTTATCACTTATCAGTACGTCTTGCGCAGGAACACGTCACGCCGCGCCGCCGAGGGTTTCTCGGGAGAGACCGTACTTCACCCTGTTCTTTGTTCTACGTTCCGGGAGATTTGGCGGACGGTGGAGGCCTTAAATGGGGGCCGGGCCGGCCTTTTGTTTCGTGGGATGAATACGATTCGGTTACTAAGCTGACGCACGAGCACGTATTCACAAATCTAGTGCTCAAAAAAAAAAAAAACGTATTCACAAATCTAATCCGACGACCACGAATCGAACTTACTGACAATTACACTCAGGTAACACCCATGCATTCACATCCATAAATATGCGCGGATGTTTCCAATACCAGTAGCCGGCATTGCTCGCGGATGTGTCCAACAACCAGAAATTAGCTAGATCTGGGGGCGTGCGGAATGCATCTGCTGCCAGAAATAACGGCATCTGTTGCGCGTCGATTGATTCGGTTCCATAAATAAACGGAAGATAAGCACGGCATAAGTACGAGGAACAATTGGATCTCGCCCGGCCAGTTCTACGTACGTCCTCTTGTTCTCCTCGAGGCCCTCTCGTCCCCATCGATTGGATTGGATTGGATTGAATCTTGCCGGAGCGCCATGGCCGAGCGGAAAGCATGCAGCGTCTTCCATGGACGGGAGGACCGGTCCTTCCAACTGAAGCTAAGTCTCTCGGTCGCCAAGGGTGGTCTCTCCGCCGACGGGTGCGTCGAAGAGCACGTCTCCGTCCTCATCCCCGCCAACTTCAGCTGCACCGCCAGGTACTGGCCGCACTGGAAGGACGACAGGGAGTCCATCAAGTTGTCCGTCTCGGTCATTGGATCTTCCTTGCACCACCCCGCGAACAAGCTGGCGGTTAGCGGCCACATTGATTTGCCGGCTCGGAACGGCCTGCCGTCTCCCGGCGTGATCGTCGCGCGGGAGGGCGTGGCCGTCGCCGGCGACTGCGCGGGTGGCGTCTCCGTGATCGCAAGAAGGGACCAAGTCGAGGCCGACTGCGTCGTTGACGGCCAATTCACCGCGATCTGCACCATCGCCTTCTCTTTCTTTTCCGAAGACTACAACACCTTGTCCCGTGCAAGAAGAAGCAACCCGCGGGTGCCGCTCCCTACGGCGCCCAGGCTGGGCCACGACATCTTCACGGCGTCGGACCTCGCCGACGTCTCCTTCAAGGTCGACGGGGAGACTTTCAAGGCCCACCGCCTCGTGCTCGCCGCCCGGTCGCCGGTGTTCAAGGCCCAGCTCTTCGGCCAGATGGCCGAGAGCACGGCGACGGCGTCCTCGCCGGTCCCGATCGAGGAGATCACCGCGTCCACCTTCGGGTCCATGCTCCACTACATATACCACGGCGTGCTGCCGGCCGCGGTGCTGGAGACAACGGACGGCGCTTGCTGCCGGATGCTGGAGGTTGAGAATCTGTGCGTAGCGGCCGACAGGTTCGGGCTGGACACGCTGAAACAGGCGTGCGAGGAGATTCTGTGCACCAGCGTTTCGGCGTCCACGGTGTTGTCTAGCTGGGTGTTCGCGGAAGAGCGATCGTGCGCTAAACTCAGGTCAAGGTGCCTTGAATTCCTTGCAGCCGGAGAAAATTTCATGGAGGTGGCGATAACCGAGGAGTACGTCGACTTGATGAAGAACGACCCGTCGTTTGGATTCCAGGTGCGGAATCAGTTCAAGAGAGGTCGATTCGCATGACCAAGCACTGTCTAGTTACTATGGAGTACTGTATTTGTGAGCGGTCAAACTTGATCTAGGGAGTCTAATTTATGGCGTCAATTGGATTCAAATCATCATTAATTGGATCCTATTTTTTTTACCAAATTCTGTCATTATATCTTTTTTTCTTGTTCATGTTTGGTCGTAAGTACTGTTCATCTACATTATTAGAGAATTTATTCTACTTTTCGACCGACCTCTGTTTCTGTTTACTTGTCATTGTTTTATCACTGTAGTAAATTTGACCATACTTAGGCCAGTCTCAATGGGGCCTTTCATTGCACTCTTTTTCCAAGACTAATTTTAGGAAAAGAAGCCAGCTTCCTTTCATTTGGATGAAAGACCTCTCACAAAATATGAAAGTTTCTCATCTCTCATCATAATTAATTTGCCAAATCAGCAAAAGATGCACACATGGCATAAAATTTAATGCAAATGAAAGGCCCTATTGAGACTGGCCTTAAAAATATTTTTACGAATTAATTGTAGATACTTAAAAATGCACAATACTATGTACTTTTTGGCACTGGTTGGACTACTAATTACCATACAATTAAATGGTCTGCTAGCTAGGACATGGCAGCTGATGAGTTGGTTACTATTATACTAAAAAATAATAGACATTATCTGACAAAAAGACTTCATTTGTTTGTTGTAATGATACATTGGAGTTCTCAGTAATAAAAATTCAAAAAGCTGTCAAAAATTATGTCACTAGCACATCTATTTTCTACTAGCGAGAGCCAACTTCCTGAGTGCTTCGATTTTCTAGTTGCAAGCACAAAAATCAGGAGCACTGATTTCTTAAGCAATTGAAAGAGCAGGGGCTTGAACACCAGTGGGAAAACCTGCAGACTCCGGGTGCTGGTTGAAAAATACGAAACATTTATTCTCTTCCGATGTTTGTCAGCCCGCCGCTTACCAACATCATCTCCAATGCTAGCTAGTAGTACCTTCAGCAAGCCCCCACCTCCTCTACCTTCTTGCTTAGACTACTCCCGATGCGTGGTCCCAAAGAGCGGTACCGTGAGACTCCACGTCACATGATACAAGCCAAAATACTCAGAGCGGGTGTGCCGGATGTGTCAGCGAGCAACGCTCGTGATGGCCGAACGCGGCGTAGGGTGGAGCAGTGCGAGCGGCAGTCAGACTTGCTCGAGGATCGGAGCTAAGCTCCCAGCAACGAGCAAAGCGGTTGTGCTACGTGAAGGCGCGAATAGCAGAGACTTGCGCGCAGCAGCCATACTCTCCGGTGCCGTTGTGTGACATGGGCACGCGGCTGCCATGCTCCCCGGCGACCGGCAGCCAAATGCCGCGGTGACTGGGGCCGCACTCGCAGCATATAAGATGAACCTCGAGCGAAACAGAAGTCAGCGACAAATGAAGTTCAAGCAAGCCCATTTTTCTCGTCTCCCAGGGGCGGATATATATATCCCCTTGTTAGATCGATCCATCACAACACGCATGCGTTAACCAGTAGGGAGGTGAGTCACGTGACTCCTGATTTTTTTTTAAAAAAAAAAAAAAGATCAGGTGACTCCCTGCCCCCAGCATTGTTCAACAGGCGCTACACTACTCACGACCGTCCTGCCCTCTGTGAGCAGCTGCTGAACCTTGGCTATAAAATCGAGAGCGCTACACTACTCAGTGATTATTTTGGTGTATTTTGCGAGCATATTTAGGACGTGCTGTTTACTGGAAATCTGGAAACGCGTGCTCGATTAATACGTGCAACTAGTAACAGGGCAGATCCATTCATAATCGCACACACGCGCACACACACAAAAAAAGAGCAGATGCATTCATGGTATCATTGATTTGTATGGTAACCGGCCACAAACATTGGGCAGCTGCTGAGTACATGGATCTCGGCCAAAAAGCCTAAAACGCATCATCAGAAGAAAGACGGGAACGTGTAGCTGTCCGTCCAAAAGTTGTACTCGCCATTGTCGTCACGCGGCGGCACATCGTCGGAGTCACTGCAGTAGAACGTGCAGCTGCTTTCCGTCCCAAAGTTGTACTCGCCGGCGCCGTCGCGCTGCGGCACATCATCATCGAAGTCGTTCCAGTAGAAGGTCTGACCGTCCGATAAGAAGGGTTCCGGCCTCTCCAAGCTATCCAGCTTGAAGAAGGACTCGCCGCTGCGCTGCAACGGCGACGACGGAGGGAAAATCCGTTCCGCGTCGACACCACCCGAGGGTGGTGGTGCGGCAGACGATGTAGCAGCCTCTGTCGTCTCGTCCGGCTTGGCGCGCGTCGTCGCTCTTATTGCGGTTATTATCGGCCTCGGCCCGAAGCATTGCGGTTGCGATAGATGGTCAACCTCGGTGTTAAGCGTCGCCGCTGACGGCGGCGGCTCTGAATCGTCGTCAACGATCAGGATCTGCTGCTGCACTTGTTGCTCTTTGCCTGATGAGTTGCGTGTTGCATCCTCTGCCGCTGGGCGGCGGGCGCCTCTGGCTCGAGGTGTTGGCCGTCGTCCGCCTTCCTCCTGCGGCCAGAGCCAGAACCGGGTGGTGGCGCCGACGACATGGGCGACGCGGCCGATCGAGGTTATCCTTACGGCTTGCGAGGAACGCGCGCCTCACTCCGCCGCCGGTTTTCTTGGGAGAAGCCGTACTCCACCACCGTGAGGGAGCGAGCCCTGTAGTCCAGGTTTCGGGAGATCAAATCAACTATATATATGGCCGAGGTGGGCCTTGTGTTCCGCGGGCTGAAAATACGTACGATTCGGTTTCTAACCTGCCGCAGGTGGACGTCACGTACGTACCGCGTACGCATTCACAAATCCAATCCGACGACCACGAATTAACCTGAGTTGGAAACAAAGTCGGAGCGGGACGCCTGCATCAGCCGCCGAACACCCTTGCATTCACATCCATAAATATGTATGATCGTGTTCGACCTAGCTACTCCAGGAGGCGGCGGCGGCGGCATTGATTGATCGCGCATGCATGTTTCCGATCCAACACATTGGAAACTAGATCGCCACTAGTACGTTGAAGCTTAGCACGATCCGCCAGTACCGGCGCGGCCATGGCAGCCCAACCCAGCTACCACGACCTGATCACGCACGTCCTGCGCCCGCTGGTCGCCCGTCAGCAGCATCTCGACGTCGTCGAGTGGCGGCGGCTTCGTCCACCTGGCCGACGTGTACTCCGTGCCGCCGGAGAGGCTGGCCGAGCGGTACGCGCCGTTGCCTGCAGCTGCAGGCACCGGCGACGACGACGACGACGACGACGGGAAGATCTGGTACTTCCTCTGCCCGGCGCGGTGCCGCCACAGGGCGGCCGGCGCTCCCGGAGACGGGTGCTGGATGAGCTCGGAGACGGCCGGCGGCGAGGTCAGGGTCGTCAGGGGCGCGGACGGCCGCCGCGTCGGCCACGCGCGCGCGCTGTCGTACGGGGCGAGGAACGCCCGGGTCACCAGGCGCGGCTGGTGCATGGTGGAGCTCGCCCTGGACGAGCCGGCGCCGGCGGCGGCGTGGGAGGAGCCGAGGATCTCGTCCTGTGCAAGATGTTCAGGTCGCCGCCACGCGCCGACACGCCATTGTTGCCGCAGGCGGCGTCCACGCGGGCGTTCTTCTTGAAGAGGAAGGCCGTCGACCAGCACCCGGAGGCTCCGCGCAGCGTACGGCAACACTGCTGAGACAACAAGACGCGATCGATCGTGCAGGTACGGTCATGACGTTGCTGCGCAGCAGATCTGGAAGGATCAATCGAGGCGACGACACAGCAGATCTGGAAGGATTTATGCACCGTCAAATGATCTGAAAACACTTCCTCTTGCTAGAGCACCGACGGCATCTTCCCGCGCGGAAGGCCTATCTCACCTCTTTGTGCCTCTGCTCTGCTGGCGAACCTGCAACACCAACGCACGATGTTCTCCAATGCTGTTCAATCTGCAACAGCGTTGGGTCCGAGTACAATGTCTGCTGCTTATTATCTACTCCCTCCATTTTTAATTATATGACGCCGTTGATTTTTTTGTTAAACTTTGACCAACAATATATACGAAAATAATTAAGGCAACGTATCCTATGAGAACCAGGTTCATGTGAGAATTATGAGAACTTCAATCTGGATCACATGATTTTGATCCAATGGGGCGTATGAATTCAGGTGGAAGGGTGGATTTGCAAAATCACCGCCCACTTAATAATACTTTTGCAAATTCCCCCTCCCACCTCTCCCTATACGCCCCCCTTAGATCAAGATCATGTGGCCCAGATTGAAGTTCTCATAGTTCTCACACGAACCTGGTTCTCATAGGATACGCTTCCAATAATTAATTGCTTAACGTAAAATGTATATTATTGAATCTATCATCAAAAGCACTTTAATACTAACTTATACATTTAACTATTTATATAAATATTTGTGAATAAGACGAATGGTTAAAATAACAAAAAAAGTCAATGGTGTCATATATGTAAAAACGGAAGGAGTATCCATTGTCCAGGGAATCAAATAGACTATTGTCACCACTCTTTTGTAGAAAATCTGTGTAAAGCGGCGAGTTAAGGTTTTCGTCAATGATGAGCGCTCATCTCTGGGTTGTATTGCCTGCAGCCCTGCACAACATCTGATCTTGCTTTGTAGTTTCATTGCACCAATCATGGACACGGTCACGCTCCGGGCCGTTCGTCCTCACCGACTTCGACGCGATGATGGCGTGGGTGTCTGATCCCCTTCGTCACGGCCTTCATGACGTGTAACCCCTACACGTCGCGGGAGGCCCTGCTCGCGTTCCTGCGCGACACGGTGATGGTGACATGGTGACACAATTACGGGTGACATCAACTACGGATCGCTTTCTATGGAATGTTTCGTCACATGGAATCGAAAGTTTTTTTACCCCTTGATCTTCCTACCCTCCCGCAGCACCCAATGCCTTGGTCAAGCGATCCCAGATCCTTGCGTTTCCTTGTATGGCGTCATACTTCCTTTTCTCCTTCCTTCCCTGGTGGAGTCGTTCTTTCCTTTTTCCTTTTCCTTCACGCGATCCCAGGTTTGATCGAGCACCGTGTGGGAGCCTCTCCAGCAGGCGCGATCCGATTGTCCGTGGTAGAGGTGCGATCCCAGTCTCGCCGTCTTCTTCTTGCTGGTAGGGCATGTCTCCGCCGCGATCTTTTTTCATCTAACATTGATTTCTTCTCCTGTGATCATCCATGCTGTGATTGTTTGGCTGCTATGGTCTTCAGAAAGATCTTGGTTTCCTTCGGCTTTATCTATTTTATTTGCGTGGATTTTTATTATTGTGCCACCTAGATGTAAATCCAATCGCAGAATCGATCGATGCTTGCCAGCTTAATTGCCTGCCGCATCCTGCTCATACGATCGATGGGTCTTGGTTTCTCTTGCCTGGCAGCCGCGCCCACTGCCCACTTCTCACTCCCGTCTAACAAAACAAATTAAGACGCCGGACGCGGCAAGGCCGTGTGCTGTTGCCGGCATCACCGATTATTAGGAAGCATCAGGCATTAGCAATCCGGCCTCCGGTCAGACCCAAGCACGAAACCTTCTTTTTCTTTCCTTCATTCTTTTTATCTTTTGTGTATTCTGTTGTTCCGACTCTCAATACCATGTCATTATAGTTGTCAAAAAAAGTAATGAAAAAAAGATAGAATAGGTGAAACCAAGACACAAAACGTTGTGTTGGAGAAATGTATATATAACTATATAAGTGCCTGTATATTTATGGTCATAATGTCGACGACATAAGTTTAGGGCCTCGATTCCAATTTGACACAGGGCTGCGGAATTTCCCGGGACGACCCTGCTTGAAATCTACCACCCGTAATCCATGCGCTCATATTTAATGCGTGACGTGATATTGATATTTTTGTGTTATCTTCATTAGGGTTTCTGAAACCTGTACCAAGTCTCTGCTATTCTGATTGTTCCTAATGGATAATCATCTACGCGATATAACGAACACTGAAACTGGTGGTGCGTATTATTCTTCTTGTCTACTTGTTTTATCATCAATCATATTGGCCTTACAAATTCCAACTTTCATGTTTAAAATCTTATTATGTTTGTCGTCAATGATAGGAGACAATGAAGATGTTGTGCGTGACAGGAAACGGGCACAGAGTAGAGAAAGTAGTGCACGTTATCGTCAGCGCCAAAAAACCTTAAAGCAGAATGAGAAGGAAAAACCCCCTCAGGGAATGGTTTTGGATCCAGGTTATTTTCAAATTATTTCTTCCACTTTATTCATTGAACAACGTTATTGAGCAATCCAGTAATCTGTGTGATTCTTTAGAAATTACCATCTCAGTTGGAAACAATTGTCAAACACATAACCCTACGACTGTCAATAAAAAACAAGGTGGCCAGTGTCTTTTTTATGCCAAAAGGACGTTCTGTTGGTTCAGTTGTCCCTGCTGTCCTAACAGTGAGACTGGATGTTTCAGGTTGTAAGGAAAACCAGATTGTTGATCAGGTAGCAATATGTTTTGGACGAACTGCTGGTATCAATGTGACGGCACAAAGACGAGGTGCTATATTAGGAGCCACCCAGAATGCTGAACCCATGCTGGTATCGAGAAAAACAGGTGCAAAATCTAATAGATTGGGGTTTGAACTCAGGTTCGTTTAATTATCTCTTTGCATGGTTCATTTATACATATAATGTTTGGTTTTCAGCTATTCTGGAACCATCTTCAAATGACGTATATCAGCAGTTGCCGGTTTCCACCGTCACTTCCACCGGTCCAGGTGGTGTAACTTGGGATGGAAACGCTGAATCCTGTGTTAGTAATGAAGATTTCGGAGGTGTAGCGATGGAGGAATTGCGAAAGGAGAAGAAACGTGTGTACATGGCCGGGTATCGGAAAAGGAAGAGGGAAGAAGCTGCTGCAGCAGCCGACGCTAATGCTGCGGAAGGTAATTGAAAAAACTGGGGAAAGGTTCTTTCCTACATGTATATGATATCAGCTTCCATGGTGCTAATACATTTTTCGTTACCTTGTGTATAAGGCAACTTAAATCCGATATCGATTTCACCATTAACCCGGAATGCTAAAAATGTGCGGGCATCAGGCAAACCTTGTGAGGGCAAATCCACAAAACAAACCAATGTTCATATGCGAAAATGCGGTACTGTACTCTATACACACCTGATGCATGTTTTGTCTATATATAATATATATAGAAGTATTTAACAGTTGTGTCAAACAACTTGTTCTTGTAGATCAGCCATATCAAACCCATTTGTCTGCACTTACAGAACATGCACATACTCCTTTCTCAGTATTTCGATGTCCTGTGGATGACACGAATCTTGTTAAAAAATATGGTTACGTTCTCATTGTTTTATTTTTTTTACTATAGTTAACTTTTCCATGAGACTCATTGATTTATTGCTTGTATAATTAATTTCTGTAAGAGTAAATGAGAACATAGATGTCGTATAAAAATAATTATTGATTACCTTTTCATAATAAAATATGATTATGATATCTCATTGATTTAGTTTATTCTATAGTTAATTTTACTATGACATCTCATTGATTTTGTTCCAGTATATCTGTTCCAGTATATGTCACATAGATGTCGTGTGAAAATTTAATTGATGATTACGTTTCATGTATCAATTTAGGAGGTTCAGGCCAGACACAGATATCAGCGGTTACTACTGAAGCACCAACTGGTGTATCTGGGCTGCGTTCTTCATATACACCCGGTGATGTTTTGAGATTATATGCAGTTAACGGTTTGGAACTAATTGCATTGGTGGGACAACTGTATTGATCTTTGTTTTTTTTACATGCCATTTTTCAGCAACATTGAGAATTTCTGATGATATAATTCATGAAAAATGGCTATTAAATGAAGTCTCAGAAAATATTGGTAGTCGTTTGTATGGATTAGTTCCATACGACGTTTCTGATGATGAGAGCTGGCTACATCGAAATGATAATTGGCTTCCGGGATCAGTTGCGGGAATTGCATAACCATGAAGATGGTGCAAGCGCTCCTACACAGTGTGTTACACCTATGGATTTTCAAGAGCATAAGATTCGTCTGTCTAATAACAGACGGAGGGAGAAGTATGCTCAGATGCCGGAAAAAGAAAAGACCCTTTTTCTTGAGAGACAACGTACGTCTTGGTAACTTAAGGCAAAGCACACCTGCTGCAACAAATATGCCCGGAGCCAAAGCAGGTATGAATCTATCTATCCAACTGTCTACTCCCATATAGTTTGGACCATTTGTACTCATTGAACTAATGTAATTCATTGCATGGAAGGTGATGCACTTGACGATGATGTGGGTCATCACGGCAATTGGGAATCTGATGAAACAGACCGTACCCATTTCGGTAATTATTTTTAGACAGTTTGGCTTTCGATAACTTTTTGCCTCGGTCCACGGTTGGTTTTAACTTGTTTTGGTTTGCAGGCGAGGAGGATCTTGACGCCGCAGACCCGGACATTCAGTTTGACTTACCCATTGACGAGGAGGATGATGAGGCAAGACTTTACGGATTACGTGGTATGTATCTCCGTTTGTTTTGCCGCGCAAAGATTCTATTTTATCTAAACCCATAAAGAACCAGTTAGAAAAAATACACTTTTAACCTGCCAGAATCTACCCCATTTATATATCAACCGTTGATTTACACCATCACCCTTTTAATCTACCGTCCAATCCTGCCAAAACCGACCCACCAGAGTCATCAGGGGACATAGGTGTCGTTACTTCGTCATTTGCAGTTCAAAAAACCTGATATTGCCTTCATCTTTTTCACCGCAAGCGATTTTCTACTCGCCCGCAAAACCCAACTCTCCTATTGCCGGTAATTTTGATTGCCTTCTGTTTTCCTATTGCCGGTCATCTTGATTGCTTTCCATTTTTATGCAATAAGGTTCCCAAATCGACTGAGGATCCACCGACGAGGTCCATGCCTACGATGGCGAGGGGGTAGGTCGACCTGCATATGGTCCAAATCTGGGGAGGGCGCGGCGGCGCGCGAGGAGGGCGCGGTGGGTCGTGGAGGAGGGCGCGACGGCTTCCGCGGCGGCGCGACGCGCGGAAGAGGGCGCTTCCACGGCGGCGCACGAAGGAGGCGCGACGGCGCGAGTCCGGCCTCCCTCCTCCACGGTGGAGCGGGGAACCTGGCGAGGAGGCGGGACCAGAGGTCGTTGGGGAGCTCGTCTTGGTGGTGCGCTCGACGGCTTCATCAACGGAGAGGCGGCGCAGCGGCCCTCGGCTTTCACTCCTCGCCCTCGGCGCCTCCGGGCTCCCTTCATGGCGTGGGCGCGTCCAGATCTGGACGCGGGAGATCGAGCGCGTCTCCGGACGCAGTGGATCCGTGGGTCGCGCCAGGCGGCTCCTCGACGCGGATCCGGCGAGCACGCCCGATGCACCAGCGTGGATCCTCGATTCCATTGATGGTTGGTCTCTTTCCTCGATCTGTTTGATGTTTCTTTCCTTTAGCTGGTTCATTCTGACCCGTTTTGATCTGTTTCCTTTGGCTGGTTCATTCTGATACATGTTGTTCCGGTTGCCATGGCAACATAGCACCAATTACTCCGGAGTCAGGATAAAAAAAAAACTCCGGAGTGATTGAGTGGTTGGTTGGTTTGTGAGACTGAAATTAAACAAAAATTGCAGCATTTTTTTACTGATGACCTGAGATGGGACTCATATCTTGTATGAAATCAAAATGGATGACTGTGTCGTTGCTCTATGAGACTGAAATAAACCTTGCAGCATTACTTGCGATAGAAGATATGGCTCATAGCTTGTTTGCAGTTGGATTTTTCATACGTTGGTGAGTAAACTTGAAATGAATGCAATAGCTTGCTAGAATGGAGTATGAAATCTGTACATAGTAATCATGAATGATGGCCCAGGTATGCTCCTAATAGTTTGGGGAAAACACTCCTTACAATTTTGTTAGCACGCAGCAACATAACTGTCTTTCTTTATTTTAAAGTGTTTCCTTTTGTCACATAAGTACCATTGATTTGTGTTAGTGCTGCTTAGAATGCCATTTTACAGGGTTGCGAATGAGGCTTCACATTAGCGTTCTGGACCTGCTACGCACGAGAAGGAATCATGTGAATACTGACCACCTGATTGTTTTTTGTTGCATTTCAGTTAGTTATTCCCAAAAAACTCATTTGTCCTTTGGATTGCTAAACTAGCTGTTTGTTTTGTAGTGGAAGTACTCAGTTAGTTGAGTCCAGATGTATTTTGTGATAGATAAGCTGGATGAAATCACATTACTGCCATTAGTAATTTCTTTTATGCCTGGTTGCATTTATTTTCGGTTATGTTATAATTCTTTTTTTTTATGAACCTCATGATGTGTAAAACAAGCTGATGCAGTCTCTTGGATCAGTTGTGTAGCTTTGGAGTAAATTTTACCTATTCCTGTGTTTGGATGATAAGAACATTTTTTTTTCAAGCTAAGGATCCCATCATGTGCTTCTACACTGAGCATTGTACTTGCCTGCAAATTCTTGAATTTTTTGTATTGTTAACAAATGCTTTTGCAATGATGCTTTTAGTGTAAACAAAAACAAGGTTACCACCAGGTTCAGAACTAGAGAAAGTTTGATGTAACTTTTAGAGATACAGGAATGTGCCATATGCTGTATGCTTGGTTGCATTTAGTTTTGGTTATGCTTGATTGCTTAATTTTCATGCCCCCAATGATTGTTGGTCACCCTGGTACTCTGTCTCAAATGTCAAAATGCATGTGGTCTCATCATAAATTTTTATTGCACACACTAGATCAATCAGAATGTTCTGAATGAATTATATTCCTGTCCTCTGCCCTACCTCTTATTTTGTTTCATATATTAGAACACGACACAAGCTTCAGGTGCTATTACTGATAGACTGAGAATGGTACAGTAGATATCAGGCATAGTGTCATTGTGCTGTACATGTTCTCCAAGATAAAATGATTTCTGAGCCATTGCAGTGATAACTTATTCTCCTACCGTTCTTTGTCTTCCCTAGGTTTTGAATAATTTTCTTGAATTGGCCATTGACAAATGATATGTTATCTCAATTGCCTTGTGTTAAATAAAAGAGGTAATGAGGCTACAAAATTTATTCGACAAGACAATCTGAAAATGTATAATGATAACTAATTCACTTCATTCAAATGAGAAGATATTGTTGCTTTCTCTTATTCCAAAAAGAAAATGTATGGTGAGCATCTGAAACCCAGGTCAAACATTAGTCTGTTGAACTCAAGTGATGATATGGTGTTAATATCTGAGATATCATGTATTTTCATGTGGTATAGAATTGGTGTGTACTGCTTGATTGACTGCAGATTTTCTGCATACTGCGGGTAGTCTGTACAATGTATTATGATTTCGATGATTTTCAGTACCTTTTTCTAGGATATAACTTACATAGTTTGTAACTATTCTCTCTATATTATATATTACTTGTAGGTACTCATTCATGTTCCAGTGCAGTCCAGGATGACAGAGGTGGTGGCGCACGGGAGGAGAGGTGGCAGCCTGGTGCTCATAAACAAAATGTTTTGTAAGTGGCCGCAAAAACGTTTTGTTTGTCAACCCATCAAATCTTTATGTTTACCTAAGAACAATGTTTTAGAATATTTCTCAATCAAGAGAGTGCAATAGGGTCCATTCATTTCGCTAAAAACAATCAGCTGCTCTTCAACAGTTATAATTTTTTGATTTCGTGATTGTCTAAACTAATAAAAGCCTGCCTAAGAGATCTAGATTTGCCAGAAATAGAGAAAGGTTAGAGAGGTTAGGTGAAAGATGTTAACTTGTTAGTTTGTTCTGTACGTTTTCTCCATTCAACCCGATAGTGCCTCAGGAATTCCATTGACAATATATGACAAGGAGTCAGGCTCAGAAATTTCATTGGCAATATATTGCAAGGAGTCAGGCTCAGGAATTCCATTGACAATATATGGCACGGAGTTAGGTCAAGGGTAGACCGCGACATCCACTGGCCTCACTCAAATTTGTGTTTGGCTGATAGAATGCTACATCCAGAGGACATAGGAACTCTTTATGTAAACAGGAACCTAGAATAATGCCACCTATGCTGAAAGAAGTTTTCACATACTGAGAATTTATTCTTATATTTGTTTTTATTTAATTCCACCCTATGTGTAAGAGAATGAAAAAAGTGAAGAATTGGTTGTTATATTTTTTTCTTGTAAAGCAGTGAAAATCATGTAATTTTTTGCATGCACCTTTTCACATTACTTTCATTAAGACCATATTTTAATACCTTCTATGCATTGTGAGTGTCACTCTAGGTTGTTTTTTCCAAATGAATTAAAAAAGAAAAGTAATAAAGTTGCACAAAATCCTAATGTTCTTGCCAAGTGATGTTTTTTTTTTATCATGTGTGTGGCGCACGGCATGTTAGAATTGGATTTTGCTAACCGCTTTCTTTATATGTTGATTTCAAAATTCTAGGATTTCTTGTGCTCAGTATTCATATTCTCATTATTCAGTTGCTTTTGTGGGATAAAAAAATGCATATATATAGCATGTTATACTTTTGATACTGATAACTATTCTTGCCTGTCTTTTATCAAGAATATGCGACCACTAGGAAAACAAGCTGATTTTTTCTCAGAAGTTATGTCAATTGTGCTCCAATCTTGACCTCTGGGATTAAGGGGGTCCATCTAGGGATGGTGGGTGGGTGGGTGGCTGGCTAGCATGGTGGTGAGTGGTGGCGGCGACTGGTGGCGAGTGTAGGAGGGCGGTGGGGATGGTCGGAGGGCAGGCAGGCAAGAGGGCGAGTAGGCAAGAAACTGACGACAAGGACAGCGACTTCTCTGATTGGGAAACTCTAAGAGCGATGATGACGACCGAAGCGAGATGGTCCCTTTTTTCTTGCCTTGTTTGCTGGTGAAGTTTTGGGTAGCAGCTTTTGTTTTTTTCATACTGTGACACTGTAAGGTTTCCTCTGGTTGCAAGCTGGCCGTGGTGACTACTGTAAATTCGGAATATGCCTTTTTCTCTTAGATTTTTTTTTAAGAAATAAGGGAAACCCCCTAGTTCCATTAATATGAAACCAAGTTCGGTACCGTGTCACTGATTACAGCACTCGGGGAAACCAGCTGAAGTGCTGCCCCAGAAACTTCAGTTCTAACAGAGTCTACTCTCGCATGAAATTCAGATGCCATATGGGTCGAGCGCCTGATATTGTTACTTCTCTGGTGTACATCACTACCAGCTACTTGCGACGAACTGCTTCCACCCTCCTGGTTCTCCATGGTATACAGCAATCTCTCCGTCTCTTCCGACTTCAAAGTCAACCTGTCGATGTAGAGGTCCAGTTGATGTAGCAGCGCGCCTTTGCAGAGCATTCTCCATGTCCTTAACGTACTCGTCGTCCTCCTCCATAGCTCCTTCATCCCT
Organism: Eragrostis curvula; assembly: GCA_007726485.1. Lineage (NCBI taxonomy): Eukaryota > Viridiplantae > Streptophyta > Magnoliopsida > Poales > Poaceae > Eragrostis > Eragrostis curvula. Next base: position 20,476,864 of record CM017443.1, on the reverse strand, counting down.
GTCCACACGTGTCCCTGAAAGCACAAAGAGTTTCTCAGGTTCCATATATTCCAAAGTACAGCAGAAGTCATGACATTCAAAGCTCCATTTGTCTTGTTACTCAACCACCATCTAGCCACACTCTCATAATCAGAGCCAATGTGTTTATTGCAAATATCAGAAATAAAGTTCCACATTAGTTTCGCAATCACACATTGAAAGAACAAGTGTTCTGTCGTTTCTGTTTCAGAACAGAACAAACAGGACAGACATGGGACTTCTCTTCTCTTGGCTAAATTCACTCTTGTCAGGATCTTATCATAAGAAAGTAGCCAGAGAAACACATGAATACGTGAAGGTACATTAACACTCCATATAGCTTGGGTGTGCACCGGCTGTACCCCTCCATACGAGATAACTGCATAAAGAGACCTGGTATCATACTGACCGCTAGAGTTGTAAACCCAGATGGGAGCATCTGGTTCCTCATTCAGTACAACACCTTCTGCAATAGCGACTAGCTCTAACCACCTATTAAACAGCCTATTATCCACACATCTCCTAAAAGTTAATCTCAGGTTTTGGCCATCCCAGACTTCAGCCACTGTTTTGTTATGTTCATTAGTGATCATATATAAGTCCCAGTACTGAATAGCTAAGCTTGAGGTGCCAAACCACTGGTCCTCCCAAAATCTCACTTTCCTGCCATCCCCTACCTTCCAGCTATAGCCTAGTTTTGCTGCCTCCATAGCCCATATTACCCCTTTCCAAAAAGGGGATCCCACATTCTGGGAACAACAGAAATTTTCTCTTAGATGTTGCCACTGTTTTTCTCTTAGATGTTGCCCAACTTTGCATGATGGTCATAAATTTTGCATAACTGATGGCTAACTCATAATTTATTTGTTTGATGCAACAAGTTTTGGAAACCTTTTAGTTCTCTTTTTCTGCAGTTGAGGAAATAGCAGTTAGCTCTTTTTGGAAGGCATGCCTTTTCGGAAAGGGTCGCAGAAGTTGTATAGGTTGACAAGGCATGAAACTATTGATTTTGCCCAGCAGCTTTGTGTTTGTTTGAATAATATATTACGTCATGTTCATAATTGTTTGGGTTGAAGTGTTGAACACATAATCTCGTGAATGTTTTAGTTGAACTAAGAATGGTACAATTCCATTATATTATTGATGAACAAAACATTGAAGTTGTTTTCTTGCCTATCTCACATTGAACAATATTTCAGAGCCGGGCGTGCCGAAGCGTGCTTAGTAACTATCTTTATAAACGGATTACAATGTCCTTGACTTTTCTTTTTTCTTGCATATTATCAGAAGGCAAATAAGAAATGAATGAATAATATTTGTTTTGTGTCTTATTGTTTTAACAAATATAGCAGTGATATATAAATTTTGTTGGCATATTTAATGTTTTTTTAGTGTCCAATTATAATATGTTGTCAGCTAAATTGTAATTATCATTTTAAGCCTTTTAAACACGTGCATGGCGCACGTGCATTTTTACTAGTTTGTAATACAAGATCAGTTTGTAATGCCAGTTTCGCTGCAATTTTAGATGTCAAATACAAGTCATATCGAGTGGACAACGGGAGAAGCAGCAACGGAAAGGATCCTTATGACCATGTTTATTCGAACATGCCGAAAAAACACCATGTCCTCCTTTGTGCTAAGGATTGCTACCATTGTGGAGCCAAGAGGATTAGGGGTGAGGGTACTGCGTTCTGTTGTAGATCAGGGATGGTTAAAATACATACACCTGAGATGCCCGCCGAGTTCAAGAGGTTGTTCACAAGTCAAACATACGCAGATGCTAAATATTTCCGCAAGAACATCAGATATTTCAACTCTCATTTTTCTCTCACCAGTATGGAAGCCAAAGTTGATCGTCGTGTAGCTACTGCGGCGGATACCGGGGTGTACCTTTAGGATACAAGGTCAGGTATACCACATGCTTAATTAGCTTTCACATGGGAAGTATGGTCCGAGGCACATGCAACTCTATTTCTATGACACGGATTTTAGTATTGAGCACAGAGCAAAAAGATCACCACATTTGGATGAAGGCCCCATATAAAACATACTGCAACTACTAGTAAAAATGCACGTGCGCCACGCACGTGTTTAAAAGGCTAAACATAATATTCAAATTGCAGCTCTTAATAGTTATTTACGTTGATATAAACTTTTAATAAGCAAACATATATATTTTTTTCTCAAAAACACAGAAGAGGTGCGACTAGGAAACGGGTTTGGTTTTGCAATTCTCCCTTCATTAGGGGCATTTGCAAAACTGGACCTGTTTTTGCTTCGAATTCTGAAAATAGACCTCTTTTTAGGAGTTTGCAAAATCGGATCTGTTTTTTGAATCTGAAGCAACTAGTTGCCCCTATTCTGTTATGAGGTCTTAACGGTGTTAAATTTGTTGGCAAAAGACAATAATGCCCTTTGCAAAATTGCCCCTATTTTGTATTTTTCACTTGCAAATTTGCCCCTGTTTGATTTGAGCCTATTATATACATACTGAAATGAAATTTGGATATATTTGGATCAATTAGCAACAAGGAATTTGATTGACATAGAAATTTGAAGAAAATTTGGTCAAATTTCTACAACATTTCAATAGAAATTGAGCAGCAATATGTAAATTTTGCAGCATTTCAATATAATTGAGCATCATGCTGCAGAACTAGATCCATCGCCATCTATTCCTACTTTTCCATTCAATTTCAATCATGTGTATAATTGCATCCTTTTCCAAAAAAAATGTGAGTAATTGCATATTGCGTCAGCTAGAAGGCTCCTACTATCACCAATTCAACATCAGCACACACAACACTAATCGAGAAAGAATAATTCGGCAAGAAGCGTCTAGAGAATCATTAACTTCAACGAATTAACACAGCACAAAGGGCCTCAGCGGCCGGTCGTCGGCCTCGTCCATGGACGCACTGTGGCCGGACCGAGCTGCGCTGCTGAGTGCTGAGCCGCGCAGGCGCACAGGCTCCGCCAGCCACGCAGCCCGCGCCGAGGCCTCGCAGGCCACACGTCGCCCGCGGCTCCGCAGGCCGTGCGCCGCCTCGAACCTCGATCCCGAGCTGCTCGCGCCGTCCTCACCTGCGCGCCGCCTCCTCACCGCCGAACCCTTCCTCCGCAGTCTTGAACCAGCTCGTCGTGCCGCGCCCTCCAACTTAGGGTTAGGATTCGCCATGAGGGCAAAGGGAGATTGGGTGTTCGTGTTCTGTTCGCTAGCAACAGGTCTGTTCGTGCCTATTCAGTACAACGAGGGTGCCTATTCAGTACAACAGGTCTTTCCCTCTTTTCCCAAAGAATTTTTTTCTTTTTTTTAATTTCCAAAAGGAGGCATCAACTAACAGATGTTAAAAAGAGGGGGCAAACGGACACTTCAGGTTCTGAAAAGAGGTCTAATTTTGCAAAGTTGCCAAAAGAGGTCCATTTTCAGAATTAGACTAGGAAACGGGTTTGGTTTTGCAATTCTCCCTTCATTATATTAAGAAGAAAATGGGACAAGAGCCCGATACAACACACACCACACACTCACAAAGCTAACAAATATATATATTACAGTGACACATTTATTAAAACACAAAAAATTAAGAGTATATTGAAATTATTTGATAACAAATCTCATCCAATGATGATTCTGAATTTAACAGCTATACTATTCCAAGTCTTTTAAATCAACTGGAATTATGATTCAGAATCACTGTCACTCATTGAGACAAAGATTGATGTCTTCATCATAATCCAACTGTTTCTGTGTATATGCGTCCTGTTGCTCCTGCATAAATGTATCTGGTAGCAACTTTCAGTGGAGTCTTATATAGTCAACATTCCTCAAAAAGAAATATATAGTTGCACAAGTTTTATTAGCTGGAAGCTAAAAATCGAAACCAACAAAACAAAAGGTGTATTTCTTTCTGTAAACAACAAAAGCAACAGGCACACCCAAAAAAAAAACGTGTCACTAAATTTAATAAATTCATGGTATGCGTGGACAAAATTGCATGGGGACTACATAAATAATTTAGTAAACAGATGTTAAGATTGGAATGCAAGTGAAATCCTACATGGTGAAATCAGAGATGCTATCCTAAATTAACTATCAGTATAACCAACATGCTTATATGAACCACAAATTGATTGGATTATTGGGGCACCAAGAACATCTGAATGTGACCAGGAATGTTGATTGGGCTCAGATAGGGTATAGGGTTGGGGAAAAAAAAAAGATAACCTACGCTCCGATCATTGTTCGGCGTACTCTGCAGCTCCGATCTTCCTTTGACGCCCGGGCACCTGTCCAGGCTGTCGTGGTACACCATCTGCCAGGCAATGGAGCTGAAGTGAGGAAAGCACTCCTCTGGTACCTCAGATACTGCATCCCTGATTACCATTGATTTTCTTTGAATATGCAAGAAAACAAAAAATAGTTCAACACTTGATAGATCTGGATCTCAAGTCTAAATATGTTCAACATAGAAAAATATATGTATCTCAAGAGCTGCCATTATAAAGCAAAAGAATAAAGAAGCAAGCCACTACTCTAACTTATTGTCATATATTTTCATTTCCTTTTCGGCTAATCAAATATTTGTCATTTAAAAATTGCAAATAAAACCTAGAAACATCTAATGACTTCTCAATGACAATGCAAGCAATGGGAGACAATGAGGACATTGGAGTTTAAACAAAGAAATAATTTGGCTTAAACAGGTTCAGTGGGATAATGCAAATTTTAAACCTTGGATTGTTAGTATTTGAGGATCAGGACATGGCAACAGAAATCTGAGACAAAACAAACTATGTTGGGATCAGAAGAAACGGAATACAAGAACGTTTGTTCAAAAAAACTAAAAGGAATCCAGTATTGCCTCTGTTCTCTATAATATGGGCTATAACAGGAGGCTGAAAGACTGACATCAAGATCAATAAGTCTTGCAAAATAAATCTTGATTATTTCTAATAAAAATTGAAAGATATTATGTGTTACTTCATCACTATTGGGCATTGGCCAATGGATTAGGAACGAAAAGAGGCACCAAGGTCACATGACAAAAATAGGATGCTGCAAGTTTTACCAATGCACATGCGCCACGCACGTGTCTAAAAATTGCATCACATGGCAGGAACCGATTGAATCATGAACAACTTGACGTCATGTTACTTTATAATTAAAATTTAGCATCACTTGGCAGGAAAGAATAATGCAGACCAGCAGGAAGTTTCACTATCAGGCAGAAGACACTCATGCCATTGATCCGAGACGCAAATATACCATTTTTACACAATAACACCACATGCATAATGTCCTGCACCTTAAAATTAAACCACATTTGACCTTAAAATTAGTGAATACTTACAGAGGGAATTTCTCTTCTTAGCATCTTAACAATCTCAACAACTCGTTTTGGAGTGAGATCCTCCTGAACCACGAATCATAAAAGGCGTAGTTCCACACACCAAAAGGTGATTTTACCCACCTGCAAGGATTGGGAAAAAAAATACAATGCAGCTAATGGAGAAAATAATGGCCATTAAGTAATCTGTAGTCCATCAAAATACCTTAGTCCGATTAAACATTCTATACAAAGTAGCAATTTCATAGACCCTGATTGGCTCAACAAAGACTAAACGATGATAAAAGACTAAAGAACCAAACCTGTTGAACTCATGTATCTCGATCCAAATTCCAGCTAGAAAATCTTGTCCTCCTGAACTCAAACATGTTAATCAGAATATGGCTATCTGACTCAATAATTGTGTTGTGGTGTCCATTCGCTGCCAGCAGTAGGAGTAGCTGCACCAACCATTTTACTTCTGCAACAAGAGTAGTAATAGATGGTTAGAGCGAAGTCTATGGAATGACGAGTTGCATTTTATTACTGAGGACTTTTGTAACACCAGAACACTTGATGTAAATATTTAAGAATTAGCAGCACTAAAGCACAAAATGTTGCCATCAAACAATTATAAACTGAACACGAACTATACCAGACCAAGCTTGGCAAGGATGTGCCAAGTGATAATATATGAGCCTATAATCAAGTAATGGAATGCTACCGAACCATACAAGGCCAATCTCAAACATGAGGAAAATGCAGGCCCGCAATTCTGAACCTACTCTCTTAACACTGAAAATTGATAAATTTCAGTTAAATAGCACATGAAAAATTACTCATATGAGAATGCAGGCCAATCTTAATAAGAATATCATAAGCCTACGTCCAGAATTTGCAAGGGATCAATCAATAAAAAGTATTTTCCTATACAGAATATATGATAATATATAAACCAAAAGATTGACTAAAAGAAATGTCAAGGTGATAAGCATGTGTATAGGCCAGATTATAGGGATCCATATTTAACCACGTCACTAACATGTCAAGGTGATAAGCATGTGTATATGCAGTTACAATTTTTTCTCACGAACAGACTGTAACTGATTATTGTATTATTACTTTTTTGCGATGACTGTAACTGAATCATTTTAGAAATACTGAACAACATTCACTCTCCCCAGAAAAATAGTGAAACAGCTCCCGTGCAAACAGCAAACATAATTAACAGGGACTATACCATCTCCATCCCAAGATGGGACGAATATCAAATACATACCTTTTGATTAGGAGGCAGTGTTCTCCTATGATGGTGGTAGTATGCAAAGCTAGGATATGCAGCCAGGAGCAAGAGCATTTCGTCCAACACGTTGCGTGCAGGGCCGACCCAGCGAGCGTCCCCGGGTAGCTGGAGGAGCATGAATCGGCGGAGGCGGGCAAGGCCACCGCCTGTATCCGTGCATTCTAACTCAGACAAGGCGAGACGAAGCAACGCCGAGATGGAGACAACAGCAGCAACAAATAGAGATCAGGTGCTGTCCACCAAGACGCTATGAGCATGACTGAGATTTTGTACCTTGAGCCCAATCAACTGCAGCGAAACCTGCTGGCCGGCCGCCTCCACGAATGCGTCCATTACCAGCACCTGGAGCAAGTAAGCAAGCAACAAGTTAATAGTTGCATCCGTGAAGGAGCGCAGATCTGCTAAGGACTTGCCTAGCCGCCGCGACACCCACCTTCCTCACGCCATGACCATTCGAGGAGCATGAATTGGAGGAATAACCAGTAGCCGCTCGCCGGCGCCACCCCGTGCGTGAGGAAACGCCGTGCATAGACCCGTGCTGGATTGCCGCGGCGAGATGCGAGGAGCCCGTCGGGGGACGGGGAGAGGGGCGCAGGTGGTGCCGCGGCGTTGTGGTCAGGACGCAGGGAGCGCGGGGGTGGTGCGCAGCGATGGCGGCGCCCTCTACTTCCGCTTGGACCAGTGGCTGCTCCGATTTCGGCGCCTGTCCGCGTTTGCGAGGTGGCGGCGGCGGAGGTGGGAGTCGAGAGAAGGGAGAGGAGAGCAGGCGCAGGGCAACGGGAGCGTGATTCTGGGAAGAAAGCCGATATGAGGATGGAATTGAATTTCAGAAAAGGAAATTGACCGATAATCAAGGGAGGTGGGAAATCTCCGGGGGTGAGAAAATGGTGAGTGAGAAAAGTTTTAAGATGTTAGGAATTTTGGTCTAGAATGACAAAGTAACGTCCCCCTCGATGGGGTGGGGTCATGTTTGGCAGGTTTTAACGGTAGATTAAAAAAATGAGGGTGTAAATCAACGATGGATACATAAGTGAGTTAGATTCTGGGGGAAAATTTCAGTGCAAATAGAAATTGAGTGCAATGGTGCAAACATGCAATTTCATCCGTATGATTGTGATCTAAGGGATCTCGTTCCTTCTAAATATTTTCAAAATAAAGATAGACAATCGGGAAGGTGTTTCCAAAAGATGACATGTGGGATTAGGAAAGGAATAAGAGCCCTTAGATCACGATCATACGGGTGAAATTGCATGTTTGCACCATTGCACTCAATTTCCATTTGCACTGAAATTTTCCCCTAGATTCTGACAGGTGAAAGGTGTATTTTTTTCAACTGGTTCTTTAAGGGTTTAGATTGGAGAGTAACCCATACACCATGACATTTAGAAGGCTAGGTGGTGTACAAAATCTTGAAGAGTACAAGATTGAGATTAACACAGAAATTGATGTCGATCAAAGGAGATACAATGCTCCAACAGTTTCTCAGGTCGCAGCAATATGGATGCCAGGTACCGATCCACAATATGCGTTTGAGAGGAGTGTCATGGTGTGTGGACTGGCAGATAAACCGATTTATATAAGGGCTTATCACAGATGCTATGATCCATTATCTTATCCTTTGTTCTTTCCTGGTGGTGAAACTGGCTGGAATAAAAATATAAAGTATGTCGAGAAAAAAAAGGACGAGAAGGGAGATAAAGGTGATGACAAAGAAGTTTCCTTAATTACCAGTGACCCCCATCTCTTGTGTTTAAATCAACGCATTTAATTTTTACTGTTTTTTTCAATTTCAGATGCAGATGAAAAAGAAGAGCCAACAGACGTTATTGATCCAAAACAAGGACAAGGTTATTTTTTATAATCATAAAATTGATAAATCAACTAGAGATATGAATGTCTGTTCTCAGTCCCAATTGGATGAGATTCTAGAGCGGCTTCTATGTGGACAGACCCCACAAGATCACCCAGATATTGTTGCAAGGGTGTACCGAGCAAAGCTTCAGGATTTGGAGGATTTTCTCGTCAAGAAGAAGCACTTTGGCGAGGTTGAGGCATATGCTCATGTGACTGAGTTTCAGAAGAGGGGGTTGCCGCATGAGCACTTTCTATTGATCATGAAGAATGGCAGCAAGTTAACAAGTACCGATGAGTACGACAAGTATATATTAGCAGAGATCCCTGACCAGAAGAAGTATCCCGTGTTGCATGACCTTGTGTGCAAGCACATGATGCACGGGCCATGCGGTGCGTTGAACATAAAGTGCCCATGCATGGTTGATGGGCAATGTCGTTTCCGTTACCCGCGTCAGTTCTGTGAAGCAACCCAACAAGGCAAGGACTCATATCCTGTATATCGGCGTACGGACAACGGTCAGCGAGTGCACATTAGGAAAGCTGATTTGGACAATCGATCGGTCGTTCCATATAATCCCACTTTGCTTATGCGTTACAATTGCCGCATTAATGTTGAGATTGCCTCGAGCATCAAAGCAGTGAAGTACTTGTATAAGTACATATATAAGGGTCATGACAAAGCATCCTTCACCGTAGACAAGTCAAAGAATGACGATAAAGTCATAGATGAGATCAAGCAGTACCGAGATGCACGGTGCATCACGCCACCAGAGGCGGTGTATAGGCTTTTTAAATTCCCATTGTACTCTCTCTACCCACATGTGCTACAACTGGCTGTTCACTTGGAGGGAATGCATATGGTTGCATTCAATTCTACTTCGGATCTAAATGAGATTGCCAAAAGTGAGAAGGCACAGAGGTCCCATCTGACGGAATATTTCAAGATGAATGCTACTGACCCCGATGCTCGTAAATACTTGTTCAAAGAATTTCCAGAGTTTTATACATGATACAAGTCCGGAAAGTTTTGGAAGCCAAGAGAACAGAGGACGTAGATTGAGCGTATGGTATATGCAACTGCTTCTGAAGGAGAGAGGTTTTACCTACGGATGTTGTTGGATCACGTGCGGGGCGCGACCTCCTACCGACACCTAAGAACAGTGCGTGGTGTGGAATACTCTACATTCAGAGCGGCATGTGAACGTCTGGGAGTAGCAGAGACGGATGCCACTCTGGACAAAACCCTGATTGACTGTGCTATTTGGCAGATGCCTTATCAATTCCGTCAAACTTTTGCTATATAAATGGTCTCTTGTGAGTACACCAACATTCGTAAATTGTGGGACAAGCACTACGATTCCTTGTCTGAGGACTTTCATCGAAATATTAAAAATGAACACGAAGTGCAATAGAGGGTTCTTATTGAGATGGAGAAACTTGTTGAAGGAATGGGCAAGGACTTTGATAGTTACGGGCTGCCTAAGATTGATACGTTGCAAGGTAACGTGATCGAGCATACAGTTGTTTGTTTCATACATTTATCGATTATAATAAATACCAAATTAATTAATGTCGCAATTTGCCTCTATCACGTTGCCTTTTGATTTCCTGAGGATTTCTTGATGCTAAATGCTACATATGTAGCAGTTTCGGATTTTAAAAATTAACTTTATGAACAGCCGGACACTGGCATCTTTGTATATTACATTTTTCACAAGCATTGATGTTCGGTTTATGCCAAGAAGAGTTGTTTTAAAATTATGACATTTTTTTATTGTTTATGTGTTCACTGATGAGATGGAGTATCCCGTAATATATGAAACCTGTTTTTAGGTTGTCACATATGCATGTATAATGCTACGGACAGGTCATTTTCAGATTTTTGTGGTATGATATGTATTGCAATAGCAGTTAATAATTGTTGCATGTTTTGTAAACTTCAGGTTTCTGGTATGCATGATATATAACTTTGTCCTTGATTAAATAGACATGATTAAACTGCATGTATAGGAGGACCTTATTTTGTCTGATGTTTTATTGCATATACATGATTTTAATACTTTATGCTTTTCATTGTTACAGAACGAAGGGAGCGAGACTACTACCGGGAACTAAATGAAGAGTTGTCTCTAGGGGCTGAACCAGAGGATCTTAATATTGTGAACACTCTTAATCCCGAGCAGCGTGGTGCTTTCGATGAGATTTTGGATCATGTGAAGTCAGGCAAGGGTCAAGTCTTCTTTATTGATGGACCCGGTGGTACCGGGAAAACTTATCTCTATAAAGCATTGATTGCTACAGTTCGGGACATGTGCCTTATAGCCGTTGCAACAGCCACCTCGGGTATAGCGGCGTCTATTATGCCAGGTGGTCGCACAGCTCACTCAAGGTTCAAAATCCCCATAAAGATCAATGACCAGAGTATGTGCAACTTCACCAAACAGAGTGGTACCGCTGAGTTGCTCCGCACAGCAAGCTTATTGATATGGGATGAGGTTGCAATAACAAAGGGGCAAACTGTTGAGACCCTTGATAGATCACTCCAAGACATTACGGGTTGTTCACAGCCGTTTGGGGGCAAGGTCATGGTGTTCGGAGGAGATTTCCGACAGGTGCTCCCAGTGGTTCCACGTGGCACGAGAGCTCAGATTACTGACGCATGTCTTCTCAGGTCCTATATATGGGAGAAAGTCCGGAAAATCAAGCTCACTAGAAATATGAGGGCACAAAAAGATCCATGGTTCTCAGAATTTCTTCTCCGAATTGGCAACGCACTGAGAAAACAATCGTGGATGAATATGTTCAAATTCCGAATGATATTATAATTGACTGCTCGCAAGAGGATTGCATTGACAACCTTATCAAAAATGTGTTTAATGGTCTTATGGACAATCTGTCGTCTGCCACCTACATGAGCGAGCGTGCTATTCTTTCTACCAAGAATGAGCACGTTGATGTTTTGAACTCAAAGATGATAGATATGTTTCCCGGTGAATCCAAGACATACTACAGTTTTGATTCCGTTGATGATGACTCCAAAAACAGTTACCCTCTTGATTTTCTCAACTCATTGACTCCAAATGGACTCCCCCCACATGAACTGAAGATCAAGATCAACTGCCCTCTCATTTTGCTTCGCAACCTCGATCCACATAATGGCTTATGCAATGGTACCCGTCTGGTGGTAAGGGCTTTGCAAGACAATGCCATTGATGCTGAGATTGTTGGCGGTTCACATGCTGGTAAGAGGGTGTTTATTCCAAGAATTCCTCTATCTGTAAGATCAATGAACCTAGAGCATGGTTCATAGGTTTTGGTGATTGATGTCAACATGGTCAATGGGACTAACAAGTTTTGCTAGTGTGCAAGATGGTTAGGCTCATGGATGTAGTGATACACTATTCGAGTGCCAACACCTCAAAGGTTGCAAGGAAGATGGTAAAGAGGAGAAGCATACATGAGGACTACTCTACGAGATGACTCCTACACATATGAGCTAAGTAGCAAGGTAAGTATGTCATGTGTTCCTCTATGTATCATATACCTTGACATGCTCTTGATCATCATGTTAGTCTTGCCTTATATCCTATACCGTGATGATCTTATCTCTTATGTGATGATGGCTTGTATGCCCTTATTTATGTATACCCTATCTTGCCATCATGTTGCCATGTCATGTTATGTGATCTTACTTACATATCTTAACCATGACATGCATGATTTTCCTATTCATCATGTAGCTTGCTTTAATATCCTTATATCATGATGATGTTATTGTGCTAGTTTTATATACATATCTTATGCACATTATGTTACGGTCGAGTTGTCCTTTATGGCAACGAGATCATTGTGACCAACAATTGTGGATGAAGGAAAGGTTTTCATATGGTCACATGATCGGAAGAATCCCGGTGATTGGTTGCCTCGACGAAGGATGACGATGAGGATCATTGTACTTGATGGAGGTCGCGGTTGAGAAGATGAATCAAGGCTAAGGACAAATTAGATCCAAGCAAGTGTTGGCTTGGTATAGATGTAGGCTTGAGTCCATAGGAAACACCGGACTATCAAGGGGGATCGAGTCGTTTCTCTTAGGTCACACTAGTGGTAGAGGTATGTGGATGCTCGGAGAGTCTCTCAAGCACTAGGGTGACAGCTGAGGTGAAGAGGAACCAAGTTTGTTCAAGAACCGAAGCCGAGACAAAGAGAGGAATGAATTGGACATGTCTCATGAGTTTGAGGATTTATCAGATGGTGATGAGCATGATATCTCTGTGGCATGTGTTAGAGCTCTTCACAAGCTTTCCAACAAGTCCAAGATCACTGAAATCGGAGTTCGGAGTGAAAAGTTATGGCCGAAACAAGAAAGAGCAGATTACAGAGTCAGCGTATAATACGGTGTTAATCACCGTGTGATACGGTGATTAATGGTGATGAAGACACAAGTTTTTGGGCAGAAAAGAGATGGAGTCACCGTATAATACAGTGATAGTCACCGTATAATACGGTGGTAGCACCGTATGGTTTCCAGAGACTCCGCAGTTCACGAGAAGCAGGAAAGTTCTAGTCACCGTAATATATGGTGATGGTCATCGTATCATACGGTGATCATATGGGATTGAATATTGTCAAACTAGGAGATCTGTCCAACATGAAAGTTGTAGATAATTTGAAGATCTTTCTTTGCATATGCAGAATGCCGCAATCGGAGTTCGGAGCAGAGAGTTATGACCAAAATACTAGAGGCTGTCCTGAGAAATGATATGGAAATGACCTTTGCATGATTAAGTGGCCATATCAGCTTGAATATGGATGATTATGAAGATTTTCCCAATTGAAAGTTGTGGGGAATTTCAAGAGCTTTCTATTGATATATAGAACACCCCAATCGGAGTTCGGAGCAAGGAGTCATGAGCAAAATATTAAAAACTATCAGGGGTCACCGTATAGTCACCGTATCATACGGTGACTGTGGAGTTAGATCATACGGTGACTAGGATTTCTGGGCTGTTTTGTTGCAACGGCTAGTTTGGTAGGTGGAGCCTATAAATAGTCGGTTGCTTGGCCCTTTGGGGTGCCTTTGGCCATTGTTACCAGTGGGGAAACATAAGGGAAGACAAGAGGATGCAAGAGGGCACTTGGAAGAAGATTTGGAGAGGAAATCTTAGTGTTTGAGAGGGTTGAGTGCATCCATACACCTCTAGGACTAGTGTGGTCATAGGGAGGCGGTCTTGGTTTGTTACCCTTGGTTTATGGCAAGGCCTAAACCGGTTAGGCGTCGGTGATGAGCTTGCCAAGGAGAGTGTGGAAGTCATCACATGTTTATACACGGTCTTGGAGCTTCCCGTGCGAAAGAAGCATCACTAGTGGAGCGCCCTTTGGACCGCATCACGTGCGGATCCTTACCCTTGGAAGAGTACCTGGAGATGCCGGCGGGACGTGCCCGCGACTTCACTCAAGGAGTGGTGGTTGGTTCCAAGGAAGAGAGCATTGCCGTGGGCAGCGGGGTGAAGCCCGTGACTTCACTCGGAGGGTGAAGCGTGCTCTTGGGAATAACACCGGCTCGAGAAGTGGAGTGTGCTCTAGAGGGGATCGCCATCGAGCGGAGGAACGGGGTCGAGACTCCGGCGGGAGTGACCCAACGTGGACTAGGGGGAGGTGCCATCCTCCCGATACCACGGGAAAAATCGATGAGCAATCTCTTACTCTTACTCTCTACTACTTGCACTTGTTATCTTGTTTATCCTATATGCTTGTAGTAGATATTGTGCTTATCTCATATGATTGCTTAGCGATTGTTTCCGTGCTAGCTCTTCGTTATATCTAGTGTTGCATACTTTCCTTATATATGCTTGTACCTACTTGTGATAGCTCTCACTTGCTTGTTATCATATAGTGATCTTGTTATGCTTATTGTTCTATCTTGTTATCATGATCACTAGCTTGAGCTTTCCCTTGTATACCTATACATGCTAGTTTGCTTGTTCTATACTTATCATATATACTAGCATGTATAGCTTGTTGAGCTTCCCTATGTGTTCCCTATATGCATGCTAGATTGCTTGTTTGTTATTATCTTATACACTAGCATGTGTAGGACTTGTTGTGCTTATCTTGTATATGCTCTTATATGCTAGGTTGTTCTTATATGCTCATGTATGTCTTGCTCCTAGCATGTACAAGTCCTAGCACATGGTTATCCTAGCTTGTTCACACACTCCTAGTGCACATGTAGTATCTTGTTATGTATCCTTTACTTGTGCAATTAGTTTGAGTAGCTAGAACTACAAAAATTATTAGTCCATGGTGTGCCCGATTCACCCCCCCCTCTCGGTCACGCGGTCCTTACAAGTGGTATCAGAGCCTCGTGCTCAATTTAGGGCTTAACCGCCTTTGAGTTGTGACCGAATGAGTTTGGGTTTTCATCCCATATGGGTTTCGGCTATGGACGTTGAAAGAATCGCTTGCATAGCTACCTTAAGTCCATAGTACGGAATGAATTGTGGAACATCATGAATGATTTCTCTAGCACTTTCACAGATGACCATGTTATGATGATGATCTTGTTGTTCTTGCTATATCTTGTGATGATCATGTTTGTGTGCTTATATATCTTGATCATGTTGTTGCTAGTTTTCTTGTTGAGGAGTTATTTTGATAATCTTACCATGCTTTTTAATGGATCACTTACTTACTTGTGACTTCCCTTGTATATGGTAGATAAAGGTTTCAATTCTTATGACAAGTGAAGAGCTCAAGTGGTGAGGTTATCATGAAGATCTTGAAAGCACCTCCTCATTCATGATTCGGTGTCAACTATTTTGCACTTCAACATGAAGATCTTGAGAAGCTACAAATTGAAGATGTTTTGCTCATGACCACCTCACATGATGATCACTCAAGGAATGTCTCTCACATTGAGGACATGTCAATTGGTGATGGTGATCAAGTTAAAGACCAATCTACTATCGTGAGCAAGCTTCCATCACTTGAAGAGCAAGACATTGAGAAGAAGATGATACAAGCTCGGGATGGTACTCACCGCCTTGATCACTCAAGCAAACCTACATCCTCCTCGGAGATTGCAAAGATGACGGTACACCTAAATCCGAATTTCAATTGTTTATCTAACTCATCTTTGTGTCTCATTGTTAGCAAGGTGACTTTGAACCCGATGGTGAAGATCAAGTAGCTATTCATATCTTAATGAAGACTCCACCTCTTCCATCTCTATCTATGCGCCTCACTAGAAGATATGACATATGGGTCATCGACAAGAAGAAGGTGGTGATGGAAGGATCAAGTGGTGATGATGATGCTCTTTATATGAAGAACTTTTTGAGCTACTCGGCAAGCTCGAATGATCATCACCAAAAAGGTAGAGGAGGTATGGAAACAATGATTCGTACATAATTCGTGTTGGTTTGCTTGCTAAGGAGTTGAAGGATCTCGTATCATCTCATGAGGCTCTACATATGAGTTGTGGACTCAAGTTGGATAACATTGAGCTTCATGAGAAGTAGGAGAACCTTGAGATCTCTTATCAAGCTATCAACCTTATCTATCTTGTTTCTTCTTCATCTACTACTTCTAGTTCATCTACTTCACATGCATTTACTATTTATGATGAACTAACCCTCTCTTGTGAGAGCTCTTCTCTTGAGTCTTTGTTTTGAAGGAATTCCACAAACTCAAGAAGGAGAGGGAGTCAATGGTGCCACATCAAGTGAAGAAGTTCTGTTGATGGCCAACGATCACTATTGCAAACCTTGTTGCATAAGTGGCCACTCAACAATGGATTGTTTGGTTCCTAAAACTCATACACTTTCATTTGATTATTTGCTTTATCTTGACAACACTCACTTTGTTTTTATGAGATGTGAATGTAGTGTTGTGAAGAAAAGGTCAATAGGAGCTTTGGACAAGAAGAGGAAGATAAAGGTGCTTCGGGTGCCAAGATTCTAGTGGACCGGGTGAGGCCGGCCGATCACATGGCGGCACTCAAGTACAACACTTGAGGTGATGGAGATGGTGGACCGAGTTCAATACATGAAGATCTTTGAAGTCCACCACAAGTGTCAAGGGCATGAATGACGACATCTACTCTCTAAGGAGGTATCTTGTATCATAGTGTTGTTTTCTTTTGCTTCTAGTTCCTTTGCTTTTTAGTAGCTCCTTTGTGAACTAGTATGTTTTGCACTTTCATGCATCATGTAAAAACCTAAAAGAAAATAACATAAAAAATATTAGTTCAAGGTCTAACTTTCTCAAGATAGCAATGAGCATGGGGATGCTTGAGTTGGTGAACCGATCGGCTCAAGGCAAGGTTTGGCTCATTGTGAGTAAGCTTGAGAGAGGTTCAAACTTGACCTTGAGTAGGTTTCCTTTATGCATTGTCTTTAAACTTGTTGCATTCACCATGACATGTTTACTTTTCCCTTTGCATTTGTACAATATGCTTGTTCATGCATTGCATAGGAAATCACAAAGGAGTCTTTCACGTGTGTATACTTTATTTTAGTTTCCATCATGATGGAGCGTGACATTGTGACTTCTCTCCAAAAGGTATGCCTAGAACCGAACTCTTTCATTTGTTTTTTGTTCTAGCTACCATCCGTAACATAGTTTAAACGACCCCATGTGTTTCACACAATGACATGCATACATCATGCCTTCATCTCTAAGTATGCATAACTTTAGGGGGAGTTTAGCCTATGTTATGGGGCTTCATAAATCATGGTCCAAATACATTCCACTCAAAAGGACATGGTATATGAAGCTCTTGTGTGCATTTGACGTTTGCCTTTCTTGTTGTTTTCTTCTATTGTAAGATCAATTGTAGGAACAAGGAGAAGGCACAAGAAACAAGAGATAGGAGAGAACACGATGAAGACGTGGACATCATCTCAAGGACGAGATTGTGCATAAGTAGATCAAGATGATCGATCTTAATCACAATCTTGAGATGGTGGCTTGAGTCAAGGGGGAGCCTCTACAAGAAGATGATCATCTCAAGGAGGAGTTTGGACCATGAAGATCAAGTGATCATGACAAGCTTCTTATGCTTACATTCACTTGTATTGTGAGTGTTTGCTCTTACTTGTGATATCCTTTGAGCTATGACTTACCTCGACCGGAACACAAAGGTAATATCTCTCTATTTGTTTCTTTTATGTATACCCGTGATGATATTTTCGTGCTTGCTTACTTCATATCATTGCTCTTGCTTGTCATAGCCTCTTGTGCCTTATATTCACTTGTGGATGAGTTTTTGCTCTTTCAAGTGGTATCTTATATTGAGCTATGACTTGCATGCTTGTTTAGTTACCATCATGTGTGTAGTGTCCTTATAATTCTTGGATGATGATTTGTTGTGTTTGAGATGCTTTACCCTTGTCTTTTATTTCATATCTATATGCTTTTACAAGTGGTAAATTCTTGTTTGCTTTCATTCATATCTTTTACAAGTGGCATCTATTTATGCGCTCATTTCATATCTATTTATGTGCCATGATCCGAGATATAGGGTAGGCTTCTAGACTTGTCGTTCTTGACAAAGTGCATGTCTCACAAGTCATTCAAATACTTGTATGTACGATTTTAAGGGGAGCCTATCCTATGTCTTGTGATTCTTGAGA
This sequence comes from Eragrostis curvula, assembly GCA_007726485.1. Classification (NCBI taxonomy): domain Eukaryota; kingdom Viridiplantae; phylum Streptophyta; class Magnoliopsida; order Poales; family Poaceae; genus Eragrostis; species Eragrostis curvula. The sequence goes on along the minus strand of CM017443.1, from coordinate 20,458,721 downwards.
CTAATGTATTTTCAAGTTTATCTTTGGCTAGTCTCTTGATAGGAATGATCATCGATATTGAGATGCCATGATTTGGAAATGATCATCCACTTTGAGGTGCCATGATACTCAAATAACTCATTCTTTACGGCATTGGAAAGCAATCATCACATCCCCGAAGGTACGCTAAGTTTCTCATTCTTGCAAGTAGATAATGGTTTTCTTCATTCTTGCATTTTCTTTCTAGCTACCTTCCATAACATAGTTTAAGGTCCCCCACTTGACTTAATTGTTAAATTGTGCATATACTTTGCCTTCCATCACATGTATTCACAAATTTAGGGGAGTTTAGTCTATGTTATGAGGCTTCATGATTTTGATCCATAACCTATCCACATTCAAAGGATCACTATCTATGAAGCTCCCTTGTGCTTTTAACCATTTGCCTTGTTTGTCTCTTTTCGGTGCTTGATGTCAAAGGGGGAGAAAGATATCCTCCAAAGCAAATAGTTGCAGAAAGGGAAGAGACATGTGGCACAAATAGGGACAACATGTCAAAGGGGAGGAGTACTTGCAACCATGGAGTGAAGATACAATCAAGAAGGTGAGGTATAAGCAAAGGTATTGTATGTTGTCAATACATACTAGGCAAGTAGTTATGCATCTTTCTATCTATTATCTCTTGCTTTGGTTGTGTTGCCATCAATGCCCAAAAAGGGGGAGATTGTAAGATCAATGAACCTAGAGTATGGTTCATAGGTTTTGGTGATTGATGTCAACATGGTCAATGGGACTAACAAAGTTTGCTAGTGTGCAAGATGGTTAGGCTCATGGATGTAGTGATACACTATTGGAGTGCCAACACCTCAAAGGTTGCAAGGAAGATGGTAAAGAGGAGAAGCATACATGAGGACTACTCTACGAGATGACTCCTACACATATGAGGTAAGTAGCAAGGTAAGTATGTCATGTGTTCCTCTATGTATCATATACCTTGACATGCTCTTGATCATCATGTTAGTCTTGCCTTATATCCTATACCGTGATGATCTTGTCTCTTATGTGATGATGGCTTGTATGCGCTTATTTATGTATACCCTATCTTGCCATCATGTTGCCATGTCATGTCATGTGATCTTACTTACATATCTTTACCATGACATGCATGATTTTCCTATTCATCATGTAGCTTGCTTTAATATCCTTATATCATGATGATGTTATTGTGCTAGTTTTATATACATATCTTATGCACATTATGTTACGGTCGAGTTGTCCTTTATGGCAACGAGATCATTGTGACTAACATTTGTGGATGAAGGAAAGGTTTTCATATGGTCACATGATCGGAAGAATCCCGGTGATTGGTTGCCTCGACGAAGGATGATGATGAGGATCATTGTACTTGATGGAGGTCGCGGTTGAGAAGATGAATCAAGGCTAAGGACAAACTAGATCCAAGCAAGTGTTGGCTTGGTATAGATGTAGGATTGAGTCCATAGGAAACACCGGACTATCAAGGGGGATCGAGTCGTTTCTCTTAGGTCACACTAGTGGTAGAGGTATGTGGATGCTCGGAGAGTCTCTCAAGCACTAGGGTGACAGCTGAGGTGAAGAGGAAGCAAGTTTGTTCAAGAACCGAAGCCGAGACAAAGAGAGGAATGAATTGGACATGTCTCATGAGTTTGAGGATTGATCAGATGGTGATGAGCATGATATCTCTATGTAATGTGTTAGAGCTCTTCACAAGCTCTCCAACAAGTCCAAGATCACTGAAATCGGAGTTCGGAGTGAAAAGTTATGGCCGAAACAAGAAAGAGCAGATTACAGAGTCAGCGTATAATACGGTGTTAATCACCGTGTGATACGGTGATTAATGGTGATGAAGACACAAGTTTTTGGGCAGAAAAGAGATGGAGTCACCGTATAATACAGTGATAGTCACCGTATGATACGGTGGTAGCACTGTATGGTTTCCAGAGACTCCGCAGTTCGCGAGAAGCAGAAAAGTTCTAGTCACCGTAATATACGGTGATGGTCATCGTATCATACGGTGATCATATGGGATTGAATATGATCAAACTGGGAGATCTGTCCAACATGAAAGTTGTAGATAATTTGAAGATCTTTCTTTGCATATGCAGAATGCCGCAATCGGAGTTCGGAGCAGAGAGTTATGACCAAAATACTAGAGGCTGTCCTGAGAAATGATATGGAAATGACCTTTGCATGATTAAGTGGCCATATCAGCTTGAATATGGATGATTATGAATATTGTCCCAATTGCAAAGTTGTGGGGAATTTCAAGAGCTTTCTATTGATATATAGAACACCCCAATCGGAGTTCGGAGCAAGGAGTTATGAGCAAAATATTAAAAGCTATCGGGGGTCACCGTATAGTCACCGTATCATACGGTGACTGTGGAGTTAGATCATACGGTGACTAGGATTTCTGGGCTGTTTTGTTGCAACGGCTAGTTTGGTAGGTGAAGCCTATAAATAGTCGGTTGCTTGGCCCTTTGGTGTGCCTTTGGCCATTGTTACCAGTGGGGAAACACAAGGGAAGACAAGAGGATGCAAGAGGGCACTTGGAAGAAGATTTGGAGAGGAAATCTTAGTGGTTGAGAGGGTTGAGTGCATCCATACACCTCTAGGACTAGTGTGGTCATAGGGAGGCGGTCTTGGTTTGTTACCCTTGGTCTATGGCAAGGCCTAGACCGGTTAGGCGTCGGTGATGAGCTTGCCAAGGAGAGTGTGGAAGTCATCACATGTTTATACACGGTATTGGAGCTTCCCGTGCGAAAGAAGCATCACTAGTGGAGCGCCCTTTGGACCGCATCACGTGCGGATCCTTACCCTTGGAAGAGTACCTGGAGATGCCGGCGGGACGTGCCCGCGACTTCACTCAAGGAGTGGTGGTTGGTTCCAAGGAAGAGAGCATTGCCGTGGGCGGCGGGGTGAAGCCCGTGACTTCACTCGGAGGGTGAAGCGTGCTCTTGGGAACAACACCGGCTCGAGGAGTGGAGTGTGCTCTAGAGGGGATCGCCATCGAGCGGAGGAACGGGGTCGAGACTCCGGCGGGAGTGACCCAACGTGGACTAGGGGGAGGTGCCATCCTCCCGATACCACGGGAAAAATTGCAATCTCTTATTCTTACTCTCTACTACTTGCACTTGTTATCTTGTTTATCCTATATGCTTGTAGTAGATATTGTGCTTATCTCATATGATTGCTTAGCGATTGTTTTCGTGCTAGCTCTTCGTTATATCTAGTGTTGCATGCTTTCCTTATATATGCTTGTATCTACTTGTGATAGCTCTCACTTGCTTGTTATCATATAGTGATCTTGTTATGCTTATGTTGTTCTATCTTGTTATCATGATCACTAGCTTGAGCTTTCCCTTGTATACCTATACATGCTAGTTTGCTTGTTCCATACTTATCATATATACTAGCATGTATAGCTTGTTGAGCTTCCCTATGTGTTCCCTATATGCATGCTAGATTGCTTGTTTGTTATTATCTTATACACTAGCATGTGTAGGACTTGTTGTGCTTATCTTGGATATGCTCTTATATGCTAGGTTGTTCTTATATGCTCATGTATGTCTGTTGGTATTTCTTAACGTCACAGATAAATCCGCAAGCGTACGGAGAATACCGTTGTAGCACTTCACCCGTGAGTATTCAAGGGTATCGTTACTTATATTATCCCAATGGAACGGAGAGGAATTATCTACTAGTCTAGCTGGTTCAAGGACACGAGGAAGGATGGTAGGTATGGGTAGAGAGGATTCCTATGGATGAAGTTCTATCTGGAACAAGGAAGAGTAAACACAGCAGGGCTGTCACCACCTACCGGCAAACCCCCCTACTAGGACACGTGACACTAGGGCTATTAAGTCCCTAGGCCAGTCCTAGGGTCATGTGACAACAAGGCAATTAAGACCTCGTTGCCAGACCGATTCCCAGCAGTCAATTCCCTAGAACAGAGAGGATTAAGCAAGCAGGGCTGTCACCACCTACCGGCGACTCTCTCCTAGGACATGTGACACTAGGGCTATTAAGTCCCTATGCCAGTCCCAAGGTCACGTGACAACAAGGCAATCAAGTCTTCACTGCCAGACCTATTCTAGTTCACAAGACTGAAGATAAATTCTGCCTCTAAATGCTTACTTGAATAGAACGATGATCATGCAAGCAAGTAAAGGAAGAACTTATACTAGAATAGAAACATACAATCCAAAAAGAGATCGAGAGTACCTACTTGTAATGAAGATAAACGACGAACGAACGATGAATGAACGACGAACGAACGATGAACGAAGAACGAACGACGAACGAACGATGAACGAATGAAAAACACTTCACTATAAATAAGTATCCCCCAAGATACAAGATTTGGGCCAAGTCCTCACAAAGGGAGAACTACCCTTCTCTCCTACCCTACTCTCTCCCTACTCTACTAGTGTACAAATGGCTCTAGGCCCTTGGGAGTGGAATGAGGCTCTCCTTCTTGTGTGTCCTTGAGGGGCGGGGGTACCCCTCTATTTATAGTCTTGAGTAGGTCGGTTTGGGGGCCTCCACCGCCTCAATGCACCGCCTCAACACATTAAATGCAGGCAGAACCGACATCAGGAAGGCGGTGGCGACCAACCAGAGAAAGATGGGCCAGATTGGCCACTGTAGCAGGTCGGCCGACCTCACTGTAGCAGGTCGGCCGACCCCCCCTTGGCCCATTTGGCCTTGGGCTTTGGCTGAGGGGTCCTCCTTGATGTCTTGTTCAATGATCTTCGTGCATTGGCCCAAGTTGGTTGTGTTTTGTATGACTTTTGATCCATATCTTGTTGGGCTGCCTGTGCTGATTTTCTCGGAGTGATGTGTTGTGGCCTTCTTGATGTGAATTCCCTCCTTTTGATATGAAATGTACCTGCACTCACAAATTCACCAACACTCGTGGAAATCGTTAGTAATAAACTCCTACCACTATGTTTGGTGTTTATTTTATTTCTTTTATGCAGGTACTTGACGGTAAAAAGTGGTACTTAAGGACCGTCAACAATGTCTTGCTCCTAGCATGTACAAGTCCTAGCACATGGTTATCCTAACTTGTTCACACACTCCTAGTGCACATGTAGTATCTTGTGATGTATCCTTTACTTGTGCAATTAGTTTGAGTAGCTAGAACTGCAAAAAGTATTAGTCCATGGTGTGCCCGATTCACCCCCCCCCTCTCGGTCACACGGTCCTTACACTATCTCCATCGGAAGATCTGTCGCTGCCCTTCAAATTCAAAAGGAAGCAATTTCCAGTACGACTTAGCTTTGCAATGACCATCAACAAAGCTCAGGGACAGACGATTCCTATTGTTGGTGTATTCCTGCCCGAGCCTGTCTTTTCTCATGGTCAATTGTATGTTGCGTTGTCTAGAGGTGTGTCAAGACAGACGACTTAGGTCCTTGCTAAGCCTAATAAGTTGCTAGACCCTACTGGAAAAAGCACAAAAAACATTGTTTATAGGGATATGCTAGGGTCATGCTAATGTTGGTTTATGTTTCTGGTTTTCTGATTTCATCTAACTGATGGTTGTTGTATTCAAACACTTACAACGTTTCCTCTTGCACACTATTCTTTTTCAGATAATTGATTTATATTAGTGAACATGTTTTTTATTGAACTAATGTTTTTCATTGCTCTTCTTTTATTATTTTTCAAAAATTAGTGCCTGCAATATTGTATTGAGGAGTATTCGTGCGTGTCGCATGTGCATTTTTACTTAGTAAACAGAATAAAGGAAGTATGAATAAATAAAGGAAATAATCTTCCCTGGTAGACGCGTGATCTTCTCGGACTCAAACTCGTGGTTAATCCCGGAGCCGGGATTGAGTCTTTAATGAACTCGCCGAGTCGGCGAAATCTCATGAAGTGCTGTCAATCTCCATTGCGTCGAGACTTGAAGCAATTCAATTGATGAAAAGCTTATCTCCGCCTCGGATTTGGACTCCGGCTTGCATCACAATTGCCTCGAGACTTGATGCGCAGCGGCTTGATGCCTGCAGGGACGCTGCAGCTTGGAACACGCCGCCGTTGACGGCAGCACATCGAGTCGTCGACTTGAAACGCAGCGCCGGTCAGTCCGACTGATGAGATGCTCCTGGACGAAGGGGATGTTCGTTGCATAGGGTTTAAACTTTAGAGGGGTCTAAACTTTAGATAAGCTATATTAAATAAAGTTTAATTACAAAACTAACTACAGAATCTTGATCTAATTCGCGAGACGAATCTAATGAGGGTAATTAAGCCATGATTAGATGATGGTTACTGTAGTATTACTGTAGCATCACTGTACCAAAACAAAGATTAATTAGGCTCATTAAATTCGTCTCGAAATGAGCATTCATCTGTCAAAAAGGTTTTGTCATTAAATTTTATTTAATGTTCCTAACTAACAAAATTCTTTTTGATGTGACATGCTCTAAATTTTAGAGGGGGTGCGCCGAACGCACCCGAAGTTGTTGTCGTAGATTCCGATCCCGACGACGACGACGTGCAGCGAAGTTGATGTTGATGTAGACGTAGATAGCCATCGCGCTCGACGGAGGATTCCCGACACCCCTACCTGGCGCGCCACTGTCTAGGTTTTAGGACATCGATTGTTATTTATGTAGGTGCAAAGGAACCAAGAATATGTCACGCCCCAAAATTTCAAATTTTGGAATGTAACATAAATTACACTAATTTTTAAAACTTTTTGGAATAGTTTAAAATTTTGTTTTAATATTTGAGAGTTGTCACATTTATTTAGGCAAATGTAATTATTTTCTAAATCAAAATAATTAATCTAGATTATATATAATTGATTGTTGCATTCATGCCGAATAGTATGCATTAGGTTTTTATTGTGTGACAAATGATTTTAAAAATGAAAATCGATAGAGTTCGTCGTTTAGTTTTGTGTGAATATAAGGAGTGATAATCCTATTCCTATCCTTTGCCCATACCCAGCCACCGAGTTGTCTTTATTCTCTTGTTTTCTTTCTTCAGTTTAATACCTTCGGTCGTCTTGCTTCTTTCTTATTCTTTAATTTCTTTCGCATCTTCTCACCAAAATAGATAGCAAACCAGAATGTCCCAGCATTCTTTGTATTTCTTTTCTCTCTTCTGTCCTTGCCTGAATGCATCCCGATCTCATTTTTCAATCCTTCCTTCCTTCTGTTTGTATCTCCATCAGGTTGTGCCCAAACAAAGATGTCTATTGAGCGGCAAGTTTTATTCTTTTGTTCATTATGTTGTGCTTCTTACCGGGACATGCCCAGCTACATATTAGTTGCATCGAGGATTGCAGTCAAGCTACTGCATGCTGTCCTTGCACTCTCATCTATCTGTCTTGGTCCTAGCAGCCACGTCAAGAAAGCCCAGCAAGCAGCCCTACACCCTGCACAGCCCAACCCAATATGCTGCTGCCCTGAAAAATCCTGTCACGCACAGCACCTGCCTGCACCGCCGTTGCATCTTTTCCTGGGCTGGCAAAGAAACCCACGACCAAAACCCTATCTCGTCTCCCAGGGCGTCCTCCTCGATCCCTTCCACCCCCACAGCGCCGCCAGGCCGCCTCCATGCCTCGCCGTCTGTCGCGACCAGCCCTGACGATCCAGATTGGCGTGTGCGTTCCCGGAGATCCAGCGCTCAGATCACCGCGCCCTTTGGCCACAAGATGGATCTGTTCGTCTTCCATAAGCCCACGAAACAGATCGACGATCGGAGAACCGTAGTTGGAGATCTCGCCGTCGCCGTCAACGCCGCTCTGTTTCTTGACGCGCCCGACGCCAGGTGCATACATCCGCGTTCCCGACGATCCGTCCAACCAATTGTCTCCAAAATTTATCAGAAGGTGCGGTCGGTCTCCATCCACCATATTCCAGAAGATAAGGGCCATAGGAGCACTGAAGACTTCAGGATCAACGTCGTTGTGCCTCTGCCCCCATGTCTGTGCGCGCCCAGCGCCGAGCCTGAAGACGTCCGCGTTCCCGGTAATCTGCTCACCCAAATTCTACCAAATTTTACCACGATGTGTATATGATCATCCTTGGTCTGTGTACGAAACAGTTCATCCAAAGAATCATGGACACTGCTGAAATCGACGTCAATGTGCGGGCCGTTCTGTTTCTGAACGCGAGCAGCAGATTTCTTGCTGTTTGGGTCCATGTTCCCTGCTCCCCATAAAAGTCTTTTCCGTGGAACCTGCCTGAGCAGCGGCCTCGTATCTTGCTCCTGAATAGCACCAAAGAACTCGGCATTGTCTGCAGCAAAGCCATGGGAATGAGAATGGAAAGTTGAACTCTGCCAGCATTGATTCGGTTGAAGAACATCTCATACCTTTTGTCAATGAAGAACCTCGTCGTGAATTTCTCGGACATCCAGTACACGCATGGTGAGCTTGGCATGCCCTTCCTCATCCAACGCTTTTAATCATAACATGGTTTACTGTCGTATAGCATGAATCGTCTAATGTCTAGCGAGCTCACCGACATCGATCTTTAGACGTTGTAATCAAATATCTTGTTCTTTAGTGTTTATTTATCAAACTCTACAATTATTTTAGAACTGAAATTAACTTACTGCTTTATGCTAAACAAATCATCTTTGGATCTTCAAAAATACCCTTTCCAAATATTAAATCCATTTAATTGATTAACTCTCCGAATGTAAGTTATTTTCAGAAAACCCCTTTTTACTTCAAAAGCTCATAACTTTTTACTCGTAACTCCGTTTTAAGCGATTCTTGCGCTCACGTGATCGTAGGATCGAGTACTATCTTTTGGTACTATTTTTGTAGTAATTTGATACTGTTTGGTGTACTGTTTTTTATTGTTTGTGCTTTGTATACTTTGCATGTTACCGTTATATACAAACGCGTGTTCGAGAGCTACCAATAAGAAGGTCAAGATATTGAAGACTCTGAGCAGCTAATAGGGAAAACAGGCAAGTGTCCTTGACCATTTTGAACCTATTGCTTTCTCCCTTTAGTTTAGTTGTGCATTGCGTTTAAATTGAATCCCATGTGTCATTTACCTTGTTCCTATACTTTTTCCTTGTCGCCCGGGTGTGGTGGAGGTTAATGATAATGTGGATGGGTAGAAATGCTTAGCTTGCTGTCTTGGGTGGATGATAATTTGACTAATAATCTTGACTAATGGTTTCACTTGAATATAATCTTCACGGACCGCTTAATCTTTTTAGCAACATGGAACTTAGGTGATCCAAGCAGGAGGATGTTGATGATGGTGCGGATATGCACATGTATCTGTCATGGTACTGTTGGTTTGAGGTTAGTACCTTCTTGTGATCATAAGGACCGGTTCGTGGAGCGGCAACCCAGGACAACAGCGCAAAGCACAGGGTTGATTATGGTAGACTTGGTCAAGTATTATGCTAACTTCCCAGTTTTGCCGGCGTTCATGGAAAGAGGGAGGAAGGGGTACTTCCAAACTCAGGTGATGGAGGGGTACTCCTAGCCAAGGCGCAAGAGGGGGCTTCTGAAGGAAGGGTTACTTCCGCGGCGGTGGAACCTTAGCGGGGATGTTGGCAGGCTGGGAAGCGCTTTGAAAGACCATATGGTGATCTCTTGGTCTCACACCTTTGGTAGTGTGAAGACAATATGGAGGTTTTAGTCACTGAATAGTGATGGAATCACCACCCTGTGGGTAAAGTTGTGCACCTCTGCAGAGAAGTAAAACTGTCATAACAGCCGTGCTCACGGTCAGGAGCGGCCTGGATCCTCACATGATTAGAGATGGATGGATGGATGGATGGTTTTGGGTGGTTAACCCGTTTTGCTACAAGGGGGTACCTTGTAGTGTTTAATTAATAACTTTGGGGTAATCGGGTTTTCACCTAGTAATATAGATATGCTGGTTTAATGTAGAGTGCTTTCTGCAATTTAACCTTATGTCAGCCTTTCTTGCTATAAGCTTGCATTACATTTACTTTCCCACACTTGCGGAGTACAACATGTACTCACCCTTGCTATTCCCCCACAATGTTATGAAATGCTGCTCAGAGGTTGGAGATTGCCCGCTTTGGAGATGATGGAGAAAACTAAGCTTGTGGAGCCCCCGGTCGATTGCCTGTGGCGTTATGGAGTCTTCCGCTAGCGTTTGTATTCATATAGTCCTTTGAGACATTTATTGTAATATTTATACGATGTATTTATGACATTGGTTACTCTGTTTTACTATACTTTGTTCTATATGTGTGAATCTTGATCCTGGGCACACATATAGATGAGCATTCGGTTTTGGCCTTAAAACCGGGTGTGACAGAATACGATGGTAACACAGACGCCAAGGTCGCAATGTGCGTAATACCCTACGTTCAGTGTTGGTGTGATATATTGAGTTGATCATTATGAGAGGATCCCTGGCCGCCTTATATGTACGGGGGTGCAGGGTTACATGAAGAGAAACCTAATCGGCTACGATACAAATTGCCTTGTAGTACAAGTTAGCCATCCATTATCTTGGGCCGAGTGACCCGACCGACTTCGAGTCTACTGGGCCACCCGGGCCTAATTGAAGCCATCCGACTACCCATAGCTGGAATACTCGGCCTTGTTGATTCTTGAGGATACCCGGGTTCTCATATCTTCGACAAAGTTCATGAGATGTATATAAAAAGATTCGAAGTTAATAACGGCATGCATCTGCTTATTTGATCACTGGAGTGCAAAATCCAAAGTTGCGAAGAAACTAAATCAGTAAATCACATCGCTGCTTGCAGAATAGCAAGCATTTCAGCTACGAATTACAGAACTATTACTGCTTCTTTTCTTCCCCCTCAACTGATCTCCAAGAAGACACACTTCATGGAGTTATTAACTAACGGTTTTCTCCCCTCGAAGAAAACTAAATGTTGAGCACAAGAAAAACACAGCAGAGAGGAGACGCAAGAGAGACAAGACATGGCATGGCGCGACATCATATCATCCTGGGATATTATATATTTCCTAACTTAAAGGGCCTCCCTTCTCTTTTGTGTGGCGTCCTTTCTCCATCTTCCTTCGTAGTACATTCTTCCAGTCGCGCCAATATCAATCTACTCAGATTCACATCTACAACAAGCCTTCCTTGACGTTAATGAGGTCAAGCTCCAACCTCTTCGCCGCACATCATGGGAAATGATGAAGACGATCGAATACCCACGTGCTATGTTTTCTTCTACACCTCTTCCGTGCCATTATTAACCTCCTCTTTTCATGGACCCATGCCTACTTCCTCATCCACCTCGTGTCCACTCTAACCCAGTTTTATTTTTATTTATTTTTTATTTTTTAGAGGAATCCACTCCAACCCATTTGGCAGCTCGAGCGCAAGCGCGCAACCAAGGCCAGCTCACTTAGCAAAAGGCCGGCGAGGTCAGGCCGGTCAGGGCCGCGGACGGCCGTCGCGTCGGGCACGTGCGCGCGCTGTCGTACGGGGCGAGGACCACCCGGGTCACCAGGCACGGGTGGTGCATGGTGGAGCTCGCGCTGGACGAGCAGGGCGGCGTGGGAGGAGGCGAGGATCTCGTCCTGTGCAAGATGTTCAGGTCGCCACGCGCCGACACGCCACTGCCGCCGCCGGCATCCACGGCGTTCTTCTTGAAGAGGAAGGCCGCGTCGACCAGCACCCGGAGGCTCCGCGCAGCGTACTGCGTACGGCAACACTGCTGACACACCAGACGCGATCGATCGTGCAGGCATGGTCATGTCTGCTGCGCATGCAGCAGATCTGGAAAGATCGATTATCGGACACTGCAATTCTGGGAGGATTTATGCACCGTCAGATGATCCGAAAGGTGACTGGACACACTTCCTATTGCTAGAGCACCGATGGCAAGGCATCTTCCCGCCCGGAAGGCCTAACTCACCGCTTTGCGCCTCTGCTCTGCTGGCGAACCTGCAACACCAACGCACCATGTTCTCCAATGCTGTTCTGTTCAGTCTGCAACAGCGTGGGGTCCGATCTACGCTCGTTACAATGTCTGCTGCTTATTATCCATTGTAAAGGGAACAATTAAATCATCCTCACCACTCTTTTGTGGATCATCTGTGTAAAGCGAGGAAATTTCAAGGTTTGCGTCGATGATGAGCTCTCGATCGGTCTGGATTCTATTGCTTGCAGCCCTGCACAACAGCTGATTCTGCTATGTAATTTCATTGCACCACTGATCCATTGTACAGGGAATCAAATCGACCATCCTCACCACTCTTTTGTGGAACATCTGTGTAAAGCGAAGAGCATAAATCCTGCTCGGTCTGGGCTGTATTGCCTGCAGCCCTGCACAACAGCTGGTCCAGCTTTGTAGTTTCATTGTACAACTGATCTTGCATTTTTATATATTTTCCTAACTTTGTTTGCAATAAGAAAAATTCAGGTGGGGGTCTTCCCCAGCGTAGTTTCCTAAAAAAAAAAATCCTAACTTATTAAAGGGGGCTCCCTTCTCTTCTCTTTAGTGTCGCGCCCTTTTCCCATCTTTCGTCATACGTTCCGGTCGCACCAATATTGATTTCACTCTCATCCACATCTACAGCAAGCCTACCTTGACGTTAACGAGGTCAAGCTCCAACCTTTTCGCCGAACATCATGGGAATTGATGAACCTACGTGTCGGCATTGAGAAAAATCTGGCCGACGAGTGAATTTAGACTACGCGCTACGGTTGGTTGAGGGGAATGAGGAAGACACAAGAGATTATACTGGTTCAGGCGATCGAAGCCCTACGTCCAGTGAGTTGGTTCGGTTCGTGTTGCTCATAGTAGGGGTTACAAGCTCTTCGAGAGAGGGAGAAGCTCCCAAGTCTCTAAGTGTTCGTGGAGCTCGTTCTTGCGTGGGTCGCAAGGCCGAAGCAAGTGTATATGCGAATGAGAAAGTGAGAATGCGGTTCCCCAGCCGCGAGTCAAGCTTTCCCTTTTATCTGTCAAGGGAAAGTTTGACTGTACATGGATGGAGGAAAGAAGAAAAAGAAAGAAAGGGAATTGGTAAAACTAGCTCGATGTAGGTGGGGGGCCTCGCAGGGAAGGGCGCGTCCGTTCTCGACGCGTCTGTCCTCGACGCCGTTTCCTCCGGGCATGGCGGCGACGGCTGCTATAGCTCGACTGCGGCGGGGATGTCTGGGTCCTGTTTGAGCACTATGCAACCCTGTTCATTTACGGCCCGCACTGTTACCGAGCGGCGAGGCGGTTTGACCGCTGTCAACCGTCCCTGCGAGACGTGCGGGGCTTGCGGTTCACGTCTTCGGACAGTGCCGAAGGACGCCCACTTGTTGCCATTTAATGCGCTCCACCGGCCAGTCTCCGACTTCAGTAGCCCGACCCCCCCTTGGTCGGAGGCCGGGGTCGGGCGCCCGGGGTCGGCCGAGGCGGAGATTTCCTCCGACCCCCGGGGGTCGGGAGGTGGGTCGAGGAGTTGGGCCTTCCTTTGCTCGTGCGGCCTCTCCAGTTGCGGACCGTGTTGCGCATCGTGGGCTGAGCTTTGACCTTGGTGTCTTTAGAGACAGTTACGGCCTCTGGCCCAGTCCTTAGTCATTTGTGCATAATTGCGGGTTTATGTGGGTAATCGCGGGTACCTGGTTTTGGGTACCCGACAGTAGCCCCCGAGTCCGGCGCGGAACGCTTTGGCGTTGTGCGCGGGGCTCCCCCTCGCCTCCGGTGATTTCCGCCTTCGGCCCGGCCGTCGAGTAGGTATCCGGGGGGTGCGCGCGAGCGCACCCGCCGGGTGTAGCCCCCGAGCCTGGATGGGAGTGGTTTACTCGCATTCAGGCTTTGAGTCGGGCGTTTTTTACTTGCGTCCGCCCGGGCAAATGCGTCAATGTCTCGACGAGGGATTGGTCACGAGGGTTCTGTTTGCTGCATGAGGCTTCGCGCCTTTGTCTTCTTTTAGGAGGGCCTGCAAGGGTCCGGGAATCTTGACAGGCTTTCGCAGCCCGTGATCCTTGTTCCAAGCTTTCGCGTCTTTTTACACTCTCTCCGTTCCCGGCCGTCCTCGCAGCTTTCCTATAAATGGAGCGGCTTCCCCCGCTTACTCTCACCGTGCCTTGCCTCGGCTGATGGCCGAGTGGTGAGTTTGCGGTGCATGCTTCGGGCGAGTCGCTTTGGAGAGCGTGCTCTTTCGTCCATGGCTCGCCCCACGATCTCAATTTCGGATGGAGGCGTGGTTTGCCCTCGTTCGGCTCTTCATGGGGCACCTGCCCTGTTCGACGCTATCCCTCCTGTGATGCTGTTCCTCGGGGTCGAGCCCTCGCGCCGCATGTCTCCCGGAGCCATGGGCGATGCCTCGGGTGATACGGGCGGCGAGGGGGTTGCTCGTCATCGAGGCAAACCTTCCCTGGCCAGTTGTCCTATCCTCATGAGGGGCGAGGTAGGCCGGACCTGGAGTCGCACCCAAGGCTGCTAGGAGCGACGGCGCCCGCTCCGGTCACCCTCGAGGTCGAGTCCTGTGCAACCCGAACCCTTGTTCCTCCATATTATGGAAGAACGAGGGCCGGATCGGGAATCGCACCCGAGGCGACTTTCGCGGGGTCGGCTCCATCCTTGGGACGGCGGGCCGTTTGTGAGCCGCGGAAGGGACCTGCTCTTCGACTTCCGTGAGCTGGTGACGGTCCCCGTGGCGCGGTCTCCGTGGCGCGTGCTCCCAAGGGTATTTTGTAAAGGGGATCCTTCCCCCTCGATCACTATTAGGTGTTTGGGGGGTCGTTTGTGTGTTTAGTGAAATAAGAAAGGTTCCCTCTTCACAATCCGAGCCCAGCTGTTGGCCCGACTTGCGAATGCGAGCCCCCGAGTCCCCGTTCGTTATGGAATCTAGCAGAGGGCCGTTTCGTCTTTTGTTCATCTTCCCCCGCGTATCACTGCGTTGTGATAGGGGTGCTGAGCCGTCCCGTCCGTTCCTCGATGGTTCGACGGTGGGTGCCCGGTCGAGTTGCTAGCGGGTGAGTTCGAGTGAAGCCCTGGCTTGCCCTTAGCGGGGATCCAATTGAGATCAGCTGGGGTCAACTTCATTGTTGACGGTCATTATATCATACTTTCGACCGTCACATAGCTCAATGAATAAGGAAGGAAAGGCACTCCTTACTTGCATTTTATTTATGAATAACCTATTTCCACATGTACCTCTAGTTGTAAGTGTGCAGGTGGAAAACAGGGAATATCCAGGTGTATCCATGTCCCAAGGCATCAAATCCAACACTTTCATAAATCGAAGATTGCCGAAGGAATGCAACTCCAAGATAAAGTTCATACCAAAGCCATATGTTGTTCATAAGTGCGACTTAACTTCGGAGTCTTTTCTTTTACAAAAAAAAAACTCAAAAATGATAAAGTTCCTCAATGATCAAAATTCCTACCAAAGCCATATGTTGTTCATACATTGCAAAACCCTTCTACATATGCTGCTTGTCATTGCATTGAGCTTTATCAAAATTGTGTGACCCTAGTGAGATATTTGTCATACTCTCTTGATCAAGATCACGTACACTCCACCTCGCATGCTAAACTTCTACACTGGAAGTTAAGCAAATTCCACCACTCCATCCACCAAATAAATACTCCAAAAATATTTGTCACCTTTCTCCCTCAAAAATATCATTCGGAGACATGGCTATGCAAAAAGAAAAAGGAATAACTCCTGCTCACACAAAGTAGAGCAAGAAAAAGAAAAGGGGAAGAAAGAAAAGAAAGAAAGAAAGAAAGAAAAGATAGCCATGTCCTCCTCATAAATTTCAAAAGAGAGAGAAAGAAGATGACACCCAAAAGGAGTACCACTTCCACCTCACCACCCACCATATACACACATGCACATCTTGATCAAGGTTGTATGACTTGCATTCTCCATGGATCCACTCTTTTGGTTCAGCAATATGTGTGATGCAAGTATGCCTTATATCATCCCTACCAAGCTCCACATATCAAGCCTTTAGAAGTAGGATGATACAGGCAACACAATGCCTTGGTGAGGA
>CM017443.1:19964578-20441753 GCA_007726485.1 Eragrostis curvula | reverse complement strand
AGGGAAGGGCGCGTCCGTTCTCGACGCGTCTGTCCTCGACGCCGTTTCCTCCGGGCATGGCGGCGACGGCTGCTATAGCTCGACTGCGGCGGGGATGTCTGGGTCCTGTTTGAGCACTATGCAACCCTGTTCATTTACGGCCCGCACTGTTACCGAGCGGCGAGGCGGTTTGACCGCTGTCAACCGTCCCTGCGAGACGTGCGGGGCTTGCGGTTCACGTCTTCGGACAGTGCCGAAGGACGCCCACTTGTTGCCATTTAATGCGCTCCACCGGCCAGTCTCCGACTTCAGTAGCCCGACCCCCCCTTGGTCGGAGGCCGGGGTCGGGCGCCCGGGGTCGGCCGAGGCGGAGATTTCCTCCGACCCCCGGGGGTCGGGAGGTGGGTCGAGGAGTTGGGCCTTCCTTTGCTCGTGCGGCCTCTCCAGTTGCGGACCGTGTTGCGCATCGTGGGCTGAGCTTTGACCTTGGTGTCTTTAGAGACAGTTACGGCCTCTGGCCCAGTCCTTAGTCATTTGTGCATAATTGCGGGTTTATGTGGGTAATCGCGGGTACCTGGTTTTGGGTACCCGACAGTAGCCCCCGAGTCCGGCGCGGAACGCTTTGGCGTTGTGCGCGGGGCTCCCCCTCGCCTCCGGTGATTTCCGCCTTCGGCCCGGCCGTCGAGTAGGTATCCGGGGGGTGCGCGCGAGCGCACCCGCCGGGTGTAGCCCCCGAGCCTGGATGGGAGTGGTTTACTCGCATTCAGGCTTTGAGTCGGGCGTTTTTTACTTGCGTCCGCCCGGGCAAATGCGTCAATGTCTCGACGAGGGATTGGTCACGAGGGTTCTGTTTGCTGCATGAGGCTTCGCGCCTTTGTCTTCTTTTAGGAGGGCCTGCAAGGGTCCGGGAATCTTGACAGGCTTTCGCAGCCCGTGATCCTTGTTCCAAGCTTTCGCGTCTTTTTACACTCTCTCCGTTCCCGGCCGTCCTCGCAGCTTTCCTATAAATGGAGCGGCTTCCCCCGCTTACTCTCACCGTGCCTTGCCTCGGCTGATGGCCGAGTGGTGAGTTTGCGGTGCATGCTTCGGGCGAGTCGCTTTGGAGAGCGTGCTCTTTCGTCCATGGCTCGCCCCACGATCTCAATTTCGGATGGAGGCGTGGTTTGCCCTCGTTCGGCTCTTCATGGGGCACCTGCCCTGTTCGACGCTATCCCTCCTGTGATGCTGTTCCTCGGGGTCGAGCCCTCGCGCCGCATGTCTCCCGGAGCCATGGGCGATGCCTCGGGTGATACGGGCGGCGAGGGGGTTGCTCGTCATCGAGGCAAACCTTCCCTGGCCAGTTGTCCTATCCTCATGAGGGGCGAGGTAGGCCGGACCTGGAGTCGCACCCAAGGCTGCTAGGAGCGACGGCGCCCGCTCCGGTCACCCTCGAGGTCGAGTCCTGTGCAACCCGAACCCTTGTTCCTCCATATTATGGAAGAACGAGGGCCGGATCGGGAATCGCACCCGAGGCGACTTTCGCGGGGTCGGCTCCATCCTTGGGACGGCGGGCCGTTTGTGAGCCGCGGAAGGGACCTGCTCTTCGACTTCCGTGAGCTGGTGACGGTCCCCGTGGCGCGGTCTCCGTGGCGCGTGCTCCCAAGGGTATTTTGTAAAGGGGATCCTTCCCCCTCGATCACTATTAGGTGTTTGGGGGGTCGTTTGTGTGTTTAGTGAAATAAGAAAGGTTCCCTCTTCACAATCCGAGCCCAGCTGTTGGCCCGACTTGCGAATGCGAGCCCCCGAGTCCCCGTTCGTTATGGAATCTAGCAGAGGGCCGTTTCGTCTTTTGTTCATCTTCCCCCGCGTATCACTGCGTTGTGATAGGGGTGCTGAGCCGTCCCGTCCGTTCCTCGATGGTTCGACGGTGGGTGCCCGGTCGAGTTGCTAGCGGGTGAGTTCGAGTGAAGCCCTGGCTTGCCCTTAGCGGGGATCCAATTGAGATCAGCTGGGGTCAACTTCATTGTTGACGGTCATTATATCATACTTTCGACCGTCACATAGCTCAATGAATAAGGAAGGAAAGGCACTCCTTACTTGCATTTTATTTATGAATAACCTATTTCCACATGTACCTCTAGTTGTAAGTGTGCAGGTGGAAAACAGGGAATATCCAGGTGTATCCATGTCCCAAGGCATCAAATCCAACACTTTCATAAATCGAAGATTGCCGAAGGAATGCAACTCCAAGATAAAGTTCATACCAAAGCCATATGTTGTTCATAAGTGCGACTTAACTTCGGAGTCTTTTCTTTTACAAAAAAAAAACTCAAAAATGATAAAGTTCCTCAATGATCAAAATTCCTACCAAAGCCATATGTTGTTCATACATTGCAAAACCCTTCTACATATGCTGCTTGTCATTGCATTGAGCTTTATCAAAATTGTGTGACCCTAGTGAGATATTTGTCATACTCTCTTGATCAAGATCACGTACACTCCACCTCGCATGCTAAACTTCTACACTGGAAGTTAAGCAAATTCCACCACTCCATCCACCAAATAAATACTCCAAAAATATTTGTCACCTTTCTCCCTCAAAAATATCATTCGGAGACATGGCTATGCAAAAAGAAAAAGGAATAACTCCTGCTCACACAAAGTAGAGCAAGAAAAAGAAAAGGGGAAGAAAAGAAAAGAAAGAAAGAAAGAAAGAAAAGATAGCCATGTCCTCCTCATAAATTTCAAAAGAGAGAGAAAGAAGATGACACCCAAAAGGAGTACCACTTCCACCTCACCACCCACCATATACACACATGCACATCTTGATCAAGGTTGTATGACTTGCATTCTCCATGGATCCACTCTTTTGGTTCAGCAATATGTGTGATGCAAGTATGCCTTATATCATCCCTACCAAGCTCCACATATCAAGCCTTTAGAAGTAGGATGATACAGGCAACACAATGCCTTGGTGAGGAATTTACACATTGAGCGATTCGAGAGTATCATTCGAGGAACTTTGCTTTTATTTGAAAAATCTTTCAAAACCTCCGGAGAATAAAAGTCAAACTTAGGACTTGAGAATGATGCCCTGTTATAACCATTCTATCTCTCAACCGCCCAAGACAAGGAGAGAGTCATAAGCCCCATAAGGAGTAAGGGGAAGGGTGAGTTACCATGCCAACTTTTTCATACAAAGGAGAGTATTTTGTTGTGCGCATGGTACATTCGAGATATGAAACATGGTAGCAACTCCTGATCAACAACCTAAAGTCACACCCCTGTGCTCGGGACGAGCAAGAGGTCAGCTTGGGGGAGTTTGTTGACGGTCGTTATATCATACTTTCGACCGTCACATAGCTCAATGAATAAGGAGGGAAAGGCACTCCTTACTTGCATTTTATTTATGAATAACCTATTTCCACATGTACCTCTAGTTGTAAGTGTGCAGGTGGAAAATAGGGAATATCCAGGTGTATCCATGTCCCAAGGCATCAAATCCAACACTTCCATAAATCGAAGATTGCCGAAGGAATGTAACTCCAAGATAAAAGGCCAAGATCAACAAAAACCTAGAATAAACTAAAGGCCAATGCACCTGGATCAGAGGCCTACAGGCCAAGGGGGACCAACCTGCCAAGACCCTGCCCAGGAGGGGCCAGGCCCAGGTCGGCCGACCCCCCTGGCCAGGTCGGCCGACCTGCTCTGGTGGCCCCCTGGGCCCATCTTTCTATGGCGGTTTGCCACCGACCTCTGAAGGTCGGTTCCACCTGCAATTAATGCCACCGACCTACGGAACCGCCTCCAGGAACCGACCTCCAAGTCTATAAATAAAGGGGTACCCCCCTCCTATAGAACCCACACCACTTGAGGCTCATTCCCTCCTCCTCCTCACCTTAGAGCTAGAGGCTGTTTAGGTAGAGTTAGGCTAAGTAGTGGGCTGCCCTTGTGCTCCCAAGTCCCTTGGAGAGTTGGGTATGTTCTTGTATCTCTCTCTTGTAAGACTTGATCTTTATCAATGATTCATCGTTTATCGTATAGTAGTTGTGTGCTTATGTTGTTCATCCTTAACCTAGTTGTGTTCTTGGATGAGCGTTCGTCGTTCGTTCATGTTCATTCATCGTTCATTCATCGTTCATCGATGAACGTTCGTGGGCATTCATCGGGCGTTCTTCGTTCGTTCATACTCGATCACCGATTAAGAATGATCATTCTTATTCGTTCGTCGTTCATCGCTTGTTCTTGAGCGATGAACGCTTATGCATAGCGTAGTACTAGATTTGATCCTTGACTGGTTTAGACTAGTCTGGCTAGTTGTTTGTGACTAGATATCGGGTTCATTGTCCCGAAAGGGAAGCTCTAGGTTTACCGCTCTGCGGGGTGCCTCGAGGGATCTAGAGTTATGGCGAGTGATGCTAGCATGGTTCTAGGTTCCCTTTCCATCCTTGTTTGTGCATGTGCCCCATGGTTTGTAGAGGTAGGTGGCAGGTGGTGAAAGCCCTGTCCACCCTTCCGTAATCCTCCACGTTCGGGTATGGCATAGGAGTTTATACAAAAGGCCGGCGTGGCCTGGCAGACCAGGCCTAAACCGGATCTCCTGATGATCTCTAGCCATAGGCTCTTAGCTCTCACTAGTATAAGCCTGACGTAGGTAGAATCCTACTATGCTATATGGTATTGTACATTAGGAGTAGCACCCATTAGTTAGTTTAGCTCCTTCCTAGACTTGCCTCTCGCCTTTTATCTGAGAGTGGAATCCTCTGTGTGTGTCACACTATCCCTTATATATCTTTATCACTTACCCCTACATTGGATTGTGGGTTTGTCTATCATTGCAATCTCTTGAGCATAAGTACTACTGTTGACCATGTCTTCCTTTGGAGAAATATAAATCATGATACCCCGGAATACTCCTGGGTGAAATGCTACAACGGGTTATCCGTACGCTTGCGGATCCTCTTATCATGGGAATGCCGATGGGACATCTCTAGCATCCATTGCTAGTGGTGGACTATTTGGTAATATCATTGCAAGACTCTTTAACCCAAATATCGGTGTACCGTAAGGAACGCCAACATTCATATGATCCGTGGGGTCAGTCCAACTAGTTCCCGAGTCCTTTCGATCGGTCTCGGGGGCTTCGTAGCCTCCCCTCGATGGGAAACCTTGGTCCGACTCTCCATGAGGACTCGGACGCAACCGTCAGAGGCCCGTGACGCTCCGCGCGTCTGGGTACTGGCCTCTGGGACCAATCTTTGGTCGCCCCTCACTCTAGTGTTGCCCAGAGCGACTGTTGAACCCTCTTGGAGGGCCAGTCTTCGCACTCTTGAGCTGGAAATGGGCCGTCGGGGCATTTTCAGCCCGTTGCCAACTTTACCTGTGGGCCGTATCTGGCTTTCCTGACCAGTTTGGACGCGAATCTTGGGACGCCGATTCGGCGATGCGTGGGTTGCCCTGGCTTCTGCGAGAAGGTAGAAGAGGGAGAGAGCAACAGAAACGGCACCCGAGGCGGGAGTTTGAAAGGACGCGACGGGTCGTGGGACGCCGCGGCGGTTTAGGGGCTATAAATGAGAACGGCCGTACCTGGCTTTTCGCCTTCCCGCACTCACCATTTTCCCCCATTCCTCGCGCTACAGTTGCGCCTTCCGTTCCAAGCCGCGCTCCTTCTGCGCCATGCTCCGCCGTCATCTTCCACGCCCTGTCCCGTTGTTTGCGGAGTCCGGGTCTGTCCGCCATGGTGTTTGATACGTGGTCCGCCTCGTCGGCGACGGAGGAGGAATTGGAGAAGCTGGTGGCGGGCGGCCTCCTTGTGCGCCGCACCGAGGCGCAGGAGTGGATCGTGCCGACGGGTGCGTCCGATCCGAACCCTCCTCCCGGGTACGTGGTCTCGTTCGTCTCCTTCCACAAGCGCGGGTTGGGGACGCCTCCACATTGGTTCCTCCGGGGGCCTCTCAATTACTTCAAGATTGAGTTGCACCATTTGAACCCCACTTCGCTTTCTCACATCGCTACCTTCATCGCGATGTGTGAGGGATACCTGGAGATCGATCCCCATTTCGATCTTTTCCTCCACTTCTTTCATGTCTTTCACCACTTTGGGGGGAAAGCCGAAGCGCCCGTTCACCCGCCCATGGGTTGCGCGTCGCTCACCGCCGCCGTGACGGGATTGCGCAAAAGGGATGTCACGGCCATCGGGTGTCTTGCCCTTTGCCACAAACGTCGAGTACTGCCCATCATGGAGCGGAAACTCCGGTTGTGGCAAATGACTCCGGGGCAAGATCTGTCGGGCACCGTGATGGAGGTGGACGGAGAGATCTCCAATTCGGAGATCGGGTCACGGTTGTCCGAGGTGTGCGGCAAGGCGAACCTCACCTTCGAGGGAGAGAACTTCGTGTACCCCATCCCTAATCATCCTCCCACCATCCCCGACCATGGCTGTGTCAGACATGTAAGTCTTGGTCTCCTTCTCCTCGTTTTTTGTATTGTTTCTAGTTCCTCTTTGACCAATGATCCTCTCAGTTCTTTTTTCAGCCTGAGCTCATCGGCTGGAAATCTCGGCCAAAAGGAGTTCCCGAGGACGCCGCGCAGCGGGCTATAAATCGCGAGGCAAATGAGCAGCAGCGGCTAAAGAAGGAGGCCAAGGAGGCCAAGAAGAAGGCTCGACTGCTAAAGCAGACTGCCAGGCGGAAGCAGGGGGCGCAAGGTGGGTCCCAGGATGACTCCGAGTCAGAGTCAGAGAATGGCTCGGGGTCGGGCGGTGAGGGCGAGGATTTCTTCACGGCCCATGTCCGCCCCGGGTCGAGTGGAGGCGGAGGAGTTGATTCAGAGGAGCAGGGCCCATGTACCGAGGAGGAATGGTACGAAATGGAGAAGGCTCTTCTCCATGATAGATCTGGCGAGGGCTCGTCGCACTCGGGTCAGGCGACTCATACGGACGCGTCGCCCGCGGTGGGCGACGTCGCCCAGGGAGGCGGGACTGGCGATGTCAGCGCTACGGGGGCGCATGACGCGTCGCTGCGAACGAGCGTGGCGACGCCGATCTCCGACATGGCAACGTCGCCCCCGGAGTCACCGCCGGTGGAGGTCGTGATGGGACCGAAGCCGGGCGCTGTTCCGCGGACGGAAGTCGCGGTAAGGAGTCTCTGTCTGGCCGTAAGCGAGACCGTCCGGCCAGCGCGTCCTCGCCGGAGGAGCGCTACTTATGCATCGGCACCAAGGCTAGGTAAGAGCTCTTCCGCGTTGATTCAGTGTTTTTTGATTTGTATGTTACTGACGAAACTAACTGTACGCGCAGGTGATTGGGAGGTCAGGGCCTCCTTCCCTACATGCCTGCAAAGACGCTGCGCGTGCAGGCGTGCGAGTCGACCTC
Source organism: Eragrostis curvula (assembly GCA_007726485.1). Taxonomy (NCBI): domain Eukaryota; kingdom Viridiplantae; phylum Streptophyta; class Magnoliopsida; order Poales; family Poaceae; genus Eragrostis; species Eragrostis curvula. Next base: position 20,434,423 of record CM017443.1, on the reverse strand, counting down.
GAGCGGTCGTGATGCTGTAGTGAAGAGATCCTCGTCGTCCGTGGGGGGCTCGGGCGGCGGTGTCGCGTCAGGCAGTGACGGCGCCTGGCCTTCCGACCCGCCCGTTGCCTCGCCGACGAGGGACGCTACGGCTGCTGCTGGGCGTGCTGGTCATACTGAGACTGAAGCACGGTCTTCGCCAGAGGGGATCTTGACCCAGGTCATCGTAGCAACGGCGCGACGCTCTGTCGGATCTGGAGCTCAAGGAGGGGCTTCTCAATGGCCTCGGCCCCAGGAGCCGGCGAGTGCCTTGGTGTCGTCGGGTGGGGTCCTGACTTCACGGTCGGCTCCGAGGGCGTCTCGTTTTCGGCGGCCGACTCCGGGATCCGGGAGCTGTGGGTGCAGGCGGAGGGCGAGTGCGGCCAGGCATACTCGGGCGTCCGCACCGCCTATGATGCTATGGGGTCGGCCCTTCATGCGATGGTCACATCACTTGTGTTGCTACATTTTGTGTTGCTACATTTTGTGGGTTGCATACATCACACCAAGTCTAAGCATTGTGAACTATGATATGGCATGATTAGGATTTTTGCAGTTCTTAGCATGGTAAAAGTTCAGAGATGTTTTCATTCTAATTGCTGCAAGTACCTAAAAAACCCTTTCGTTTTGTAAACACTTCCCTTGTGAGGATTTATTTACCTACAAAAGCCATATCATACAAATATAGACATCCTCACTCATAGCCATTTGTTCATGCGTTGAGTTTTGTTAAGGTTTAAATGCTTTTGAGAGTAAGCACTCTAAATCTCGGTCATTATTCCTTCGCGTGAGTTTTTGTTTTCTTTCCACCAAAAAGGAATGTTTGAAAAATCATCAAACATCTCCATCCATCCATCATCACTTCATTTGCAAAATCTTTTGGGTCTATATCAAAAAGCTCAAGAATATTTCGAAAATGCTCATGAACCTGTCATCGCTAGTGCCAATGCATCATGGAGTCAAAAAAAAGAAGACCAAAAGAGAGACTCCATGATTTGCAAATGTGCACTAAGGTTCTTATCATAAACATCTTGAGTATGAGCATAAAAGAAGACCAAAAGTCTGCAAAACCATCTCCATCAGTGTGTGTTCATCTTCTCCCCCTCCATCACCATTTTCCATATGACCGAGATATAAAGAGTTGCTATGTCTTTTGAGATTTATTCTTTAGCTTTACAATATACGCATGACAAATGTGCATATCCTCACCAAGCTCCACATACATGCCTCATTTGGTAGAAGGTAGGATTTGAGTGAAGCTTATAGGAATAGACTCACTAGAGGGAAGGGAAGTGTGAACCAAAACAAAGGAGAAATTTTTACCTTGTCTTGCAGCACATAAAAACTCTGGACTTGAACAAGCCAGAATTGTTTTGTCCATAAGTGCTGTTCTAGTTTTCAATGCTATGTGACAAGGTGAAGCATACACGCCCCACACATGTGCAACACTCGTGAAAATTCCGTGCTCTTGTATACTTACCACCATTTAGGGAGTACGTGGTTGCATCTTTATTACCCTTGGGGTGATATCTTTGTAACTTCTGATCCGCTGGTACCCTGAGTTGTTTGCTGGAGGACTAGCAAAGTAAATCTTGGGGAGTGTGTTGACGGTGCAAAAATCATGAATTCACCGTCAACATATCGGTAAATAAAAAGCTAACCACCAAGATTCTGTGCATAGTAGTTAGGAATTAACATACTTCCACAAGTTTTGGTGAATTTTGGATGCAGGAGTGAATAATGGAGGAAACTGGCCCTGACTCGAAGAAAAGTCAGGCCGGCCGGCCCCACCATAGGCCGGCCGGCCCCACCATAGGCCGGCCGGCCCCCCTTGGCGCCCAAAGGCCTCGGCCTTCCTCCAGCAGGCTGTAAACGGGCTCAAACGTCACAAACCAAAGTCTGTTCAGCAGAATTCCACTGACATACCGTCTGGTGGGCTGTTTGGGCCTCAACTTGGCCCTTACTCAAGTTCTGCCGCCCCCCACGAAGGCACCGACCTTCGAACCGACATCAGGAGGCAATCTAGAGCGTCCACGCAAGAGGCGGTGGCGAACCGCCACAGTGGACGGCCGGCCGGCCCCCTAGTAGGCCGGCCGGCCTGCCTTGGCGGCCCCGCCATGTCTCTTTCGCCTACATAAGCCCCCCTGTCCTAAAGAGGCTATAAATAGCCCTGGTGTCCGCAGAAACAATTAGCACCTCACTGATCCAAGAGATCCATTACTCATTTGTATAAGTAGAGTTATTACTTGGGAGTTAGAGTAGAGTAGAGTAGAGTAGAGTAGAGTGAGAGCTCTTCTCGAGGTTCCGGAAGTCTTCTCGGAGTTTCGGTATTGTTCTTGTATCTTAACTCTTGTAGAATTACTCTTTATTTATTTATATAATTATAATTATCTAGTTTATTCTTTATTTATTTCTTTTAGTAATTCTTTTCTATTTAAGTTTATTTACTTAGTTAAGCTAGTGCTCAGAATAGTCTTGTTGTGGGTTTCGTGATTATGTCTAAGTAGTATGAGTGAGTGCTTTGCCGAAATGGAGTTCGCGCTTAGTGAAAGCTATGCTACATTCTTAGATAGGGCTATTCTCTCGATCAAGGATAGTTCCTCTAGGATAGTTGTAAGCGTGGTGCTTAGAACTATAACTATGCACGATTGGCGTGTGTCTTTACGGTGGACGGTAGCCCCACGTGTGACAGGCGTGTTCAGGCCTTTGCAATCCGCCACGTTCAAAGGCAAACCAACCGGGTTCTCAATAGCGGTTAGATCCCAGGAGGAACCTGCAGTATTGGGGTTCAGTACCAACCCTGGCACGATGGCCGTGCTCCGAAACAACATGACTTGAGTGTGCATAACCTTAGCTTTAGTACATAACCTTGTAGAATTAATTGCTAGAAGTAAATAGATGTAAGATTAACACATAGGAATCTTTGCCTCTATCTCGTTGTTCTCCCAATGTAACTTCTACTATCTCTTGTATTTCCTTGGATTATATGGTGAGTGCCACCCATATATCATGTACCCCTTTTACCCCCCGTCTTAAGTAAGGTATCGTTATTTCGCATAATAGTATCTTCTTTGTTACATTTTCAACTTCCTATCGCTCTACTTCCCTGAGGAAATATAAATACGATAACCCTGGAATACTCCAAGGTGAAATGCTACAATGGTGTTCCGTGCGCTTGCGGAATTAATGGAAAATTAATTATGCACATATTCACCGCCAACAAGGACCGACTGGATAAGCAGGCTTCCGACCTTAGCGCTGCCGCTCGGCAAGCCAGCGAGGCGGAGGCGGTGATCGCTGATCTCTGTAAGGAGGTGGTCGCGCTGCGCAAGCGTGCCGACGATGCCGAATCGTCGGCCGAGGCGTCCCGAAAGCGGGCTGAGGCGGCTGGGCAGTTGGCGGAGGCTTCCGCGGCCCAAGCGGACGTGGAGAGGAAGAGGAAGGTGGAGGCCGAAGCTTCCCTTGCCGACCTCGCCAACGAGGCGATTGCGCTTCGTAGCAAGAATACTGGTAAGTGGCTTGCGCTCATCCCTTCTCCTTGTTTTTCGCTTGTTTCTCACCTCCATCTCCTTCTTGTCTAGATCTCAAGGGGAAGCTGTCAGAGTCGCAGGCTTTGGTGGAGCAATTCAATCGGCTCCACCTCGACCTTGTTTCTTCGTGTGCCCAGGTTGGGATGAAGATGACGGGCGAAGCCAGTGAGCCGGCGCAGCAGTGCTCGACCTGCCGAACCACGTGCGGGCCTTGGAGGAGGAGGCGATGGCGATGGGAACGGGCATTCGTGCGACCCTCACGGTCTTTCGCTCCCACTTCGACGCCGCAACCGAGGTGGTGCGCATGAGCGAAGGCTTTGCTGAGGGGAATTCTCCAGCGACCCTGGTGGCACTTGAGGAGGAGGTGCGACCCAGCGCCGAGCGTCTCCTGAAAGAGCTTAAGGATGAGTTTCTTCCACGCCGCGCCGCTCCGACTGGGGAAGAAGAAGGTGGACATTAGTTAGCGCGGTCGAGTCCCTGAGGGCCTTTTTGTCTTTTTTATTTCAGAACAGACAATAACTGTAAACGTTAAGAATGTGTGATGGATGTTTTTTAAGCTATTTTTCGTTTTATCCCTCATCCGCGCCACAATTATTGCTTTTTAGACTCCGAGTGTTAGGATTTTGGTTCGGGGACCACACTGCTGGTTTAGGCCGTCCTTAGCTGCTGGGGCATTAGGTGCCTTTGAACCAGGCAGTCGGACCCGAGGCCGCGATCCGTTACTCGTCATCCCAAAGTGACAACGCGTGCATTGAGGGGTCGAAGCGCGAATCCTTTGTACAGGGGGTCGGACTCGATCCCCAACGAGATTGTGTTGTTCTCGCTAAACGAGACGAAGGACAAGGTCGCCCACACTGAAAGCTCGCCCGCGAACTCGCCGTCCGTGGTATCGCCGTAGTGCTTGCTGGTACTTCGTCGCGTGCAGGAGCGCGACTTCCCGATCCTCATCGATTTGGTCAAGTGCGTCTTCGAGGAACCACTTGTTGTTCTCCTCCCTAAAAGCTTGGACTCTGGGAGCCCTATATTCGAGGTCGGTCGGCAACACCGCCTCGGCCCCATAGATCATGAAGAAAGGAGTGTGACCGGTTGCGCGGCTTGGGGTCGTTCACAGACTCCAAAGCACTGAGGGGAGCTCCTGCACCCATCGGCCAGCACAGTCTTTCAACTTGTTGAAGATTCTGGGCTTAAGTCCTTGCAGGATCATGCCGTTGGCATGTTCGACTTGCCCGTTCGTTCGGTGGTGTGCCACGGCTGCCCAATCGACCCTGATGTTGTGGTCGTCGCAGAACTCCAAGAATTCTTGGCCGGTGAACTGCGATCCGTTGTCCGTGATGATGGAGTTGGGCACCCCGAATCGATGGATGATGTCTCGAAAGAAGGTCACCGCTTGGGCCGATCTTATCGTGGCGAGGGGTCGAGCCTCAATCCACTTTGAGAACTTATCAATTGCTACAAGCAGGTGGGTGTATCCCCCAGGCGCTTTTTTCAGGGGGCCAACGAGGTCGAGCCCCCAGACGGCAAAGGGCCAGGTCAGGGGGATCGTCTGCAGGGCCTGTGCCGGCAAGTGAGTCTGTCGAGCATAGTACTGACACCCTTCGCAGGCGCGCACTATTTTCTCTGCGTCACCGACCGCCGTTGGCCAGTAAAAACCATGACGGAAGGCGTTGCCGACTAGGCTACAAGGGGCGGCGTGGTGACCGCAAGCAGCCTCGTGAATGTCGCGCAGCAGCTGCCTCCCGTGGTCGAGCGGTATGCAGCGCTGCAAGACGCCGGAGTGGCTCTTTTTGAAGAGTTCGCCTCCCACGACGGCGAACGACTTGGCTCGGCGTGCAATTCGCTTGGCTTCGGTCGAGTCTGCGGGGAGTTGTTCCCTTAGCAAGTAGTCAAGGTATGGCTGCGTCCAGTCGTTTGTCGTGGGGTCGTGCTCGGATCCCCGGCCTCCCTTGTCCTCGTCGATCGAAGTGATGACGAACACCGCGCGGTCGTCCGACTCAACGCGAGGTGGGTCAGAGGTCGAGCCCTGGTTCGGGTCGGCCGACTCTAGTCCGACCTCCTCTCGTTGATCGGGAGCCTCCTCGATGGAGGGTTTGTTGAGGTCGCTGGCGAAGATTCCGGATGGGACCGGCTCCTGATTCGAGGCCAGCTTGGCCAGAATGTCGGCTGCCTTGTTTTGCGACCGTGGCAAGTGAGAAATCTCAAAACTGTTGAATTTCTCTTCGAGACGTCGAACCTTAGCGCAATACGCGGCCATCTTTGGGTTAACGCAGTTCGATTCGTTGCGGACCTGGCCACGACGAGTTGCGAATCCCCGAAGACCTCCAGCCTCTTGACGCCGAGCTAGGTCGCGGCTTTGACACCGTTGACCAGAGCCTCGTACTCGGCGACGTTATGTAAGGCCAGGAAGTTGAGTCGAACGGCGTATCTCATCCGTACTTTGAGTGGCGAGACGAGTACCCATCCTCCCCCGGCTCCCTTTTTCGCGAGGGAGCCATCGAAGTACATCTTCCAGCACTCCCGCTCGACTGGAGCAGCCGGAAGCTGAACCTCGGTCCACTCAGCGATGAACTCCGTGAGTGCATGGGACTTGATCGCTGTCTGGGGGACGAACTCGAGGTCTTGCCCCATGAGCTCGATCGCCCATTTCACAATCTTGTTAGACGACTACTTGTTTCTGAGAACTTCGCCCAGAGGAAAGGAGGTCACGACGGCCACGTGGTGGACGTCGAAGTAATGGCGCAGCTTGCGCCTGGTGATAACGATCGCGTAGATCATCTTCTGGATCTGGATCCATCGCGTTTTGGTGTCGAAAAGGACCTCGCTGATGAAGTACACAGGCCGTTGAACCTTGAGCGCGTGCCTAGGTTCACTTCGTTCTACCACCAGCGCCGTGCTCACCACCTGCGTCGTAGCAAATATGTAGAGCATGAGCGCCTCCCCCGGGGTCGGGGCGGTCAGGATTGGTGGGCTGGTGAGCGTGGATTTGAGATCATCCAGCGCCACTTGAGCCTCCGCTGTCCATTCAAAGTGGTCAGACTTTTTTAGGAGGTGATATAGAGGTAAACCTCGCTCGCTGAGTCGCGAGGTGAATCGACTTAGTGCCACAAGGCAGCCCATGACTCGCTGGACTCCCTTGACGTTTTGGATTGGCCCCATCTTGAAGACGGCGTCGATCTTGTCGGGATACGCTTCGATACTTCGCTCGGACACGCAAAATCCGAGCAACATGCCCTTGGGAACACCGAAGATGCATTTCTTCGTTCAGCTTGACTCCGTTCGCCCTTAGTCTGTCGAAGACCTTGGCGAGGTCGGAAACTAGCTGGTCGGTGTGTTTGGACTTGACTACGATGTCGTCCACATACGCCTCTACGACCTCGCTGATGAGATCTCCGAAGCATTTCGTCATGCATCGCTGGTACGTTGCCCCAGCGTTTTTTAGTCCGAAAGGCATGGTGACGTAGCAGTATGCACCGAAAGGAGTTATGAAAGACATTGCGAGTTGTTCCAACTCTTTCATCGGGATTTGGTGGTAGCCCGAGTAAGCGTCGAGAAAACAGAGGGTTTCGCACCCTGCTGTCGAGTCTACAATTTGGTCGATGCGCGGCAAGGGAAATGGATCCTTTGGGCACGCCTTGTTGAGATTCGTGTAGTCAACACACATTCTCCATTTACCGTTCTTCTTACAGACAAGTACAGGATTAGCTAGCCAATCAGGGTGGTACACTTCCTTAATAAAACTTGCTGCTAGGAGTTTAGCTATTTTCTCACCGATGGCCTTGTGCTTTTCCTTGTCGAAGCAGCGGAGATATTGCTTGACGAGCCGAGAGCCCGGCTTGATGCAGAGTGAGTGCTTGGCGACCTCCCTAGGAATGCCCGGCATGTCGGAAGGCTTCCACGCGAAGATGTCCTGATTGGCGCGGAGGAAGTCGACGAGCGCGCTTTCCTATTTGTCAGAGAGCTTGGCCCCAATCAGCACCACCTTTCTGTTTGGGTCAGAAGGGTTGAGCGGGATCGGCTTGGTGTCGTGGTCGGGGTCGAAGGAACCCGTCGTCTTCTTCGTGTCCGGCGCGTCACTTCCCTCCACCTGATTGACGGTGGGCAGCTCTTCCTTGTGGGCTAGCGCGGTGGCGAGGTTGCAGTTCTCGAGGCCGACCTCATACGCCCTCTGTATAGAGGTGCTGACGGTGATGACTCCTTTGGGCCCCGGCATCTTGAGCTTGAGGTAGGTGTAGTTCGGGACGGCCTGAACTTCGCGTAGCACGGTCGACCCAGAACGGCATGATACGCGCCCGGGAAATCCGCCACCTGGAAGGTGAGGGTGTCGGTGCGGAAATTTTCGGGCGTGCCGAAGGTGACGGGCTGGTCGATCTGCCCGAGTGGCACCACTTGCTTTCCAGGGACAATCCCGTGGAATGGAGCCCCCGTGGGTCGGACTCTCTTGCGGTCGATTCCCATGGCGTCGAGGGTCTCGGCGTACAAGATGTTGAGGCCGCTACCCGCTTCCATGAGCACCTTGGTGAGCCTCGTTGACGCGACGATGGCGTCGACGACAAGTGGGTAGCGTCCCGACCGATGGACTCGGTCAGGGTGGTCGAAGAGGCCGAAGGTGACCGCGGTGTTCAACCACTTGAGGAACTCTGGGGCCGCCGGCTCTGCGGCGTACACCTCCCGGCGCTCCACCTTCTGCCGTCGCTTGGGCAGGCAAGAACCCAGTCCACTAAAGATCATAAGGACGGCGTTGGTCTCGGGGAATGGACCATCGGGCTCCCCGTCGCCTTCTCCCCCCTTGGGGTCGGATGACTTCGCGTCGTGCCTCTTGGGCGTCCCGGCGAGGAACTTGCGCATGAGGCCGCAATCCTTGTACAAATGCTTGACGGGGAACGGGTGGTTTGGGCACGGCCCCTCAAGTAACTTCTCGAAGTGGTCGTGCGTCGCCTCGTTGGTGGCCTTCGGCTTGGGCTTGCGCTCGACGGCCGCCACGAGGGATGCCTCCTGCCGTAGGAGGTTGCCCTTCTTCTTCTTCTTCTTCTTCCCTGACTGGGCAGATGGACTCGCGGCGCCAGCCGCGTCCGTCCCCTTGGCCGTTCCAGCCGGGCGCTCGAAGAGAGCTCCGACTACATCATCCCCGGAGGCGTGACTGGTGGCGATGTCCAGTAGTTCCTTGGTGGTCGAGGGGCACTTGCGCCCCATCTTGTGGACCAGTGACTTGTTCCTGGTTCCGGTCAGGAACGCGCTGATGGCGTCGGCATCGACGACGTTGGGGAGGGAGTTGCGCATCCTGGAGAAGCGCCGAATGTACTCTCATAGCGACTCGTCGGGCTTCTGCTAGCAGCTGCGGAGGTCCCAGGAGTTCCCGGGTCGCTCGTAGGTTCCTTCGAAGACCTCCCTGTGATCCGCCCAACATTGGATACACCCTGTCGGGAGGTGCTGCAACCATGCGCGGGTGGAGTCGGCGAGGTAGAGTGGCAAGTTGCAGATGATGAACAGGTCGTCGTCGCGCCACCGGCTTGGCAGGCCAGCCGGTAGTCCTCCAGCCACGTGGCCGGATTCGAGTCGCTGGAGTATTTGGTGATGTTGCTCGGCGCACGGTGCCGCTGGGGGACCGGCACGCGCAAGATGTCTTCACCGAATGCCCGGGGACCTGCGGGTAGCGGGCCCAGGCTCCGGTCCTCCTCGGGGTCGTACAGGCCTCTGCGACGTGTGGAGTAGCCATGGTTGACCGGCCGGGGTTGCCGGTCATCTCCTTGTGCGCGTCGTCGCGCCTCGAGCACCACACGTGCGTCCTTGAAGTTGCCGATGCGCTGGTGGATGGGCGGCAGGTTCCGCCCTCCCACAGGTGGAGTCTGCTGGACTGAGGCCTCGCCGTCGCGATCGCTCCTGGCGGGCGCGCCGGAACTACGCCCCCATCGCCGAGACAGGGAGCTCTCGGCTTGCTGGTCCGCCGCAAGTCGGAGAAGGCTCTCGAGTTCCTTTCGGTCGTGCTGCTCCTCCGGGGTCGTCGGCGGCTGCATCCTTCGCAGGAGAGCCGTCGCCGCGGCAATGTTCTGGCTCGCCCGCTGAAAGCGCGGGAGATCCCCTCCAGCGTCCTCGATGATTTGCTGCTGAACTTGCCGGGTCCCGGCTTGCGCCTGGTTCCGGCGTTGCGTCAGCTCCCGCTTGATGAGTTCGCGCTCCATGCGCAGGAGTCGTTCATGGTCCTACAGCTCCCGTTCTCGTGCGAGGAGCTGGCGGACGTCATGGTCGTGCGCGGCCGCGGCATTTGCCTCGGCCATGACGACGTCACGGTTCGCCCCCGCGGCTCCTGCCGGGGCCAGCGGGGGTTGGTGTAGGTCGTGCTGAATCCCAGCCGGGTCGACGAGGACCGGAGGAGGTTGGGCTCCCACCGGGTCGACGTCGTTTTCGTTGCCGTTCTCCCCGTCGTCACCGTCCTCCAAGTCCTTGACGTGGCCCTCGGCGCTGCCGACCATGCAGCACTCACGTGCAGGGTCGTAGCCCCCGAAATCGAAGCACTCGTCGAGGAGGTCGGAATCGGAGTCGGAGTCGGTGCTGGTGTTGGAGCGAAGGGCGCAAGCCCCGAGCCACCCCTCAGCCACGGCGGGAAGAGGGAGCGAAATGACCGGGTCGCGTCGCATCGCCTCGGCCATGGGCGGTCCCGCCCACGCCGCTGACGGGAGGCGGTGGACGAGCTCAAGCTTGAACTGGTCCGTGGCGTTGCGGAGCCCATGAGGCAGAGGGACACCCTGCCGCCAGAAGTCAGACTCTGGCGGGAGGTGTCCCCATCCTTCGAGCTGCACCAGGATGTTTGCCCGCGCGTAAAAGACGCGCCGGCACTCGGATACACGTGACTCCAAGCCAAGATACGCCTCGATGCGGCATGGGAGGCTGCTGCGGCCCCGTTCGCGGGGGACGACAGCGTTCGCAATCACCATCCCAAGCACGGAGGGCGGTGACCGCGTCCGCGCCACCTGTAGAGACGGTGGGTCGCGGGGATGGTTGGTGTCGAATCGTGGCACACCCCGAGGACGCTCATCAGCTTAGGGCGTGGACGTGAGATGGGTGGTGATCAGCTGATCGAGCCACTCCGTCATGCGCCGCAATGCTGGGGGTAGAGCATGAAGGCGCCCCCAGAACTGTTCCTCTGGTGGGTACGGCGGATGGCCATGGAGCTGGAGAGCCGCGGAAGCGAGCGTGTACTGCACGTGGCGGTACTCGTCGGGTCGCGGATCCGGACCGAAGTGCGCCTCCACGCGCACCTCGTAGTCAATGCCGTCCATGTCTCGGGCTAGCCGGGGATGGACGGTCAGGGGTCCCCTTTCGAAGAGGGGTGGGTAGTCCTGCATCAGCTGCAGGCGGCCCGTGTAGTCGGCCTCGAACTCCAGGCTTCCGAAGCGGATGACCTGGTGCGGAGGGAAGAGCGGAGCGGGCAGGAGCCCGCTCTCGCCTGAGCTGGCGACGTCGCGAGCCGTCCTGCGGCGCGGCCCGCGAACGCCGTTCGTCGACGATGCAGCCACCATCGAAGGTGGTGAGAATCGCAACCGTAACGCGCAGAGGTCCCCTACCTGGCGCGCCAACTGTCGGCGTTGAGAAATCTGGCCGACGAGTGAATTTAGACTACGCGCTACGGTTGGTTGAGGGGAATGAGGAAGACACAAGAGATTATACTGGTTCGGGCGATCGAAGCCCTACGTCCAGTGAGTTGGTTCGGTTCGTGCTGCTCGTAGTAGGGGTTACAAGCTCTTCGAGAGAGGGAGAAGCTCCCAAGTCTCTAAGTGTTCGTGGAGCTCGTTCTTGCGTGCGTCGCAAGGCCGAAGCAAGTGTATGTGCGAATGAGAAAGTGAGAATGCGGTCCCCCAGCCGCGAGTCAAGCTTTCCCTTTTATCTGTCAAGGGAAAGTTTGACTGTACATGGATGGAGGAAAGAAGAAAAAGAAAGAAAGGGAATTGGTAAAACTAGCTCGATGTAGGTGGGGGGCCTCTATGGGAAGGGCGCGTCCGTTCTCGACGCGTCCGTCCTCGACGCCGTCTCCTCCGGGCGTGAGCGGCGACGGCTGCTACAGCTCGACTGCGGCGGGGATGTCCGGGTCCTGCTTGAGCACTGTGTGACCCTGTTCATTTACGGCCCGCACTGTTACCGCGCGGCGAGGCGGTTTGACCGCTGTCAACCGTCCCTGCGAGATGTGCGGGGCTTGCGATTCAAGTCTTCGGACAGTGCCGAAGGACGCCCACTTGTGGCCATTTAATGCGCTCCACTGGCCAGTCTCCGACTTCGGTAGCCCTCCCCCCCTCCCCCCCCCCCCCCCCCCCCTTGGTCGGAGGCCGGGGTCGGGCGCCCGGGGTCGGCCGAGGCGGAGATTTCCTCCGACCCCCGGGGATCGGGAGGTGGGTCGTGGAGTTGGGCCTTCCTTTGCCCGTGCGGCCTCTCCAGTTGCGGACCGTGTCGCGCATCGTGGGCTGGGCTTTGACCTTGGTGTCTTTGGAGACAGTTATGGCCTCTGGCCCAGTCCTTAGTCATTTGGGCATAATTGCAGGTTTATGTGGGTAATCGCGGATACCTGGTTTTGGGTACCCGACACTACGCCTACTTCCTCATCCACCTCGTGGACTCCAATCCAGTTGGCCTCGGATTCAGTTCAAGACACATGTACCCCTTGTTAAAAAACTCTATAGCACAGCTCGTTCAAGCGCGCGACCAAGGCCTAGGAAAAGGGCCCAACCCATATCCGAGTGGATAAGGTAGACAATTGCGAGCGGGGATGCGGGCTGGTGGTGCAGAGCGGCGACGACAGCGCGGCCCCGGAGACATGTGGGCGGTGAGCAGGGTAGACGACCATGGAGCATGGTCGTAGAATTTAGTGCGACGACGGTTAGTGCGCGGCGCGCTGCCACCGGTCCTTCGCGGTGGATCGGCATCCTCTGCCTTTCTGCTGGTACGGCGAACTTTGCCATGCTTAATCCCTGCCGTTGATTTTAGATGCAATGTTGGCCACTGGAGGCCCCTATGCTTTTACTAATCAAACTGCATGCACACGCTACTTCGATTTTAATTTCTCTGGCTGTGGTTGGTTTCTTATAGAAAGTACTATTTTAGGTGATTTTAACTTGTATCATAGCCATTTTTTTTGGTTGATTTCTAATACACAATACCAATTTCAGTATAACAGAGTACCAATTTTTTAGTAGAAAAAACAGTAAATCACATGGATAATTCAATTAGTGGAAAAGTAATGGTACCACAAAATTGGATTAGTGGAGACGAACATTTTTTAGGTTGACAGCAATGCATCAGTCTCTCTTGTATCTTCAAACACGAGACATGTTTCTTTCATCCACGAAACGACGCGCATGCAGGTAGATTAGTAAAAGGATTGAAGGCCTCACGTGGCCAGCGTTAGATTTGTGATCAGCGAGAGGGATTAGGCAAAGGCAAAGTTGGCCATACCAACAGAAAGACAGAGGATACGGATCCCTTGCGGGCACAGGCGAAGTCTCATGTTGGCGAAATAGAAATCCGAGCTCAATACAAAATTCCCAGGTATAGCCTAGTAGAGCGACAGCTAAATAACTCGAGTTGCTTATTTTTTTCAAGAGTAAAATGCACGGATAACCATTATACTTGTCCGTCCGTGTCAATTTGGCCATCGTACTCAAGAAAGTGTAAATCGTAGTCACTAAGCTCGTTAGACCGTGCCAATACGGTCATTACCCTCATAATTCTATGTATTTGGCATGATGTGGCATACATATGACCAAGTACGACGTCTAGCGTGGAAGTTCCATCTAACATTAAGTTATTTTCTCACAGTACTTCAGTTGTCTGCTACGAAAATAGAGGCTCGATCACATCAATAAAACGGCAGATGAGTCAGGCCAGGAGGAAATGCAAACGATTACTCAAAGGAAAGTCAGGTTGGACTAACTATCCATGTTGGATGCCATGCGATGCTATACACATGCCACATCATCCCAAATACGTAGAATTATAAAAATAATAGCCGTATTGGTATGGTCTAACGAGTTTAGTAGCCACGATTTATATTTTCTTGAGTACGATGGCCAAATTGACACGGACAAACAAGGATAATGATCATCTATGCATTTTATTCCTTTTTCAAGTTGTGGAGTTGTTTTATTGCCTGTGTGGCCTCTTATTTCCCTAGCTATGGAAACGTATCCATTCTCGTGTCCGGCCTTTGTCCTTTTATTGTAGCAACCCATTAGTAGTTTGTCAATAGTTATCATTGGTACACCTTTAAATTATGGATTAATCACTCTAAAATATAGTATCACTCACACATGGCATCAGTGTTAATTAGTATGTTCTAAAATATACAGCCTGTTCGGCTAGGCTGGAAACCAGCTGGCTGGGCTGGAATCTCTCACGGATTACTGTAGCGTTGACTGTTGCTACAGTAACTTGTGAGGAAGATTTCAGCCAGCGCTGGCTGCTGCCAACAATCTGAATAGGGTGATAGTTTTTCTAAAGGCGTGTTTGGCACCGATTTATTGCTCAGCTTATGCCCCTGCTTATCTACTGTTTCGCACTGTAACACTGTAACAATAGTGAAATCACTGTTCATAAAAATGAAGAAGCCGAGACAAGCAGCAATTTGAGTGTTTTTTTCGGCTTATGCACTGTAGCTATACAGTACTACTACAGTGCATAAACCGGTGGAGAAACTGGGCACGTAAACTCAGCCAAACATGCCCTAAGTTGGAAGTCGGTTGGACACCTGGCGGCCTCAAAGGGGGGTCGACAGTAATGTGTACGGTGTGCACGTGTAAGGTGTACGGTGTGCACGTTATGTTTAACATTTACCTGATTTTCTAAAATATCGCCCGTGTCTACGCGTCTAGCAAAGTAACCAAAATCACCCCGGAAGAGTTCGAAATCACAACAGCTCCATCGAAGCCTCTCTTTCCTCTCCGGCGACTCCCCTCAAGCCCAACAAACCAGCCAGGACCGACCATGGCGACCGCCGACATCCGCCTCTCCATCGCGCACCAGACCCGCTTCGCCCTCCGCCTCGCTGCCGCCCTCTCCTCCCCCTCCGCGCCCTCGAGCTCCTCCACCAACGCCGCCTTCTCCCCGCTCTCCCTCCACGTCGCGCTGAGCCTCCTCGCCGCCGGCGCCGGAGGCGCCACCCGCGACCAGCTCGCCGCCACTCTGGGGGGAGACGGGGCTGGAGCAGCTGAGGGCCTCCACGCGCTCGCAGAGCAGGTGGTTCAGCTCGTGCTCGCCGACGGGTCCGGCGCCGGTGGCCCGCGCGTCGCCTTCGCCGACGGCGTCTTCGTCGATGCGTCGCTGAAGCTCAATCCAGCCTTCGAGGGGGTTGCTGTGAGCAAGTACAAGGCTGAAGCACAACCCGTGGACTTCCAGAAAAAGGTGATCCCCTTCCTTGCTAGCACGGCTTCTTAAGCCATCTACACTATTGGCATGGTTAATACGGATCATTTGCCGTTCTGAGAAACCAATCAAATCAATCTTGTTCGGTCTGTAACTAATTGCGTCTTTGCTAATACAGGTAGACTCTTAAGTGGTTGGTTTGTGCTTAACTGGTAAATGCAATGTTGACTGTAGAGGTTCAATTTGTTAACACTACTTAAATTGGGATGCTTGCTGGATTGGAAAATTACGACAGAAACGACTGCGCTAAAGATTTCTAGGTATATGTTAAATAGGACCACGCTTTAGAGTTTTACTTGCGTAGTTCCTTTTGTATCAGTAAACAGTGTTGAGGTGTATATTCTATCATGTGATTTAATAGTTTAGGTGTTTACTGGACGGTCATGGTATGCGAGCTAGTTCAAACCTATTGTTTATATAATCATTACATAAGGTTGAGCTTAAATTTATTTCTAAATGGCAATGTTTTTATCCTATATAGATATAGCTACTGCATCAAAATGTTAGTGTAGTGTATATGAGTTAGTGGAACTATGGAACTATCATCACATTTGTAATGTGCTGCCTTTTTATGTACAACTACTCTCGTGACATTGTGCTGAGCTATCTGTTGGTGTGTTTGAAGTGTTTGCAGTTTGGATCCGGTACCTGATTTGAGTTTTTATATTCTGAACTTAGTTCTAAACAGGTTTATAAAAGCTCTTAATTGTGTGGTTCGCTAAATCTGCTGTTTGTGTAAACACAAGGTACCTAGTTTGATAAGACATGATTTTTGTTGTCGTAAGTTGGTTGCATTCTAATGTATTGTAGCACTGGTTAAGCTAGTTTATATTTCACATTGTTCATTAGTTATGTAACTTCACGTTAGTTTGATATTGTACTTTTGACATTAGGACTAAGCATCATCATATTGTCTCTTGATGGTCAGGCTGCTGAAGCTGCTAGTCAAGTGAACTCATGGGTAGAGAAAGTCACATCAGGTCTCATCAAAGAACTCCTTCCACCAGGTTCTGTTGACCACAGTACCAGACTGGTTCTTGGTAATGCTCTCTATTTCAAAGGAGCTTGGACGGAAAAGTTTGATGCATCTCAAACAAAAGATGGCTGAGTTCCATCTTCTTGATGGAAGCTCAGTTCAAGCACCATTCATGTCCAGTACAAAGAAGCAGTATCTTGCATCTTATGACACCTTGAAGGTTCTTAAGCTTCCTTACCAGCAAGGTGGGGATAAGAGACAGTTTTCTATGTACATACTTCTTCCAGAAGCACAAGATGGTCTGTGGAGGTTGGCTGAAAAGTTGAGCTCTGAACCGGAGTTCCTGGAGAAGCACACCCCAATGCAGAAGGCTTCAGTTGGGCAGTTCAAGCTCCCCAAGTTCAAGATATCCTTTGGATTTGAGGGATCGGAATTGCTGAAAGGTTTGGGGCTCCAGCTGCCGTTCAGCACAGAAGCAGATCTCTCACAGATGGTTGATTCACCGGTGGGGCAGAACTTTTATGTCTCATCCATTTTCCACAAGTCGTTTGTTGAAGTGAACGAGGAAGGAACTGAAGCTGCTGCCGCATCTGCTGCTGTGGTTGCTCTCAGGTCGTTGCCAATAGGGCCCATGGATTTTGTTGCAGATCATCCTTTCCTATTCGTGATCCGAGAAGACATGACTGGTGTCGTGCTGTTCGTTGGTCATGTGGTCAACCCCCTGCTTGCTGCATAGTGTGTGTGTTCTGAATCGCTGTGGTGTGTGATTCTATCAGCCGCATGCATGTGTAGGTTTCCAAATTGATCATGCCCCCTGTACAATCTGACAAATGTTTTGTTCCTGTTATGAATAAGTGGCTTGATCGACCTGCGTGTTAGGTTCCTGGCTGAAAAGTTGGAACTCTCAACCTGAGTTTGTAGAGAATCATATCTCGACGAGGAAGGTGGAAGTTGGGCAATTCAAAGTCCCCAAGTTAAAGATATCATTTGCTTTTGTGCCACATTGCATTCAATTTTTCCATTCCTTCAATGCCGTTTTTGCTCTATGAAATAGAAAATAAAGTGATTAGACTCTTTGGTCATATCATTTTCCAATGTTAACACCCATTATACTCCTTATTATAAGTACCCGGATCACACCTTTATTTGATTGCATACCTTTAATCTTGTGATATTGATTTGATTTGAGGGCTTAAAGGTCATGTTAGGGCATGTGAGGCCATATTATTCAATTGAGCGGTACAATTGCAACTAGAATGAAAAGCCAACAAAATTAAAGTTTCTAACATCAGCCGTCTTCTGGAGCCCCCGCACCAACCAGTGTGCGGGTCGCGTCATGGCCTGTCGTCGTCGTGTTTATGACTAATTATTTTTTCTGGTAAATAATATGTCAATTGTAAGATATGTCGGTCTCTCGAAAATATTTTTAGAGGTTAGTTGTTTGATACAAGACGTTCCTAAGGTGCGAGGATATGTGTCAGTACCTCAAATGTTGGGGCGGGTGGCATTGACATGATCAAGCTGACCGTACACTTGTCCAAGAACTTTCAGTCACGTCTTATTTGAAAATCTGCAACGTCATCTTCACTTGATGAGCCTTCAAAATGATAAATGGAAGTGGGCACCCCACACGTCGTGCTGTGTGCTGTCAACCATGATGATCAGTAAAGCACCGATGCATACCCCTCTTTCCTCCCCAGTTAGCCTCTCCACAATTTGAATAAACCACACCCGGAGATCCAACGCAACCATGGCTACCACCTCTGACACCAGCACACCAGCGTCTCCGTCGCGCACCAGACCCCCTTCGCCTCGCCGCCACGCTCTTCTCTCCCTCTCAGCGTAAAAAAAAAATCTCTACTACTACTTAATAAGTCTAAAGAGGGTTGTCAGTCTCAAATTTCAGACCTCAGCCGTTTGAATTTGAGTCGAATTCTGTCAAGTTGAAATGATTTTGATTCAAATTCAAGGGTCTTATAGATGCCGTATTGCTTTTGACACAAACGTGATCTATTTTGTCTCAGCCGAGTCGGGTTCGAGTCCCAGCCAAGGTTTACCTTATCGTTAAAACCGTTCCAACCGATCAAAACCGGACAAAATTCATCAAATATTCAAATTCATTTCAAATTCAAAATCGAAAATCGATAAACCGAGAAAACCGAACCGGACCGATAAGTCCCAGCAGCTTCCTGTTTTTTTTTTCTTTTCGATATTTTTCCAGAACCGCAAATCGCCTCCCCGCTGCCTCTGTCCATGGCTGCGTGGTTGCGCGCCTCGAGCTCGCCGCGCTGCTGCCTCCTCGCCGTGGCCGCGCGCCGCCGTCGACTCCCCGCGGCAATCATAAGCGCCCACAGGTGGGGCCATCCTCGAGATCGCCGCGCTGCTGCCTCCTCGCCGTGGCCGCGCGCCACCGTCGGCTCCCCGCGGCAATCATAAGCGCCCACAGGTGGGAACCGGCTCCGCTGCCGTGCTCAAGGCTCGGCAGGGCGTGACGTGCCTTTGTGCACCCCATCTGCGGGCTTCCTTCTGTCACACCCCAAAATTTCTTATTTTGGGATGTGAACCGTTTTTCAATTTTAAAGACCAATTTCCCCAGTTTCATTTAAGTTTAAAATAATTTACTTACTTTGTTTAAGATTTTGTTCATAAATGTGTTTTTATGAAATGAAGGATTTATTTTCGGTTAACAAGATTTGAACAAGATTTCGTTTTCATTTATGAATATCTTTAAAATAAAGTCATTTAGTTTGTCTTATCAAATGTTTGCCTCAAATGATTTCTTTTATTTTAATTGAAAGATTTATTTGAAATGGTTTTGATTATGAAAATGTTTAAATAAGAAAATTTTAGTTGTCTGAAAACTTTTAAAATGCTTTTTATTTGAAATGGTTTGAGACCTTTTATTTTTCATAAAGCAAAAAAATAAATAAAACAAAACTCTCCTAAATGGGCCCCAGATCCACCTAACCCAAGCTTTAATCTCACACATCCCTCTCTCACGTGAGAAACAACCAGTCCACCTCAGCCTAGACAAGCCCACATCAGAACTAGCCGCACAAAGAAAATCCTTTCTTCTTCCCTTGTCGCAGGTTCTCCTGCTCCTTATGGATGCACTCCTTAAGCTCCTAATGAACCACAATAAAGCAGCACCCGCACACCCAGTAAGCATCCAAATTGATTTCCATTTCGTTGTCTATGAATTACCATCAAGAGATGAGAAAAACTGCTGCCATAATGGTCATTGTCCGCCCTCCCTCATGGCTGGACGTTTCTACTTCCTTCCCTGCCTTTCCTCTCCCTCTCCTGGCGTATATAAGCACACCAAGGCTTCCCTTAGCCGAGCTGATGACCTCCCCTGCCTCCTCCCATTCGATCCCATTCAAAACGGCGAGTTCCTCGCCGGCGCTGCTGCTGGGACCAGCCACGCCGCCACCAGTTCGCATCGCCGTTCCCGTTGATCTTCAAGGCTACATGAAGCCAAACTTGGTCAGGATGTGCGCCTCAAAGTTCTCTACAGCATATCCAAAGATCGTGGCAAGAGCTGTCCCGATTCGACCAGGATCTTGTTCGCAACAACCACTGCTTCCTGTTCTGGGCGTGTCCAGCGCGCGCATTGGTAATCCCCTTCCTGTTCTTCTCAATCTAGACGCTTTCTTGATTCAATTACCATACCACATCATGTCCCAACAAATCCTTTTCGTTATCGTAGAAGGATTTACAAAGATTCGCAGCGTCGTTTCCAAGAACGTAATTCCTTCATCAACTGTCGCAGAACAACCTTCCTGTGTTTGAGTGGCTCGATCTCCGAATCCAGTAATGTTCTGTTGAAATCATCATGCCGCCATCATGTTCCACATAATTCTAAGCATTCTTGTTTGATCCTTGTTGTAAATCGTGCATCCAATCAATGGGAACGCGCAGGCCTTCTTCAAGCTGTCTGTGCGCGGCCACCAGCTGGCACCGGTGTTCCCGCTGTTCCATCCAACCAAATGCCGCCATTCTCCACCATCATGTGCCTCTTGTCGTCCTTAACGTCTCCGAGAAACAGTTCTCCCAGAAGATTATCATGCACGGCGAAATTGAAGACACCGTGGCCGCCGTCTCATGTCTGCGCGCGTTCAGGACGTGCGACTGCAGTTCTGTCCTCGTTCTGGTCAATTCCTTAGCCAAATTGATGCAGTGACCATTTATTAATGTGTTCCAGAGAACCTTCTTCATACTTGTCAGAGGAATCGCTGAGATCGGACTCGAAGCCACTAGGAATGCGGTGGGCGTATGTGCTGTCCGCTACACACAAAAGCCCGAGTTGCGCTCATCTCTCTAAACAGCTGCATCCCTGTCTTGGTAAAGATAGTAGAAACTCAGTCACTCATGTTATGTTCTTTAGTTTCTTATCTTGCAACTCTAGCACAATAGCCCCTGTTTAACTAAAATATAGTTTAGTTTGTGTCCTTTCCAAACCAAGCTCATTTCAGTCACACGTACAGTTAATCTTCACAAACAAAATTCATTTGTTTCATATACATCTTTCCTGATTGCCTATCCATTGTACACCTGGAACAACTTTGTTTATTCAGTTTCATCTCAATTTAATTCTCAACCTTTGTTTAATCATATATTTTTGCTCCTAACTCCGAATTAAGTGATTCTTTCTCCTAAATTCTCATCACAACCTAACCTATCACACCATAGCCCTTGTTAACCCATTATGTTATTGTTTAATACCCTGCATTTTTTATTTATTGTATGTTTGTTTTCATGTTTGCGCGAATAGGAATAACGCTCGGCAATCGTACGAAGATATTGAAGATCAAGAATATACTCACTGAGCAGCAATACACTAAAGAGGCAAGTGTCCTTGATCATTTTGTGCCTATGTTCTAAATGTTTTGTTTGGAAAATTGCATGCTTGAGTCAAATGAATGCAAACCTATTTGTAGGGTTTACTAGTGTATTGTCATATCATTCCTTGTCGCCTTAGTTTCCTTTACTTGTTTATGGGTAGTATTTGCTTAGCCTTGCTCTATGTTCGGGTTGGGAATGTTGTAACTTGACTAACTCAACTTCTATCACATGAGGGTTGAATGGGTAATATCTTTAGCAACATGATTGGAGATAGGGATTTGGGTGATTGTGGTTTGGGGGCTTTGCTGGGGTTACCGGCAGCTCGGGGACTGTGCAGGGGTTACCGGCAGTCCCTTGGTTTTGTTGATCACCTAAATCTAAGGACCGGTTCGTGGAGCGACCACCCATGAAAACCGTACAGCCACGAGTCCAAGAATGGGCGCGGCCTGGCGTATTACACTGTGGAGACCAGTTCTGTGCGTGCCAAACAGCGGTGCGAGGAAGGCGGGTATGCTGGAATCGTCGGGAGCGAGATGTGTGGGGACAGGAGAGTTACTCCTCGGAACCATCTGGCACAAGAGGGGGCCTCTAGGGGTCAAGGGTATACTTCCCCTATCGGTGGAACCTTAGTGGGCACGTACAAGCTGGAGGAAGCTGTGGAAAAGCCTTGTTGTGATCTCCTGGCCGCACACCTAAGGAAGTGTGCATGTGCTTGGCCGGCATGGCATAATGGAGATCTTAGTCCACCTGGCAACAGGGGACGGAATCACATCTCGTGGGGAAATGTGTACAACCTCTGCAGAGTGAAAACTGTCATGACAGCCGTGCTCACGGTCAAGAGCGGCATGGACCCTCACACGATTAGTTGGGACTGATGGGTGGAAGGGCAATCACAGTGGGGTAACTGTGATTGGGTATAGGTGGAGTAACCCGTAGAGACGTACAGGGTGGTTGGAACCCTTTATCTTGGCAAGGTGGAGTAACCTTGGCCGTCTGGAGATATATATCATCTAGTAAATAGGAGTTGCTTTTATAAAATGTTTTACTCAATCGCATTTATGCAAATAAACCCTATTTTCCTTTCTTGCTTTTAGCCGACATGTCATACTTTCCCCCACTTGCTGAGTACTCTATGTACTCACGCGGACCCAAAACCACCTTTTGTTTGTTGCTCAGTGAATGAAGACATCCAGGAGTACTTGAAGATGGAGAAGCGGTGTTCTAGGCATGCGGTCTTCCGGTCGACTTCCTGTGGGACTGAAGGACGCCAACGTTTAGATTTATTTTTTTCGCTGCAATGTAATCTTTTCTTTTAGACCACTTGGTCATTCTTGTAACAATGTTATCGATTTAATAAAGATATTGTTCTTTTATCACATATATTGTTTTGTATATGTGAAAATTGATCCTGGGCACGTATACAGATGCATTCGGTTTTGGTCGTTAAAACCGGGTGTGACACCTTCCTCCATGCACCCCGTCGCATGGCCACACGGGCCTGCTTCGCCCTCTCTGTTGGGCTGAATTCTGATTTAGCTCCTACATAAAATAATCTTTCTCTTAATTATTGGTTTGGCAGCTGAGAAATCAACCGACTAAACAATTTTAGCAACAAAGCGTCCGCCTAAAAAATTATTGTTCTTGTGGAAAGATAGTGGTACTTACTCCTGTTGGCCTGTGATGGTTTGGCAGCTCTCGTGATCCAAGCTTCGGTTTCCCTCTTCATCCAAGTCGATCTGCTTCTCCATTGAATCTTGCGTCGAAAAACAGAGTGCAGAGATGGTAAAAAAAAAAAAGAGACGTGATCTGGTTCTTTTTGCTTCTTCACGGCATGCTCGAGGACGAGAGAAGCAACGCACATAACCAGCAACAATAGTAACAATGATCAGCGCAGTTAATTTGTTGAAGATGCATGGATATGTGTAATCGTTCTGCTTTGGACGCTAAAATTGTTAGGCAGTCGATTCCCCCGTCAAGCCATTGATTAAGAGAAATAATGATTATTTAGGAGGAAAATTAGGGCAGCCCAACAAGAGGAGAAGCATACTCGTGTGGCCATGCGGGGTGTGTGTGTGTGTGGGGGGTGGGGGGGGGGGGGGGGGGGGGGGGGGGGGGCGCATGTGCGAAGGCACGTCACGCCCTGCCGTGCCTTGAGCACGGCAGTGGAGCCGGTTCCCCACAGGTGGGGCCACTCCGCCTCCGCTCGATCGCCTCGCTCAGTGCACGGTGAAGAGAGGACGGTGGCGGCTCGCCTCCGCTCCACCTGCCCCCAACTGCTCCGCCCAAAGCAACCCCGTGGTCTGAGCTCCGCCCCCAATCATTGGACAAATCGGTTGCAATTTCGATTCGTAGTTCGATTTGTACATCAGGCAGTGCAGACAGAGAAGCCGAAGCCATTTCAGTCGGAGGCGGATGTGCTGCAGAAGCTGATGAAACGGGGCCCGACGTGAATAGGGGTTGCGGGCGGCGGAGCGGGCTTCGACAACGGTGGCGGAGGAGTCCGGCTCTCTTCAGAGCTTCAGATCAATTTGATCTGGGACTGGATTTGAGCTCGTCCAGAATTGGATTACGTGAAGTCCAATAACGTCAAATCTTTGTTGGACCAAAAGCTGGATTATCCAACTTCCATTGGAGTGTATTGGATAACACAACTAACCACAGAACCGTGTGGAGGCGGTGCCGACGACCACGGCGGTGCGATGGCGAACTGTGTTGTACCATACCAGCTGGATGGTTGGACCTCCGTGACATGGTTTGAATGAGATCCTATTTCTGAATTTTCAGGTGCCTCAACTTCAATTTGAAGTGTTTAATACGGCAAATGTTTCAGATAGTAACTTCAGTCATATAAACAGAAACTTTTATTTTCAGGCTACATTTTTAGATAATGGGAAGATTACATTAATCCCGGCCTTGGCTTTCATGGAAGCTACAGCCGTAGTAGCATTGACTTTCAAGAAAGTTACAGCCAAATACAATCACCGACAAAAATCGGCCATCATCAGAAGTGCACAAACGCTACACTGATGAAAACAAAACAAACAAAAGAAAAAGAAAATGATTCCTATCTGCAGCCTTCATTGTCTTCCGGTGTAGTTTCTTGAGTACGGTTCACTCTTTATGTCTGTTCTTCCACTTTGTCCGGGATAAGACGACGTTCGAGTATATGCCAATCCACCGATGAACACCATCTCTTGATTGATGCAAAGACCACTCAACCATCACCGACGAAGAATTCACAGCAGGAAATCATGTGATCAGAGGAAGACCGAAAATGGCAAATCTCCAAGGCGCCCCCTACAAGGAGGATTTATCGACGCCCATCCGAGCTCGGATTTAGGTTTTCACCTGAAGATTCACAATTGCGAGGATGGATCCTATGACAACGCCTCCAGGAAGGTGAATGGCGTCCAAAGACGTCATCGATGTCAGTACCAACAGACGCCAGCAAAGCTTTCGCCTCCAAACCCACCAACGCGCCATGGGAAGAGTTCATGGTGACCACGACTGCCAACCAGCCCCCTTGGCCTCCACCACGTACATCTCCACAACAAATCATGCATCGATCTGCTATCCACTTCGTCAGCAGAGTAGCAACGTAGCCACACACCAGTGCCCGATCTCGGCCCGACTTCACTTCCGGCAGATCGAATCCACCACTTGCCGGTCAACAACTCTGATGGAGGAGGACTAAACGGAGGGTTGTGGGACTGTATAGGCGCAAATGCTGAAGTCCCACGCCGGCGACCAGCCGCCTCCGTCTGCAGCCACCGCTAGGCCAAGCACAAGGCAAGCCGGGCAGCTTGGATCCGCCCCCGAAGCTCGACATCCCACCACTGGAACGGTCGAAGCGCAGCTTGCAAGATCCAACCAAGGGCCGCCGTCGTCAAGCCATCCTGCCATAAGGGAGGAGGGAGGGATGAAGTGGAGCGAAACCGATCGATCTGGCCCCGCCGCCGCCATCCTTGCCGTCGCACGGGTTGTGCCGGCATCGGGCTCAAGCGGCGGCCGGACGGAGGATGGGGAGACGGAGAGCTTTTGGGTGGCGGCGGTGTTTCGTCGCCCGAGTCGCCTGGGGGCGACGCGGGGCGGCTAGGTTTTTTTCTTGATCATATAGCTCTCATTTTCAGGCTACATGGCACTTGTTTTTAGTTTTTAGTTACTGTGTTGCAGAAAGAACATGAATGCTGAATCGCAGGATTGAAAAATCGATTGTTAGCACACAGTTGTTAGAGTAGACAGGATACAGTTCCTCTTAATTTACAGAATATGATTTTGTTTTCATCCTGATCATGCCACATGAATAATATCACTATCATTATTTAATTATACAACACCTTGAATAATATACTGCATTCACTAGAACAGATATGCTGATTAGTGACGTTTTAAACGCGTCACCGACTGCTTGTAGTGACGAATTTTTGGTCATAAATCGCGATTTATGACCTTTTAGGGTCCGTCAGCAGTCGAGCATGGTCGGTCGTGATTTATGACCTTTTTTAGACACAGACCACAGGATGGTGACGGTTCCTCATTCGTCATAAACCGAGCCGAACCTAGCCACTGGCCACGTCGGATGGCGATTTTAGCTGGGCCGTTTTGTTACTGTTTCAACAGCATGTAGGCCCAACAAATATGGTGTGTCCCACACAAAGTGGGCTGTTTTGTTACTGTTTCAGCTGACATGTAAGGTCAGGGTTGATGGTGGGTCTCACCAATAGTGGGCCGTTTGTTACTGCTTAGTAGTGGACTTGAAAGGGCCGGGCCCATATGTCAGTGCGCATTTCGTCACATTTTGTTTCAAGCTCAGTGTATTATTGGGCCGTTGTGTTTATAGCCCATACACGTAATTTGTTTCCGTTCGAACAGTAGTTGGGCCGGGTTGCCATTTTGCTGCTGGCCCATTTCTTTGTCCAATTACAATCCCAAAACTCATTTATATTGGAATGGATGTTACACAGACAACAGAACAGAAATGACAGAATATATATACAAGCTTCTTGTTGACGGTTCATTAACATGTGCCGTGAGGCATAATTCTAAATAACTAACAAACAAAACTACATCCATCGCACAACCAAAGGGTAAGGAGACAAGTGATGGAGCTTCAGCTGTTCCTGCAGGCGGACATTGTCAGGTTTAGTTTGCTTCTTCAAACATTCAATCTCATCGGACTGAGATTTCCTTGCTGCATCTGCTTCTTTTGCCTCCTCCTTCAATGTTGACAACTCTTGATGCTGCTTATCCATCAGTCGTTGAAGTGCTTTGTGGCATTCTTTAGTTGTCAGAACTTCAGCATGAAGCTCTTGTAAACGGTCGAAGGGGTCCTTGGAGAGTGACTTGATGCCCACAACTTCAACAACTGTACCAGATCCCACAACTTGAGGACCAACTTCGTTACCAACATCCTGGCAAATAAAGAGCGTCAACTCAGATTTCCATCATATACTAAAGACTGCCTGAAGTGAACCAATGTGCAAGATGAGATAAAACGGGACAAGGACTTACAAAAGGATCCTGGCTATCCTCATGTTGGAGATAACGCCAAAGGCTCTTTGCATCATGCGAAGGGTGTTTGACTCCAGGCGAAGGTATTATGACGTACGGCGAAAGATATAGAATATGAGCCAGAGTGAAGCCTAACACTTAGAGCCGTAACAGAATTGCCCAGTGGCATGACTTTAATATTGATCTCTCCCCTCTTATAAATATGGAGGGGAGAGCTCCTGTAATGACATCTGTTTTTCGGGCCACGAGCCAAAGAGACATCATTTATTCTGTCCATAATTCTCTATCGTGTTTCTACCCCTTCGCCCGGCATCGCGGACGACTGAGGGCTTCGGGTATTGAATAACGTAAGTATCATAGAACGTTAACACTTCAGGAGGGCTTCGCTGAGCGCAAAAGAAGCCACCTAAGGAGCGACGAGGCTTCGCGAGGCTCTACTCCGAAAACAAGAACCTTCGGAGGGCTTCGCGAGGACCGACTTCCACTACGACACTCGTTGGAGGGCTTCGCCGAGTCTCTCAAGACCTTCGATCCCCCAACACCTCAAAAGTGTCACATCCGGTCACCTCTGCGGCGCGATGCATCACTTTCTTCTGGAAAGATGTGGACAAAATTGTAAATGGTAAGCTTGCAACGACAAAGGAAATGAAGCTTTCGTGATTGGTTATCTAAGGCATTGTTCCTTTACCTTCTTACCACAGAGATGTAGCACTGAGACCCTGTGGATTCGATCCCCTCACTTTTCTGTTTCATTGTCACACGCTTTTCCTGCACATGGTGCATTATGGTAAGATGAGGTTACCTGATATAGTATGCTTTACATTGAAAGAAGCCAAATCAGATTAACAGTGTTCGTAAGATATAAAATTGATGCAATCAGACGTTGTGATACCTTCTGGAATGGGCTTGACCGCATCTCCAATAGGTCTTCGGCTGGTAGGTCTCCTTTATTTGTTGTTCCTTCCACATGCATATAGAAGCGACGTCAAATGAATGTAATCATCAAAGTATGTAGCTGTACTCAAGTGTGCAATAAGCTTTATTTGGAGTTGCAGTGCATTTTGATGAATACATTCAGAAGCATAATCATCAGGTATAGCGCTGTACTCTTTGGGTAAGAAGCTTAAAATACTAGTATACTACTCAAGTAAATACAGATTCTCATCATGGTTCAAGCATTCGAATGAGAAAGGTACAGATGCAGTTAATATAATGGAACTGCCAGACTGCTTCCAATGAAGTAATTTAACCTACGTTTTAAGTCAAAAACAATATTAAGGTGGCGATATCAGGCAACCACAGATCCCCGCTCCAGATTCAAAGATTTTTCTGGATCTGTAGCTCAACAAAAGGGACCAAAACTACGTACGTATGAACTCAGCATTGCACAGCACTCACCGCATCCCACAAACAATCACAGACAACCTAAACGAGTATCAAGCGTTTCGC
Source organism: Eragrostis curvula (assembly GCA_007726485.1). Classification (NCBI taxonomy): domain Eukaryota; kingdom Viridiplantae; phylum Streptophyta; class Magnoliopsida; order Poales; family Poaceae; genus Eragrostis; species Eragrostis curvula. The sequence goes on along the minus strand of CM017443.1, from coordinate 20,406,694 downwards.
TTGTGCCTACGAAACAAGGAAAACAAGTACCTTCATGCTTCCGCTTCAGTCCCGCATTCCCCACTGGTGTCGTCGGAGTCTTGAGAGAAAGACGTGCCATCGGTGGTTGCGCTCCGGGAAGAAGGGGGCCGAGAGAAACGGTGAGGAGAGTCAGGAATGGGCGACCAGGGAGTACGGGGCGGCGAACGGGGGGGGGGGGGGGGGGGGCGGAGGTGCTACCGGAAGAAGAGCTGGGGATTGGGGATGGCTTGGCTCTGTTTTTTTTTTTTTGAACTAGGGGATGGCTCTGTTCACGAGAAGGATATGGATATTTTAAGAGTTGGCCGAGGTACTTTCCCAAAATACCCTTCGCGGAGACACGAAAGCTTTCGGGAGGACAGGCACAAAACCGACATTTCCCCGTTTCGCCCATCCTCGAACAAAATTCGAATCCCCAGCGCGCGCTGCCCAGCGGCGAGTTTGAGCGGGCCGCCAAAAGTTGGGCCAGGTCCATGTGTTAGTGACCCTGGCTGATGAGGACATCACTCCTTCGGATACAACCAACACACCTCCGCTGTACATGCAAAGTCCAATCACTAGAGCTCATGCGCGACGATTGAATTTACGGGTGAGCTCGTTTCAAATAATGTCTTCTTTACATGTCTCTAAGAATAAAATGCTACCTAATGATTTAATTACTGTTAGGAACTATGGAGATGATGAGAAGATATCTGGAGAGGTGCTTGAAGGCGTGGGAGGGCCAGCAAGGGCGTCCAAGTCAAGTTGGAGGCCCAATCCAAGTCGTCTTCGAGTCCGTTTCGGAGTCCAGGAACAGTCTGCACTAAAATGGTGGCCCAGGTCGCATACTGGCTCGGTTTTGGACGTTCTACATATGGATAGAAACATAATTTCATAACCTTTCTAATGCCACCGGTATATTGGCAAAATACGTCCAGAGTGATTGGGAATCGTCGAAACAAGTTGACATCCAGAATCTGTCTCAGTGCTGTGCCGCCGTAATTTGGCCTTTGGGCTTTGTATCTTGTTTGAGCCCAATAGGGGTGCGTCCAGGGGTCTTTGCACGACCCTAGAGTCTTCATAAACATAAGCCGCCGCATGATTAGGGTTTGGGTTTTGCTTAGATTATTCTGTCAAAAACAGTTTCGCCGTTCATCGGTTTGTGAGACCCCGACTTGTGAGTTTAATCATATATCTGCAATTTGGTTGCATTCTTTCTTGTTCTTGCTTGTGTTCTTCGATTCACAGGCAAGGATTAGCCTTCTGGGCGAGATCAATCGTAATCGTGCTTGCACGGTTGATAACCATAGGAGACGTGGTGCGATTGCGAGGTTTCGAATCGTGTTGTTCGGAAGCCGGATCGACGTGTGTCAAGTCTCCGCCAAATCGTTGTTTATCTGAACCTTTCGAAAGATCGGGACCGTAGTTCACATCAAGTGGTATTCAGAGATAGGTTTCCCGTCAGGTTCGCTTTTACCCTAGTTTATTTGATTTTACCTCCATCCTATAGTCCAGAAAATTGCCTCACAAAAATATTGGTTCGTCGTTTTTCCGCTGTCCCATACCCCTTTGTGCCTCGCAATTTTCAGTTTGGTTTGCTTTATTGAATTTTGGTCCCTAGCTGTGTCGTTGTGTTACTGGTTTGGTTTTTGTCCGTCCAGTTTAAGTCAGATAGTTGAGTCGTGCACTAGAAGGAAGAAAAGTACTCCCTCCGTTTTTAAATTGTTGTCGCCATTGACTTTTTTATTTACGTTTGACCGTTCATCTTATTCAAAATAGTTGTTCGAATATGCAAAATTATAAGTTAGGTTCAAACTTACTTTGAAGATAAAACAAATCATCACAAAATATATGATATTTTTAAAACTTTTTTGAATAAGACGAATGGTCAAATATAGCAAAAAAAGTCAATGGCGACAACAATTTAAAAACGGAGGGAGTAATCGATTTATTTTGGCTGTTGGGTCTGGTGCACGTGTGCATCTTGTGGCCCAGAACAATACAACGAAAAAAAATAATCTTGAGCTTCCTTTTTTTTTGTTCGGCCAGATTTTGCATGGGTCATATATGCGTGTGTGCAACTGAAGAAAGAAAGCAAACATAGCTATTGCTTAGTCGCTAAAGGATTCTTATCAAATAATATTTTGGTGACTCCAGTTTTTACCACAGCTACCAAGTTTGGTGTGTGCGCCAATATATTTTGTTGCTCTTTTTGGTTCTTGCGCATAATTTTCTTTTGAGGGCAGAAAATACATTTGATTCCAGTTTCGATTGAGAGAGCCTCTTTGTGATCCTGTACAGCAGAGGATGTTCTTTGAGTTGTAATATTGCGGCACTTCTTTTTTAAAAAAAAAAGAAAGAGAAAACAAAAGGCAAAGTGGTGCAGAAAAAAAGAAGAAGAAAAAGCCGCACCAAGAAAAAAAAAGAACTAGAAAAAGGAAAAGAAAAGAAGAAATATTCAGAATTGCTTGCATCCTTTGAGTCCCTGTGCTGTCTTGTTTTATTGCGTGCTTGAACTAGGTCCGAAACAAGTTTAGGCCGGTGACATAGACTAGCTTGGGACTATTTTTCAGTTTTGCAATTTCTGAATTGAACTTTTGCTAATCTTTGCTATCAAATATTGTGCCTACCAAGCTCCACATATATATACTTCTGAACAACACAAATCTTTTACCCTCACAATCGTCGGATCACTCTCCAGGTATCCTTTGCTTTGCTAATAAGAAACTTGTAAGAGCTTGGTAAGATGTTTCCAATTGCTTGTTGAGAGCCTCCACATTCATATAGTAGTGATAGGAAAATATACTCTTGTATTTTTTTCTTGTTTTCTACTAACAATGACAGGTTACACCAATAAAATTGATGAGTTGTTGCGTTCTCTAGCACAACAAGTGTTGAGTTCTCAAATGGAGAAGGTGGAGCAAAATCAATTGAACAATTTATTCCAGACCTTCTTTGTTGTGAAGAATCGACGTTGTTGTGTGATCATTGATGGTGAGAGTAGCCGCAACATTGTAAGTTCTGAGTTGGTTGAGAAGCTTGGCTTGACCACACGGCGGCACCCATGTCCACACTACATCCGATGGGTAAATTCTTGTGATACGATAAAGGTAACTGAAATTGCTCGCATTGAATTTTTTATTGGTTCTTACAAGGATAGTGTCGAATTTGAAGTTGTACCTATGCAAGCATGTCATCTGATGCTAGGTAAACCATGGATTTATACAAATAATGTTTTGCACAATAAAATTGCCAATAGATATTCGTTTAAATACAAAGGCAGCAAAATTACTCTTGCACCAATGACTGCTGCTGAAATTTTAGAAGCTGATCAAGAAAGATTGAGAGAGAAGAAAGAATGAACCTTTTAGGAAATAATGGGTTGGTTTATATGATGCAACATTTTCATCTAAATCTGAATTGTTACAAGAGGAACATTTTTCTTTTCCTCCTGTTGGAACTAATATCTTGCAGCAAGAACATAAAAAAGAAGAGGATGACGTGAAAGAAAATGAGGTGATTACAGCACCTTGCAAAGATGAAGTGCGTCAATTAAAGGAGCAGCACCTTGCTGTACCTCCTGCTATGCATAACCTTTTACAGGAAAATGAGATCAAGGACGACAAGGGAATTGGGGAGAAAAGAAAGGAGAAAGAGGAGATCCTTGCCACCCCACGTATAGATGATACAGCTCCTGTATTCATTCATAATAAACCAAAGGTTACTGCTGAAATTGAGAATAAAGGTACTGAACATCACTCTACACTTAGTGAAGGTGAGAAGTTTTTAGTTGTGCCGAACTTTTCCACGAATCATGCTATTATAGAGCAACATCTAGTGGAATCTTCTCTTGATTCACCTTTGTCACAAGTTGATTTGTCTGTTGTTCCTTGTGATAAAGAAGAGTTGTGCGCTCATGCTTCACTTATATCTTTGCCACAACTAGTGAATGGGAACAATACTTCTATTTTTTATTCGACTATTTGTGCTGAAATTAAACATTTGATTCCCATTATCTTTGAAAATGATGAGCTGAAATTGTTGTCTTCTCTAAATACTTTAGGTTATATTGAATTTGACGTTCTTTGTGGTCTAAGTTCTGTAGAGAGGAGAATATTTTCCAAATCTGAATTGCTTTTGTTGTCTAGAAACAATTTTAATGCCATGGGCAAATATGATCATAATGGTGTGTTTATGGTGCGTAGAGTATACATTTGTTCAGATTTGAATGCTCCATGTGTTGTGCAATTAAATGATGAATTAGAAGGCTGCAATAACACTAATCATATCACATTGAGTTTCTTTAGTTTTCTTGTCAAGAAACATGTTATCTTTAAAGAAGAGGAGCATTGGTGGTTGTTACCAACAACATTTTCTACAACTACGGTCAAACCGAGGACGGTTTGCTTTCAAGAAGGGGAAGATGATGAGGACATCACTCCTTCGGATACAACCAACACACCTCCGCTGTACATGCAAAGTCCAATCACTAGAGCTCATGCGCGACGATTGAATTTACGGGTGAGCTCGTTCCAAATAATGTCTTCTTTACATGTCTTTAAGAATAAAATGCTACCTAATGATTTAATTATTGTTAGGAACCATGGAGATGATGAGGAGATAGCTGGAGAGGTGCTTGGAGGCGTGGGAGGGCCAGCAAGGGCGTCCAAGTCAAGTTGGAGGCCCAATCCAAGTCGTCTTCGAGTCCGTTTCGGAGTCCAGGAACAGTCTGCACTAAAACGGTCGCCCAGGTCGCATACGGGCTCGGTTTTGGACGTTCTACATATGGATAGAAATATAATTTCATAACCTTTCCAATGCCACCGGTATCATGGCAAAATACGTCTGGAGTGATTGGGAATCATCGAAATAAGTTGACATCCAGAATCTGTCTTAGTGCTGTGCCGCCGTAATTTGGCCTTTGGGCTTTGTATCTTGTTTGAGCCCAATAGGGGTGCATCCAGGGGTCTTTGCACGACCCTAGAGTCTTCATAAACAGCAGCCTCCGCATGATTAGGGTTTGGGTTTTGCTTAGATTATTCTGTCAAGAACAGTTTCGCCGTTCATCGGTTTGTGAGACCCCAACTTGTGAGTTTAATCATATATCTGCAATTTGGTTGCATTCTTTCTTGTTCTTGCTTGTGTTCTTCGATTCGCAGGCAAGGATTAGCCTTCTGGACGAGGTCAATCGTGCTTGAACGGTTGATAACCATAGGAGACGTGGTGCTGCGATTGCGAGCTTTCGAATCATGTTGTTCGGAAGCCGGATCGATTTGTGTCAAGTCTCCACCAAATCGTCGTTTATCAGAACCTTTCGAAAGATTGGGACCCTTGTTCACATCATTGGCTCATGTAATAGGGATATTTTAAGAGTTGGCCGAGGTACTTTCCCAAAATACCCTTCGCGGAGACACGAAAGCTTTCGGGAGGACAGGCATAAAACTGACATTTCCCCATTTCGCCAATCCTCGAACGAAATTCGAATCCCCAGTGCGCGCTGCCCAGCGGCGAGTTTGAGCGGGCGGCCAAAAGTTGGGCCAGGTCCACGGATCAATGTACCTGGTTCATGTCAGGGGAACCCTGCCCCAAAATTTGGGCATGTTCGTCACTAATTGGTTGACTATCCGTCCCTTCACTAGACATTACACGTGCTATTATGTCTTAAAACATACTCCTAGTACAGAGTACTACCGTTCCTAACTAATTGGTCACGATTGTATTTCTTGTCCACACACTTTTGCTACCGAACGAGTATTTGCATTTATCAAGGTTTTGGCGTGGCAGCCACAGGGCTGCGTCGTGCAACCAATCACGACCGATGTCTTCAATGGATAATCCCATGGGAAAACTATCAACGCGATGGAAAGACAATGAAAAGATTACAGTGGAAGCTAGAAGTCACAATTACAGTTCAAAATTGTGGTCAAAACGCAAGTCCCTTCATTCATTATATGAAAAGATTAGAATGGAATCTAGAAGTCTAGCATAAACAGATTTAAAAGTCCCTATGACTATGACAAGAGTATCATCTCAGAAAATAAATAATAAAATTTGGCGTGCAACCAGATTTAACAGTCCAAACAGTACTACTCATCAAAAGAGTTAGGGTTTAGGGTTTAATCTCCTTCCTTGGGAGGCACGCACGACTTTATCCGCTACGATGAAAGGCAATATGTTTGCCTCCTCGTCAACATCATCCGTCGGCGGCCACCTGATCGAGTCTCGACCAACTGCAGGAGGAAGAAGAAGGTACAACCAACAGCAGGATCAAGGTCACGAAGACGAGGAAGCGCAAGATGCAGAAATGCTCTAAGATCTCATACGAGATCTCCGGAAATCTGCATTGCAACCATGTACGAGAACTCTGGAAATCCACTCTGAGTCACATGGTGATAGCCACGATGTGGAAAGTTTGGCCATGGCAGTCTGAGCGGGTCCGCCAAGGAGATGGAAGTAGGCAGCACAAAAGGTAGCAGAGGAGACCGATGAGGAAGAAGGAAGGTTATGAGTTGGAAGCATCTCACTTTGCCGGAATTTATAGGCCAGGGGATGAGAAGAAAGAACAAGGATTGCTCGAGTTGGGGCGTGATGTAGAGGATCCAATGGCCGCTAATATGGTAGAAGCTGCAGTCTTCATATATATTCCCATGACTAAATAATGGACTCACGGGATCATCCCCTGAGTGAGAAAAGCCTGTGAATTGATTTGACCGGTGAGCCGCCCGGTGGTGGGTGAGTACTTACCACGCATCATCCAGTGAGAATCAGCGCATCGTCCCTTGAATTTGCTCCAGCTGCTAGGTCAGTCACAACTTCAATGCCCGGGCGTGGAATACGAGACCGATCTAGCCATTGCACGTTTTTTTTTTCAAAAAAGGAGCACGAGCGCTCCTTCATTTTGCGAACATGGTAGAAGATGCAGTCTTCCTTGTATATATTCCCGTGATTAAATAATCATCTCACGGGATCATCCCCTGAGTGAGAAAAGCTTGTGAATTGATTTGACCAGTGAGCCGCCCAGTGGTTGGTGAGTACCACGCATCATCCAGTGAGAATCAACGCATCGTCCCGCGAATTGCTCGAGCTGCTAGGTCACAACTTCAATGCCCCTGCGTGGAAATACGAGTTAATCGATTTGACCGATCTGGCCATTGCACTTTTTTTTCCCAAAAAGGAGCAGGAGCGCTCCTTCATTTTTTGAAGGCAAAACTTGCTACTAGACACTCTTCAATCGTGACCTTTGCTGCTGGACAATGAAACATGTTTTATTTGATGCTGGACTTTCTTAGTGTCCACTAGCAAATAAAACCTGATTCAGTGTCCAGCAGCAAATGTCACATTTCTACGGTGTCTGGTAGAAAGCTGGATTCTTAGAATCAAAATCACAAACAAAGGAGGCCTTAATCGATTTGACCGATCTGGCCATTGCACTTTTTTTTCTAAGAAGGAGCTGGAGCGCTCCTTCATTTTGCAAACATGGTAGTAGAAGCTGCAGTCTTCCCTGTATATTCCCAAGATTAAATAATCAACACGGGATCATCCCGTGAGTGAGAAAAGCCTGTGAATTGATTTGACCGTGAGCCGCCCAGTGGTGGGTGAGTACCACGCATCATCCAGTGAGAATCAACGCATCGCCCCGTGAATTGCTCGAGCTGCTAGGTCACAACTTTCACACATACAGTACTAGAAAGGAGTGATTTCCTCACTGCTTCAGTGCCCCTGAGTGGAAATCGTACAAGTTTTAATCGATTTGACCGATATGGCCATTGCACGTCTTTTTTTTCTTTTCAAAAAATGAGCCGGCGCTCCTTCATTTAAGATTGGAAATAGAAGTACAAAGTGCAGTACATGTTTATTTGTTTCATACTACACAAAATGGGAAACACCCGTACTTCTAGTCCAACAAACCATGACTCACTGATTATTATCTCCTGGCACCTCTCTCGGCTTCATTTCCTCCTTGATCAGGCTAATTTCGCTTGCCCAGCAAACGCCACTTCTCTCGGCTTCAGTTCCTAATCCGGCGAGCATCCGGGGATCAACACGCATCATCCAGCAAGCATAAGGGATCAGGGGATCATCCCTTGAGTACACAGACTCCCATGCCACAACTATTGTAAGTAGATTGGACCGGTCACTGCCCTGTGAGAGAGCCTATCTCGAATCTCTCTCTCGCATATCCAGGAAAGCGACATCCGAGGGAGGTGTTGTGCAACTTTACCACAACTATAAATGTAAAACCAGACGCTACTGCATCCACAAACTAGAGAAATCAGTAAATCACACTCTTCACAGTCCCCGCCCCCCGGGCAATCCCTAGTTCCCTACTCCATTTATGGGTCGACCTCACTCTGCACATCCCCCGGGCAATCCTTGGTTAGGCCATTGTGAACTTCTCGTACAGATAAGAGATACACACACACACAGAGGAGAAATAGCCACTACCCCACAAAGTCACTCTTGTGGATTTCTGGATATCTCGTAGGGATGGAATATCCCCAATTCTCGAGCTGCCATCTTCCGCGAACCGGCTCGTAGTTCGGTCTGGCCGCCCGAGGCCGAGGACCTTGGCGCCTTGGACAGCGGCTGTTCAGAGCCCGGTGAAGAAGCGCAGGTTGACCTTGTCGACCTTGTCGAAGCAGTGCAAGTCGATGATGAAATCTTGGCTTGTCTCGAGAGTTCTAGCTAGAGTTCAATGAAACATCCTTGCTGTCTTGGTTAAATAGTTCCATCAGATGTACTTTTAGCATTTATATGTAACTACAATATAGAATTTAAAGAGTTATATTAGATGTTCCCGTGTTCACCACTATTTAACAAGGGATGTTGCTGTATTCAGATGTAGTACAGGCAAGGAATCGTCGGCATTTTTGGAGAACACATCTTGAAACTAATGAAACTGCTTTATTCGTAAAAATCCTTGTACATCAATTACGTACTACGTTGTAATTTTTGCATTCATATGGAACTAATCAGTGGTCGGTCAGTATCACCGCATCATCCCGGATTTACCCGTGAGCTGATTCTCATCCAGCCAGAATTCAGGGATCATCCCCTGAGTATCAACTTCACAACTTGTAGTAGTACAGACTCCCAAGTCTCATGCGGCCATGCCACAACTTTACGTGTTCAGATAAAGGATGTTCCGATGTACAAAGCTTGCTTCCTCAAGAGCTTCCCCTGCTTTTTACTGCACCTACTTCCTTGCATCGCGAGAATTCCGCCCCACCCCTTCTCTGACTTGATTTTCTTCCCTCCGCGACCATGAGCAAATGAGTCCTACAAAAAAGAGGGGAGTAACAAGCAGGGATCATCGTTGGTGATGGCGATTGCTTCCAGTTCCAGGTCACTCGGCGACGACCTTGAGGTATCGATTCTCACCCGAGTCTCCTGCCACAAGACGCTTCTCAACGCAATGTACGCAAAAAAAGCCTGGCGAGAGCGGCTGTATTTGCCGAAGTTTCACCATCAGTTTTGTAGCCTGCACTCGACGCCGCCACTACTCGGCTGTTTCAGCAACGACTCCACCGAGGTGGGAACTGTCCCCACTTTTCCTTCTTTCACCATCACTAGGGATTGTGATCCGAAGATCAACGCCATTGTTGGAAAAGGGGATTTCTTCCTCACCAAAGTGCTCAACCTCAGTAGTGAATCTGTCTGCTGGGATATCTGTGACTGCATCGACGGATTACAACTTCTGATGAATCCAGCAGAGGGGAAGCTCGTGGTGTACAACCCAATGACGGTTGGTTATCTGATTCTTTTGATGCTTGTGAGGAGAACACTGTGTTCAAAGATCACATTGGGACGCCTGAAGGGTACCCTCCCCGTTTGGTCTGCTCGGATGGGAACCCAAACTCCTTCCGGGTCATAGTTCTTGCTACCGACAATGGGTGTCGAGCACGAGCTGTGGTCTTCTCCTCGACTGAAATGAAGTGGTCAGTTCATCCATGGTACGATATCTCCCCATTTGTTTGGCTGCAGTTTATGGACCTTGGCTCCATAGGCAACCAATCCCTGTACTGGGGTGACATTGATCGCAAGAATCTACTGAAACTCGATAAAAAATCACTGAAATTCTCAACTATTTCGCTGCCGGTCGCACTGCGACACCAAGAATTGGTTGCCGCCTCTCCTAGACGAGTTCGTTATGGTTTCGGGGAAATAGAAGGCGGAAAACCTTGCATTGTTGCCTCACTGGGAACATTCCTTGCAGTGTGGGTGTGCGGAAGTGACCCCAATGGGGTTGAACGGTGGGTGCTGAGAAATCAGGTTCCCCTGGCAGATCAACTGAGGGAGCTGCTACCTGAAGACGTGAATGAAGAGGAGGGTGATCATCTTGTTACTGATTTCGATTTCCATGGAATCACTCAGGAAACCGTGTTTTTTGATGCATTATATTCTGATGGCCGTGAAGAACCTCACAGGTGCCTATCCATGCGCATGGATACAATGAAGCTGCAGAAGCTCTCCAGGAGTACTGCTCAAGGTTTTAAGTATCCGTACTTCATCGGGTGGCCTTCTAGCAAAATTGATGACCGGGTGGGCTAGAAAAGGATATGATGTACTGTTCTATTAGAATACTACGTTGTGTATTTGCTGGACTAATCAGCAGACGGATGTATCAATTTCGTATCATCTAAAATAACTTGCATCGAACGATGTATTTATTGACCTCATCAGACTGAAACAGAGCCCTTGCTAACGTGTGATGGTTGGTTGTTACAAAAGCTTAATGATCATCGTCACAGTACACCATTCGTAGTACAAGTCATTTTGGCAGCCTATATATACCAGATTCGCCCTCTCTCTCTTCACAATTTTTCTCGATCTCCTCCAATGTTTAGCAGCGCACGGCAAGATCGTCCCATGATTGAGCTCTGAGAACCGTGTATCATCCCGTGCCTGCGTTCTAGTGATATGGAGTAACTTTTAGAACACCCCGGATTGTCCAGGCACACAGGTTCTCCCGTGACAGTTCGATCTTCTGATTTGAGGCACCTTTATGCAACGTGTAGTGCTGCGATTTTGCCATCGTATATGATATATCAGATTCGCCATCTCTCTATTCACCCACTTTTATACTGCACCTACTTCCCTGCATCGCTAGACTCCGCCCCCCGTCTCCAACTCGACTTTCTTTCCGCCGCGACCCTGAAGAGGAGCCCTACAAAAAGTAGAGGGGACTAACAAGCGGGGATCATCGTCGGTGATGTCGACTGCTTCCGGGTCACTCGGCGACGACCTTGAGGAATTGATTCTCGCCCGAGTCCCCTGCCATATGACGCTTCTCAACGCCATGTACACGAAAAAGGCCTGGCGAGAGAGGCTGTATTCGCCGAAGTTTCGCCGTCAGTTTTGTAGCGTGCACTCGGCGCCGCCACTCCTCGGCTATTTCTGCAAGGAATCCCCACAGGAGAGCACTGTCCCTACGTTTCCCTCTTTCACCCTCACTAGGGATTGTGATCTGAAGATCAACGCCATTGTTGAAAAAGAGGATTTCTTCCTCACCAAAGTGCTCAACTCCAGTAGTGAATCTGTCTGCTGGGAAATCTGTGACTGCATCGACGGATCACTACTTCTGATGGATCCATTAGAGGGGATGCTCGTGGTGTACAACCCAATGACAAGTTGGTCATCTGGTTTTTTTCATGATTTTGAGGACACTGCAGTCGAACATCAGTTTGGGACGCAGTACAGTCCCCGTTTGGTCCGCTCGGATGGGAACCCAAACTCCTTCGGTGTCATAGTACTTCTTGTTGATCACACTGGGACTAGGGTACGGACTGTGGTCTTCTCCTCCACTGAAATGAACTGGTCAGTTAAACCTTGGCAACAAGTCGCCCAGATTGGTTGGCTGCTATTTAAGGACATTGGCTCGATCGGCAACCGGTCCCTGTACTGGGGTGATCTTGGTCGCAACTCTCTACTGATACTCGATAAAGCATCACTGGAATTCTCCACTATTCGGCTCCCGGGCGAACTGCGATCGGCAGATTTTGCTCCTCCCTCTCGTACATCAGTTTGTTATGGTTTCAGAGAAGTAGAGGACGGAAAACCTTGCATTGTTGCGTCACGGGGAACATACCTTATAGTGTTTGTGCGCGGAAGTGATCCCAACGGGGTTGAACGGTGGGTGCTGAGAAATTCCGTTAACCTGGCTGATCAACTCAGGGAGCTGCTTCCAAAAGATAGGGATGACGAGGATGATCATCTTGTTACTGATTTTGATTTCCATGGAATCTTTCAGGAAACCGTATTTTTTGATGTATTGTATTCTGGTGGCTTTGGAGAACCTCACTGGTGCCTATCCATGCGCCTGGATACAATGAAGCTGCAGAAGCTCTTCAGGAATGCTACTCGTACTTATAAATATCCGTACTTCATCGGGTGGCTTTCTAGCAACATTGATGACTGGGTTGATTAGAAAAGGATATACTGTTGTATTTCGATTCTATGTTGTGTATTTGCTGGACACATCAGTAGAAGGACATGCGTTTTGTAATAAGTACTAGCTTTGTCTGAACCAACTTCTGAACAATGTCATCCGATGCATGAATTTCGTCTTATCACTCATAACTTGCATCTAACGTTGTCATTATTGACCTCAATGGATTATACTCGCTAACAATTTTCCACGATTTCGTTCGAGGTTTGGTAGCACGAGCACGAGTAGAAACTGGAAACTGTTGCCTGGATCGTCCGGGGATCGATTATTTAGAACCGAGGTGGATCGAGCATTTAGAACATGGGAACGTCTAGGGATCGAGCATTTCGAACTAGGGATCGTCCGGGGATCGAGCATTTTGAACAGGGGATCATCCCCGGATCGAGCATTTCGAACAGGGGATCATCTCGTGATCGAAGATGTTGAACAGGGAAAGAATAGCAAATGTGGACAGCCTTCATACGATCATCCAATGCTGTAGGATCGCAGTTGCCTGCATTCTCGCATGGCCTTTCTATCCTCTGAGCAGAGTTAACAATACAATCCATTCGAATACATTATTACTTTTTCTAAAAAGATACAATAACTTTGTCAACAACAGATACAATTACCTTGTCCAATACAATTTTATATGAAAAATACAATAAAATTGTCAACAACAACAACAACATAGTCTTTTGTCCCAAACAAGTTAAAACCTTGGGAATAACATTTTTCAGCACTCGGGAAAAAAAATACTCTGTCCACAAATTAAAACCTCAAATGTCCGAACAAGAAAATGAATGTACATCGTACGACCAATGCATCTCTCCCGTTTCTTCTCTCTGAGTCAATATACCTCTCGATCATCCGCGGCCGAAGTAGTCGTCGCAGCAGCCACCTTGGAGTTGGTGTAGGTGTTGGTGTCGGGGATACGGTGGCCATTTTGCACCTCCTCCGCCACCGCTAGAAGGTCGAGGCACGGAATATTTTTGAGTGCCGGTCGAAGGGCTTGGACCACGGTTTGAGTAAAACGATATTGGTTTTCCTGCCGCCTCATTAACTCTGCCATTATCTTCTTGTTACGTTCACGCATCCTATTAAGCTGCCTAAACCTCATGATCCAGTGCTCAACCAAACTCATGTCTGCTTCCTTTCGTTGTTGAACCAGTTTCACCAACTTTTTCTGGCCTGTCACCCTCATTCTCACGCTATAAGCGTCTAGCTTGACTACAGGCGATGTCACAGTTGAACAAATGTCGTCGTCATCGCTTTCACTCGCAACATCCAACACAATCTCTTGGTTTGGATTTGGCAGTTCAACTTGGAGGTCAGGCTGACTACCTCGAGCATACTGATCAGCTGTTGGGGTGTCACACCCAGTTTTAAGGACAAAACTGAATGCATAGCTATATGTGCGCCAGGATCAAGTTTCGCACATACAGAGACAATAGTGAAATAAACAGTATAAGCCAGTGCCATTATTACATCGTCTCATTGTATCATTATTACAATATCTGAATAAATTGTCTCAAAGGACTAGATAAACGACAGCGGAAGACTCCCAAACACACAGGCAATCAACTGGGGAATAGCACGCCTAGTAGTACTCCTCATCAAAGTAGTCCATCGCGCCTTCATCTTCTGAGCAGCATGACAAAAACATTGTGGGGGATAGCAAGGGTGAGTACTTGTCGTACTCCGCAAGTGTGGGAAAGTAAATATAATGCAAGCTTATAACAAGAAAGGCTGACATAAAGGTTAAATTGCAGAATAAGCACCCTACACCAAACTAGCATACCTATATTACTAGGTGAGAACCCGATTACCCCAAAGTTATTAAATTAACTACTATAAGGTACTCCCCTTGTAGCAAATTGGGTTACCCCACCCAAACCATCCAAGTCCAACCATCCATTCTCTAATCATGTGAGGATCCAGGCCGCTCCTAACCGTGAGCACGGCTGTCATGACAGTTTTACTTCTCTGCAGAGGTGCACAACTTTACCCACAAGGTGGTGATTCCATCATCCGTCGATGACTAAAGTCTCCATGTTGCCACTTCACACTACCGAAGGTGTGAGGCCAAGAGATCACCACATGGTCTTTCAAAGTGCTTCCCAGCCGGCAAACATCCCATGCTAAGGTTCCACCGCTATGGGATTACGCCATCCAGACAGAAGCCCCCTCTTGCACCGTGGCTAGGATTACTCCATCCATCACCTAGGAATGAGATTACTCCATCCCACTCCTCTTCCTCGAATGCCGCCAAACTGGGAAAACAACATCCTACTTGACCAAATCTACCATAATCAACCTTGTGCTTTGCGCTGTTGTCCTGCGTTGCCGCTCCACGAACCGGTCCTTAGCAAACTTGAGCAAGACTAACCCATACCAAAGTCTCGTGCTAACAGCACCATCATCAAACATACCATTTGCTCAAGTTACAGCATACCTAAGTTCCAGGTTGCTAAAAAGATTACCGGTCCATGGTGATTAAGTTGAAGTGAAACCATTAGTCAAGATTATTAGTCAAGTTCCAAGCCCAAGATTACAGCAAGCTAAGCATGACCTACCCTTCCTCATTATTATTATCATCTACCATAACCCAAGGCGACAAGGAAGTAGTATGGAACAAGGTAAATGACTCATGGGATTCAAATTAACGCAAAGCATGAAGTAAACTAGAGGGAGATAGAAATGGGTTCAAGATACGTCAAGGAACACTTGCATGTTCCCCCTGCTGCTGGCTGATCAAACTCCAAGTCCTGAAAGTTCTCGATCGGCTCCTCTTCTAATAACGTTAACATGCAAAGCACACAAGCACAAACAATAAATAACAGTACACCAAACAGTACTAACATACTACAAAAACAGTATCAAAAGGTAGAGCTCAAGCCTACGATCACGTGAGCGCAAGAATCGCTTAAAGCGGAATTACGAGTAAAAAGTTATAAGCATTTGAACTAGCAGGGTTTAAACTGAAAAGCTTACAAATTACCGAAAATATTCTGCTAAAGGAAAATAGTATTTATTGCGCAACGGGGATGTCATAATACGAAATGAATTAAATTAATTCGGGAAATCCCGTGGACTAGGTCCACGGCGATGGTGCACCGGGCAGAGCTCCCGGTCCACGGGTCCACGGTGGACCGAGGTCGCCGGGGCGTCCATGGCGCGGCGGCGCATCGCCGGAGCGCGGCCGGAACAGCACTCCGGTGCTTCAAACCTCGCCGCGGGTGCCCAGAAAGCACGGGAAGGCGGCGGCGCTCTCACCTCGACGGTCGCGTGGGGTTGGCGGGGTCCGGAAGGTGGCGGTCGTCGATGGGGAGCGGCAACGATCGTTCGGCGGCGTCGGGGGCGGTCCACGGTGCGTCGGAGCGCGTCGCGAGTGGCGGGGAAGGGGCGGCACGTCACGGGGAAACGGTCGACGTCGAGGGTGGCGGCGGCGTCGCGCTTCTCCCCGAGCTCGAGGAGGCGGCGACAATAGCGGCGGCTAGGGCTTGGCGGAGGCGGCGCGAGGCGGCGGAACGGGCGAAAGGGGTCGCGGAAAGGGCCCACTGCCTTTTATACACGGAGACCGAGGCGAATCCGGCTCGGACGTCGAGAGCGGCGCGGCGTACGGACGGCAGCACGGCTTCGGGCTGCGGCTGGGCCTGCGGGGGCTGCGCGCGGGCTGGCGGGCTGAGGCGGGCGCGCGCGGCTGGCTAGCTGGGCCGCAAGGCGGAAGGAAAGGCCGACCCAAGAAAGAAAGGAAAAGAAGAGAACAGGATAAGAAAAAGAAAAAGGGAAATTGGGCCAAGGAGATTCGGCCCAGGAAACCGTCAGCGCTTTCCTTTTTCTTCTATTTCGTTTCTCCTTTCTAAAAATCGAAACTAAAACCAAAAAGCGATTTCTACTCGAAGTTTAAATATATTTTCCACACAATAAAATACCTACTGCAAGCTACTCCAGCATGAATGCAACAAACAATTATTTTATAGCCTAGATTAATTTATTTAATTTAGAAAATAATTATTTGGCCTAGGTAAATGATAACACCCTAATTAAATAAAGAGAGATTTTAATCTATTGCAAAAAGTGAAAAATTAGGTTGTTACATGGGGTTGGGGGCATGTCAATGGCTTGAATCATGTCCCTCTGGCCACGGCGTCTGCCTCTTAGTGAAGCAGGCGTGTACGGGGGGAAAGCTGACGATGAAATCTTGTACTTCTCTTCGTACGTTCGCTTCCTCATCTGACTTAGAAAGAACGAGGTGAAGTGAGCGTATGGCAGCTTTGGGGATAAGAACATCCCATCAAAGATGACATCCTCAATCTCAGAAAGTAAAAAGTCCACAATGTCGAACGCTTGGCCAGTCATGACGCAAAGCAGAAGCCATTGCTGAAGAGAAGTGATGGTCTCATCATTGGGGATCCGTGGTATCAAGGTCCTCCTCAGTGCCCTGTGAACCACCTTTGCCCCTGGGTTAAGCAAGGTAGGCGTGCGGTACGATGTTCCAACAGTCAGGGATTCACCAAAAAGGGTAATCACCTCCTCGTCTGTAGGGAAGTTGGCACCGACCAAAGCACAGCGAGGTGGGCGTGCATCTCCATACACTACATTATGTAGACACCTTCTGGGGTGAAGATCAACTCTGAGAAGGCCAGCTAGCTCCTCTCTTGTGATTGTGCATCTATGATTCTCAAACACGAAGGAGATAAAACTTCGGTCAATAGGACCCATTCCTCAACATATCTGCTGTGCTGTGAAACTAAATCACTCAGTCGCTTGAATCATTCAAAGTATGCAGAGATGTTGTCCCCCGAGGCTCTCTTCAGAACTATCCAGTCCAGTGTCCTGTGTTCAAACAGCCTGACTTTCAACAGATTCCAGGAGTGCATCGAACTCTTCTGAGTAATAGTCAAAACACCAGTGTCTCCTCCAAACCAATCATCTTCCGGTACATTGCGTAACCTTCCGATACTCATACTGCTAAAGCCCCTCAGATCCATCAACGGCTCATCTTCTGCTGGGGGTTGTTCTTCTTGTTCGGTGTACTCCTCATCGTCGGGACCAGAAGTACGCTCAGTAAAGCGATGACGCTGATCCCTATAACCCTCCGGATACATCGTCGTTCGAGGCCTCTTGTTCATAGATCTGCCTCTCTGCCTCGTCTGGACACCAGAATATGTCTGGGCATGACTGACCACAGGCATCTTCCCTGATCGCTGATTGTTCCCAACAAGGGCAGGAGCACCCTGTCCTGGCAGCGAGCGTAGTTGGTTGGTACGAGCCATCTGTCACTGAATTGCACGGAAGCAGTCGCGTAGCGTGGGGAACTAATCACATAAGATGTTTGTCTCAGAATTTCTAAGAATGGTGGCAGAAAAAAAAACTTGCGGTACTTATTGCTCGAAAAAGGAAAAAAAACTTGGGGTCTCACCACTTCAGAAGATGAAGAGGGCGATGCGGGAATCACCTAGCGTAGATTGCCGGCAGCAGACCTCGGATTTGCGGAAACGTGGCGGCGAAACGCTAGAGCACGTCTTGTGGCCGGGGTGTCGAATCTGCAGAGGACGGCGGCGGTGAATATCTATTCCCAAGGGCCTGGGTTTGGCGACCGGAGGAGAGACAAAGTGGTGACTGGTGAGGGAGAGGCCGGTCGGTGCGGTGGCGGCGCTGATGAGAGGCGGAGCGAACGAGCACCGCACCGACCTACAGACAGGGGAACGGAACAGGGCCGATCGCAATCCGATAACGCACAGACAAGTCGTGTACTGTACATGGGCTGAATCCCCCCCCCCCCCCCCCGCCTCTTTTTTTTCCATAAGTACCTGGGCCGTTCGGTACGGAATTTGAATCGGGTCCACACGTCAGGCAAGATTCCCCGTTAATGACGAAAACTGCCTCACGTGTGGGTCCCGATGTTCTGACTAGGATGGATGTGGGTCCGCTATGCGCTTTAGGATATGCGACAGGTATAATAATCCCGTAAAATAATTGACACTGTTGACTTTTACTATTCAAACTTTGACCATATTTTTTCGGTAATGCATAATTAAACACTCTTCAGTATATCATGATGCTAAAGTACTATCTACAATACATCCATCAATCATGTACTTATCTTGTGTAATTAAGTATTTTAGAAGTTATTGAGTGGTCAAACTACGAACAGTAAAGTCAACGTTGACGATTATTCAAAAACGGAGCAAGTATATTAGTGACGAACACTGCCTGACGTGTGGGTCCACAATATGCTGACTGGGATGCTTGTGAGTCCGCCATGTGCTGATTTATTTTTTGAAGGAAATACGCCCATAAAAGGCTATTCATCACATGCAAGAAAATTTGATTAGGATATGCGTGGGCACAATTTTAATGACGAATAGTACTGTCTGACGTGTGGGTCCACAATATGCTGACTGGGATGCGTGTGGGTCCGCCATGTGCTGATTAGGATATGCCTGGGCACAATTTTATTGACGAATAGTGCCTGACATGTGGGGCTAAAATATGCTGACTATGATGCGTGTGGGTCCGACATGTGCTGACTAGGATGCGTGTCGGCATATTTCCCGATTTTAATGACGAATTGTGCCTGACGTGGGGTCCACGCTATGCTGACTGGGATGAGTGTGCGGGAAATCCTCTAGCAAAGGACGAATTTTGACTGACCTGTGGGTCCACAACATGCTGACTAGGATGCGAGGCGGCGAAATCCCCCCTCCGGCGACGAATGCGTGGGTCTACCATTTGCTAACTAGGATGCGGGCGGGCGAAATCCCCCCTCCCGTGACGAATGTGTGGGTCCACCATGTGCTGACTATGATGCGGGCGGGCGAAATCCCTCCTCCGGTGACGAATATGTGATTCCGCTCATGTGCTGACTAGGATGCGGGCGGGCGAAATCCTGGAATGAACGGTAGTGACGCTTAGTTTTCGTCATAAACAACCTGACCAGCGGACCCGAAAGGCAACAGTGACGCCTTTTCGTCACCAAACGGGTCTGTTTTGGCGTTTTTAGTGACGAAACGTCATAAAAATTGGCCAAAAAGGGGAAAAACCCCAAAATAATGACGGATCTACAGTAAAATCGTCATTAATCAGCAGATCTGTACTAGTGATTTCATAATACATTGAGCTCCACGTCTTTTTTTTTTCTTTGCTTAGTGCAATGTATTAAAACAAAAGCCTTATAGTGCACATTTTGACTTTTAAAGTTTGGCGTACAGCTGGCTATTTTTATACGGTAAAGATTAAGCATATGTTTACTGTTTAGGAGTGCACATTTTGCTCAGTGCTTAGCGCAATGTCGGAGTGGATGGTTCTATTGCTAATGGTGATTTGCATCTCCCAAGTAGAAACAGCAAGGTCACAATGCAAATACAGGCACACTACTCTGAAAACATATAATATATATATATATATATATATATATATATATATATATATATATATATATATATATATATATATATATATATATATATATATATATATATCTTTTGATACAGCCTCTATTCTTTACACTACAAGAAATGTTATGATAGGTGACGTTTTGTTTTTGTCATAAAACCTGTAAAATATGTCATGAGTCAAAGTTTGTGACGATTTAGTGACGAAAACCAGTTCGTCACCTATCATATGTGTTTAAGCATGTTCTGTGACGAAAATTTTTGTGACGATACTTGATCAAAACGTCACAAAACTAAACTAGGCCTTATCAGAAGCAGCCCATTTGCGTCTAGTTTGTGCCCAGAGCCCAATTGAAAGCCCTCCATATATTCCAGCCTGGTATCACTTTTCAGTTCAGCTTATTATTTTTTCGGCCCAGCCCACATGGACACGAAATTCACATTTTAGGTGGCCCGTTTTCATTCCTCTTTTTTTTTCCATATACAGCTCACCCTTTTTTTTCTGTTTCGTAAATAGCTCAGAACCATTTTTCTGCGTAGATAGTTCAACCAAATTAAAGAAGCATATATTTCAAGCACACCATTAATATTAAATAATCATGTTCCCACCAAAATTTCATTAATATTACAGAAGACAATCCAAATACCCAGCTTTCATTAATATAACATAGGACAACCCATAACCAACAATACAAAGTGTCCTAGTGTACACATCATAAACTACACACATTAGTCTCCGCTCCAAAAAGCACTACAACACACATCTAGTCTCCGCTCCAAAAAGCACAAAAGTTAACTGGTGAATCACAATAACATATACAAATAGTGTCATAATGCATGCTCTTGTAATCGAAGCTTCTCCGCTTTTTCTGAAATCAAATTCGAAATATGTCAGCAAAAAGAACAAAGTCTTTTTTAAACATTGGTGTATAAAATAGATCAACAGAGAGATGCATAAGTTGAGGGAGCACCGGGTAGTTCTAACCTGTTGAGCAACAAACACCCTTTTGGTTTCCTAGCTCCTAGGACCCAGATGTATCTTCTTATAGATGATTTCTATCCACTGAGAGGAACCAAATGCACCTGAGAATTTAGAACCAGGCAACTGAATGTTAATTTGTAATTCAAATCAAACAGTACATACACATGCTGACAGACAGACCAAGGCGAACAAAATTATACAGGAGCTAGTCAATTGTGCGATTAGGAGAATATTATGACTTCCGTTTTCACAAGAAGTGGGCAGAGACAGTATAGTAGCCACAAACCATTTCAAATCTGGAAGTTTTCAAACCAAATTACAGACCTGGCATCTTTGTATCTTGAGAAACTACTTTACGCTGGGTACAGGATGAACCACCTGTGCTATCCACAAAAGCCTAAATAGAACCAGAAATAATTCAATCAAAATGTGGCAGAGAAGCATTAGTTGGACAAGCACAGTAATCGTTCTCATGTAAAACGGATGCAAGTGGGCAGCACAATACCCACAAAAATTATCACCATAACATCCTGTTCTAGAACTCGTCTTTTCTTTATTGCATCTAATTCGTCATCTAGTATCAAGCACACATATACCTAACACGGATTGCAGTTAATCAGCTCCGGAGTCTGAAACCAAGAGCTACCAGAGCAGACATATTCCCTACAGAACCAAAGCACGGACACATATCAACGAGCAAAAACAGAACAGGGCAGAGTAGTTCGCCTAGAATCTCACCATTCGGTTGGACAAGGAACCGTGAAGATGTGAGGCCGCTCCTGCCTTTGCCACCCGGTAGCTACGCCTGGGCCACTTGCTGGTCACGGAGAGGACCACGAAATCTGCCACGCGCTTGCTGGCCGGAATCTGAAAGGCTCGGATCTGGGGAAGACTTGAGGTCGCTCCCGTCATCGCCCTGGTGGTCGAGGTCGAGGATGTCGCCGAGCCGACGGGATCTGAGGAGGCCTCGCTCCAAGTCGCCATGTTGACGAGCTGCCGGGATCTAAAGAGGCAACTTGCATTGGAGAGGAGTGGTAGCAAGCGAGGGGTGGGGAGAGAAGAGAGAGAGAGAGAGCAGAGCTGCCGGGAGCAGCTTTTTCGTGGTGGAAGATGAGGAGCAAAGGGAAAGTAGGGAGAGGAGAAGCAGAGATGTGTAGGGATGGCAATCCCACCCGCGGGTTCGGGTGCCCGCGGGTTTTACACCCGACGGGTGCGGGCGTGGGTGTGACTTTGCACCCGTGGGTTACACCCGCACCCGACCCGTGATGATTCGGGTGTGGGCGCGGGTTTCATTTCCCACCCGCGGGTGCACCCGCACACCCGAAATTTAACTTAATTTTTTTGATTCATAGAGTTTAGAGATGATTTTGACTTGCATTTTGAATAATTTTATTTTAAAACGCTCTTTATCTTTTCAAGTTTTGTTGTTCAAATGGATTGTCCATCATTTATTCTCTAATCTATAAAATTTTCATGGTTTTTGAAAATTTTTAAATCGATCTTTTGAATTTTTTAAAAGAAGGGAAGTTAAAGTTTTGACCCGACGGGCACCCGACACCCACCCGAGACCCGACGGGCGCGGGCGCGGATGCCAATTTCCACCCGTGGGCGCGGGTGTGGGTGCCATTTTGCACCCGAAGCCTTTTTCTTCGCGGGTGGGTGATTGCTCCACCCGACCCGAACCCGCCCCGTTGCCATCCCTAGAGATGTGGCTGACGGGAGAACGGCGGCCAGGAGAATGGAGGCGGCGGGGAGAGGAGAGCGGTTAGGGCTTCCGTAATATATACTCTGGAAGTGCAAATGGGCCGAGGTGGAGATGGGCTAAAGAAAAAGGCTTTACTGCCCATGTATTCCTCCGAACCTGGTAAGTAGGCCTCACCTGTCATTGGCTCGACCGAAGGCGCCCTCACTAAAATACGTCTTCTCTTCACGATGGTAAACTAACATTTTATTTTTGATTCCTTTTTTGTATCTTCGAAAATATGTTGAATTTTGGGTTAAAATTTATTGTGAGGTTGTAACAAGTCAACCCCAATATTCCATAATGTTTTGGAAAATTTTCACAAACTTTGGGCCATGTACGGGTATTGAAAGTTAACTTATGAGACAAGAGTTCTGAAGTGGACATTTGTAAATAGACTTTAAAAATCCAGAAAACTTTACTGTAGGTACATGTCACAATGTTATATGTCTCCACCAAATTTCATGTTCAACTTCATCTTATGTCGAGTGGTACGAAAAAGACAAATAAATCGATATTTTTCAATTTTTTGGTCTTTTTTTATCTCCATGAATATATTGAGTTATGAGCTCTAATTTGTTGTGAGCATCATTCATGTCTAATTCAACGTATGTAATTATTTTGGATTTTTTTTTGAAACTTTTGAAATGATATGTCTATTGTAACTTAAGTATCTCATAGATCCCACTTATAGTTTAGAATCAAATTCATTGTTAAGTGACTAGTGACAAGTCCAAGTGTTTTCTAAAATTTCACAAAAACTACTATGTCTGTAGATCTATCTGGTGTACAGGTTCACAATTTTTCATCTCGAAAATATTTTTTTTTTATAGTTACAAAAGAATAAAGCAAACAAGTGAATAGTGATAATCAATGAATTGATAGGTTAGTGCAAAATATATCTTAAAAATCAGTATGTAGATGACTCTACACGATAGATCTCGATATTACAAACAATTGAGACAAAGAATAATCTGATTTGGACAATATGTGAAGAATTTATACATGTTTCAAATTTTAATTGTGAATCAAAAGAAAAAAATTATCAACATGGGAAGAAGTACAGCATGAATTGCTGGGCCTCGGGTTGTTTTTTTTTACGTGCGGGTGGGTGAAAGACCACATGGGCCGGCTAGGCCGCCCAACAGCATTGGCTGAAATCGGCCTAAAGATGATGATCTCAAAATAGCCTGGTTCATCACGCATTCCCTATACGTAGCGCGCTACCTGGAGCTTCCAGGTAGCGCGCTTTAGGATGCGTGCGGAGACATCCATCGAACGGTGCGGAGCGGAGGACGCAGGCGGGCGGCGCTGAAGCTGGCTCACGTTGGGTTTAGGGACACGTGGCGAGCTGTCACTGGCTGGGCGGAGTTTTGTGTTACATACAAACTTCAAATCGATTTTTCTCCTAATTCGTGACTCCAATTTCAAATCCGTTTGAACCATCGTTCTTCTTACAATTAATGCAACAAAACTAGATCCCACATGAATATATTTTTTATTTTTATTTTTTTTTTCAAAATTCAAAAATTTTCTAATTTAGTTTCAACATTTTATGAAAAGGGTTTGTTCTTTTCTCAGGTGACTCAGATATATTTTCGGAACAACAAAAATGAACACAAGAAACAATTTTTTGTGAAGCTGGAACATTTTTTATTGAAGCCGGAACATTTAGTTCCTAGGTGACTAAAATCTTGAACATTTTAGTCAACAATTAATGCAACAAAACAAGATCCCACATGAATATATTTTTTGAACTTTTTAAGAACTATAATTGTTTCTATATGATGGAACAATTGTTCTCAATTGTTGGAACAAATGTTCCTATCTACTGGAACAATTGTTCTCAATTGCTGGAACAAATGTTCTTATCTACTGGAACAATTGTTCTCAATTGCTGGAACAAATGTTCCTATCTACTGGAACAATTGTTCTCTATTGCTAGAACAAATGTTCCTAAATGATGGAACAATTGGTCTCTATTGCTGGAAAAATATTTCAGGTGATGAAATAATTGTTTTCCATTGTTAAAACAAATTATTTCTATCTGTTGGAGAATCTGCTGCAGCAGCTGCTTGCATTGCGACAGAAAAATTCGGCACTTCACACACGGGACAAGGACAGAAAAATTCTTCACTTGTCACTTCACACGCGCTGCACTCCTACACGATGGCGCGTTCGGTTCGGTATCGCTACAGTGAGCCGTGAGATGGAATCAGCCAGCGCTGGCTGAATCCCAGCCAACTGAATCCTGTGCGCGCGAAAGACGTGCAGCGCCTGAAAGAAAAATGTGAGATTGCACGCGCGAAGTTTGTGGGCCTTATGGGCCGCGCTACAAGGCAGCTAAAGATAGCTCGCGTTACCTATAGGGGCTCCCGGTTCATCAGGCCTTGTCGGCTCCAAAAAAAAAATCAAGGCCTTGTCGCAACAGGTCTTATCATTGTTTTGGTTCATCAGTTGAGAATAGCCCAAGGCTAAAAAGATGAAGCTATGGGCCGGTTGGAGCTGCCCCTTGTTTATTTTCTTTTTCACATAAAATAATTGCTGAACCTATACATCTACTTTAATTATAGCTCCGTAGCTCTCAAAATTAAAAAAAACAGATTTTAGTTTGTGACATGGAGAATTTAAAATGAGTAATTATATGAGCAATTACTAAGAAATAAATATTTTAGTATTGACTTCTCTTTTCCAATGGAATCAGCCTACTATAAATTATATAAATAATTTTAAATTTTCAAAATGATAGGGTGTAACATTTCATGTGCTGAAATATTAATCCCTACATGAACTATTTCGCCACCATTTTCTCAATTTTTGTATACCAATTTTACACAAAAAAAAAATTATACCAAAATAGTTGTCCACAATGCCACCTGCACCTTGAAAAAAACTTAGTGACGCAAATTCAATGCTGTGATGATTTCCACTGTCATAAAATTGTGACGCTCCTATCTAGCCTCAATGACAACTCAACATTTGTCACAATGTGATATTGGCTTGGTTTGTGACGATTTTTGACCGGTTTTTATGACGCACATCTAATTTTCGTCACTAAACTCTTTTGAGTCATCCAAATCGTCATAAACAGAATGCCTTAGTGACATTTTGATGAATTGTCACTCTATAATCGTCATAGAAGGCTTGATTTCTTGTAGTGTTATTTTTTGGATGACAATTTGAAATCTTTATTCCTTCATTCAATTTTTTTCGAAGGATTTCCTTTATTCAGTTTTAGGATTTCGATTGAGGATATACGGGGTGCAGTATCTGAAGAAGAGATTTAGTTGAAATTCATGGAGAAGGAATACTTTTAGGAGCTCCTACATGAAGGGGCGTCATGGTGTAAAACAATAGCAGGAACTTGATGCAACTGGAACGGCGTCTGCTTGCTGTTCGTAGCGTTATCAATAGAGCAAGCACAGACCATATAGCTCTATATTCAATATTGTAATTCCCGGCTTGTGGTAGGAAAGTTTTTTGCATATGAAATGTTAATTATGAAACACTTAGTAAGTGCTTATGCGTGAAGACTGACACTTGAGTTCAAAATTGAATTGACCCATAAATGAGTAGTTGGTTTCTTATCTGCTAACTTCCAATTAGGCTGCTCACTTTTAGAAGAGTTTTGTTAAATCAGTGAAAAGTAAAATGTATGTGGGGATCCACAGGGGGTATTAGAGTGCTCATCTCCTTGCCAAAATTAAGAAATAAAATAAATGCCTAATTTGAGTTACAAGACCTTTTTGTACACGTTTCCTTTTATTAACTAGACACCCGTAGCAACACACGGGCAAATTACTAGTAGAATAAGACAAACGGTCAAACGTGATGTCTAAAAGTCAAAAGCGACACTCTTTTGGATACGGAAGTATGTAAGCTACATAAGTCTTCCTTTAGAAAAATACCCTGGAACTAAGCCTTCTAAATACTATTCGATTTAAAAAGAAAAAAAAAAGTACAGCTGTCAGGAATTTCATATGTTCAGCTTGTTCGCCTGGCTGCATTGCAGCAGCTACAGTGTTCGTAATTATTTCTTCAGCAGCCGCTACAGTATTCACAGTTATTTCTTCAGCAGCCGTTACAGTATAACAGCTGCGATTCATCGTGCCGAACAGTCTCGATAATAAGTCTGTCTAGTCAGCTGCCAAAACTGTGCTGATGGTTATCTCAGTTTCTGAATTACTTCTGGTATGTTTTTTCTTTCGAACGACCGAAATTACTTCTGGTATGTGAAAGTATGATGGTGGCACATCAATATATATTGGCTAATTCCGTTATTTTCCTTTCTTTTTCCAATAAATTTGGAAACTGTGCACTTAATTTTGCATTGTGATTCTCCTTCGCCGACGGCCCATATTTATTCTCAGCTGCAGAAGTTGTTGGTCTGGAAAGCCACATCTGGTAATGCGCTGTATTTCAAAGGAGCTTGGGCTGAGAAGTTTGATGTGTCAAAAACAAAGGATGGCAAGTTCCACCTTCTTGATGGGAGGTCAGTTCAACCACCATTCATGACCATTAAAAGGAAGCAATATCTTGCCTCATTTGAGAACTTCATTGAAGCGGTGGCAATGGAGAGTTTTATTTTGGTGCTTTCAATAATTTGAAACCGTAAATAAAACAATTCCTTCAATGCACGGTTTCATTTTAGTGTTTCCTAGCACTTAAATCTATTTTGTTTCGTTGGTTTTCTATAGGATGAAATGAAACCTCTCCTCCAAAGCTTGTGTCATGGTGAAATCAGGTTAGGTGACTCACGCGAAAGAGGAGTCACGCGACTCACGCGGTGGTTGCACACACCAACTCTCCCAGGGAGGAAATTGGCCGGCCCCCTCGCCTCTGATGGCTTCGCCGTCGGTGGGGGAGGGAGGCTTGGCATTCTAGGTTAGATAGTTAGGTCTTCCTGCAGCTGTTGTCTTTGGAGACAATTGTGGTGGTTGTTAGGGTTAGAGTTCCTCCGGTTGTCCTACCGAAGAGAAGCGTGGTGTCGCCAAGTTTGTCGGCATGGTGCAATGGAGAATGAGGTGTCTCAACGGTGGTGGTGAGGCGAAGGCTCATCAAAGGAGAATAAGGTACTATGACCCCTTTGTCTAGGCTTCTAGCCCTGGCTGTGGGATCGCGCGAGTTTGGTTTTCACTGACATCCATCTGGATGTTGGTCGGAGTTGCGTTCTCTCACAACGAATTTAGTGATGGAGGCGGCGATGGGTTTGATGACGGACTCGACGGCGGCAAGTTCATCATATTTGCGTGTGGATGGTTATCAGTCTACGTCCCTTGCGGAAGGGATGGATTTTAGTTTCCCCCGTCGAGATGAGGATGGAGGTGATGGATGGTGAGATGGTCGTGTTCGTTTAGATCAGAGTTCTTGTCGATGGCATGTCCGTTTGGGATTGACGATTCTAGATGGTGGAAGTTGCGGCTCTTTCAAAATTTTTTTGTCTCCGATCAATGAAGTTGGAGTTGTTTGAGATGCTTTTGTAATCATGCTTTAATATCAATGATTTCCCTTTTTTTGCAAAAAAAAAAAGTTGTATCATGGTGTTTGATGTCTAGGGTAATTATTTATTGCGAGTTCTAGATGAAAGTCCTTTCTCTTCTCTGTTGCCAAGTCACCAAAATTACTTATGTGGCAGCTCAATTAATGAAAATGTAATCCTTAGACAACTTTTCCATTTATATTGCTTTTAAAATTAAAAGTCTTCAATTAGTTTTTTTTCGTTTTTAATGCTCACCATGATGGTCATCAAAACACTTAAATGCACCATTTTTCTACCAAAAGAAACGAATGATACTTTCCATCATTCTAGTATCTTGTAATGACCACATTACTGAGCATCCTCAACATTAATTAATTCAATGCCCTCAAAAAACTTGCAAAAATTGGCAACTAGTGAGTAAATACCCTGTCAACACAACCATGAGATATACAGGTAAACGTACAGTAGGCTATGCCTGACTCGGTTGGAAGCAAAATACTGTACTCAAAGAAGGTCGATTTCCATGAGCTGTCATTCATTCAGTCAAAGAAGGTCGATTTCCATGAGTTGTCATTCATTCAGTCAAAGAAGGTCGATTTTCATGAGTTGTCATTCATTCAATCAGATCACTGCACAGAAGGCGTGTGCCATCAGACTGAGCATAACTTTTCCCTGGTTGTAGTCACAGGAAAGTTGACAGTCATCTAAGTTTCATGACTATCGTCCTCCGCTATAGGTGTGCTTGGCAGTATAAAATACTACCCGCCTTTTCATATTCGCCCATGATTCATTTTTTTTCCAATCAGCACATTGCTAAGTTAGCATTGCAGCTGAAAAATATGTTGGGGACAGTGTGGATATAAGATTGTTAGCATTTAAATTTGAGATATTGGAGTAAACCAAAACCAAGTCGTCTTAGAGAGACAGAAGGGTCACTCTACATCATATTGTGGATGTGCATCTTCACTACCATAATCTGAAATTGTTGGACAGATGGAAATTAGAGACCGAGTGCAGAAACAAATTTGGTGCGGTATAACAAACGAAGGTAGCTGGTCCTCGCTGGCGTGGTAAGTGTGATCTCATGCACCAATGTAAAATTGAGCATTTTTCAAGTCTTTCTCAACAGTGTTCTCCTAGTTCCTCTGAAAACCGCCAGATCGGTCCCTATTGGAATAATATGAATTAATCTGTTAACAGATTTTACTCAAAGTCAGATTTCACAAGGCCCCTTTGACAGGGCTGATCTAGCATATTTTTTTCACAACTTCTGCCTCAACTTTGGCTCTGGCTTATCTATCAAAAACAACTTTTCTGGTTTTATCATCCTGTAAAACTGTTTGGGCAAAGCGGTTTACCTGTTTTTTTCTGAAACGGATGGAAGCTGTCAGATGTCCCTAGTGCCCCTGCTCATTGGTCATGGATGTACACATAATGGTGGGAAAAAATAAAGGTGGACTAATAAGAGTACAATAATGTTTATAAAAGTCCATCGTAATCATAGAGTATACTAAAGTTTACAATGATTTCTAACTTAGCCTCATATTGAATGTCATTTTTCCTTGAATCTTCTAGCTCTCTTGATAACCTACAATGGAAAGAAAAACATTATTTAGTAATGACAAATA
Source organism: Eragrostis curvula (assembly GCA_007726485.1). Lineage (NCBI taxonomy): Eukaryota > Viridiplantae > Streptophyta > Magnoliopsida > Poales > Poaceae > Eragrostis > Eragrostis curvula. Next base: position 20,377,040 of record CM017443.1, on the reverse strand, counting down.
TCGTCATTAGACAACTTAGGTTTATATATTTGTCATTACAAATATAAAATAGTAATGACACATATATAAACCTAAGTTATCCAATTATTTAGTCCATTGTAGGTTAGACACCTTGATAGTCTAGTGCGAAGAGGACAATATATAAACCTAAGTTGTCCAATACTACCAACCTTGCATTAATCCGTTTACGAGAATGTTACATGACGGAAGAAAGCATAAGTGCATATAACGGTTCGTTTAGCATGATGAAACGTTTTGGATTCTAGGCAAAATCACTTGAATCACTAACTACCGTACGCTCATCTAATTAAGCCTGTGTTTGTTTTTCCCTTTTCCTGTTCATGAAGGAGAATAAGAGCATCCCAACATATTATGCTTTATAATGGGGTTTTGCTCCAACACTTTCATTTTCTTAATGAAATAGATATTTTCTTTCATCTAGAAATAAAGCAACAACCCACTGCAACAAACGCAGTAAAAGGGGTTGGTGCTTTTAAAGTTTTCAGGAATCCTTCATATATATTAGGAAAAAGTCTACTTAACCCCCTCACCTACGAGAGGTGGAACACATCACCCTCTGAACCATGAAACTGGCTTTTTTACCCCCTGAACTTTCCAAAACCGGGCAAATCACCCCCTGAAGCGGTTTTGGACGGGGGTTTGCTACAATAACGACGGTTTTGTCTTCTTATTTCGGCTGAAACTTTGAAAAATAATAGTAAATCACAAAAAAATCATAAAATATGAAATCCAATTTTTTTGGACTCCACATGACTATATCTACACAGTAAATATATAATATAATATGCTTTAGAATATTTTTTTACAGCTATGAATTAATTATATAAAAGCATAGATCTAAAGCTACAGCAAAAAAAATGTTCTAAAGTATACCATATTATATGTTCACTCTGTAGATCTATTCATGTGGAGTCCAACAAAATTGGATTTTCTATTTTCTGAATCTTCTGTGATTTATTATGATTTTTCATAGATTCAGCCAAAATAAAAAAATAGACAAAACTGCTGTTACTGTAGCAAACTGCCGTCCAAAACCGCTTCAGGGTGATTTGCCCGGTTTTGGAAAGTTCAGGGGGTAAAAATGTCAAATTCATAGTTCAGACGGTGATGTGTTCCACCTCTCATAGGTGGAGAGGTTAAATAGACTTTTTTCTATATATTATGCTCTTAGTGTTTTATGTTTATAGCACTACACCCATGTTGTATCTGGTGCTGTAAAATGCGTCCAGAGGCTTCCCGCGCGCTCGTCGTACACTCTGAAACTCTCCTTTCCAGATCCTTCCCGCTGCCGCGGCTTCGGTGAGCACTCTCTCTCCGCACTCTGTTCCTCGTGCCCCGCCCTCAGTTCCTTTTCCCGTAAGATATTTCTTGGCCCATCGATTGTAACATTTCAATGCCTGATTAAAAAATGAGCTACAAAATTAGTGAGGCAGAAACAATATTCAGATTTTGTGACAAATTAGTGAGCCAGAAATAATACCAAGACAACATTTGTTGGGGAACTTTTGTGTGCAAATGCAATTTCCATCCTGTTTGCCTCGCTGCTTTGCAGCAGCTGTTTTGCAACAGCTACAGTGTTCGCAGTTATTTCTTTAGCAGCAGCTACAGCCTGCCGAACACCCTGGAAGTGCAAATATGCAAACGGGCATTGTCAGCCACCGGATCACGATCGAACTGTCCAGACGCAGGCGCCCATATCCCACCATCCCACCTGTACTAATTATAGAAAACCCCTAAGGATCCGTTTGGATGTAGATATTGGAGGCTTTGGAATTGAATTGGGTTCAATACCAAATCAGCCTAGGCATTGAAATGAGCTCAGGGCGCGTTTGGTTGTTGCCTGGAGCAAGTTGCCTGGCCCAGGCAACTGATCTGAGCCCCAGGCACTCAAAAATGAGCGCCTGGGATAGCTGCCTGGCCAGGCAGCTGCCTGCCAGGGTCTAAAGCAAACATGCCTTCAATGCCAATTGCGATTGTTTGGATGTAGATGGAATTGAGGGCTAGAATTCAACTGAAGGACTGAATCCGGCGATGGAACTCAACAACACGATGAAATTTTCGTGTCCTTGTTCCACCATTGCGTTGTAAATTTCATCTAGTTTTTTAAAAATATCTTGTTTCAAATTGTTTTCAAATTTTCCATTTTTTTAAATTTTGAATTTGAAAACCGGACCGGTTTTTTTCGGTTTTTCCGGTAACCGGGACGGTTTTGCAATCATATTTTTGTTTTAAATTTTCAATTTTTTTGAATTTTGAATTCGAAAACCAGACCGGACCGGTTTTTTGATTTTTTCAGTAATCGGTCCAGTTACCGACGGTTTTACAATCATATTTTTGTTTCAAATTTTTTTAAAAAAAATCAATTTTTTTTAATTTTGAATTCGAAAATCGGCAATCTCTGATAAAGACGCTCCAATGCCACTGAATTCAGAGGGTCGGGCCTCTGAATTGTGGACAAGGCAACTTAGTTATGTTTCAATGCCATGGAATTGGGCCTCCAATGCCAATTCCGAATTCCGGCGACATCCAAACACTGAAATTGGCTGAGCCCAATACCAATTCCTAATTCCAGCTCTCAATTCTAACATCCAAACGCTACCTAAAAGAAAAAGAGTTTCTAACGAAATTCTCCCTCCTCCTTCCTCCATCCCTCCTTTCGTCGTTCTTTCCTCACGAAACAAAACCGGCCGATTCTCGATCTAGGCGACGGGAATGGCGATGGGTGGGTTCTGCTTCTTGCACCCATCATATTGACCGTGTTGTTGCCCTCTATTCTCCATGCTCGGTCGTTCTCCTCTTCCATTGAAATCGCCCAAAACATCTGCTAGCTGCGGGCTGCCACCATGGCTCAACTTTGGCCCGACCCCAAGTCCGTCGCTGGAGATGATAGGACCTGCCGCTCCCCCGCAACTCATCGAGATCTCGATTGCATCGCAGAAATTGGGTTATTGTGCCGCCCCCATACATACACCCCTGTCAATTTGGAAGCCCTGCTTCCACCATTGGTTTGAAAATTGGAGCCGTGTAAAAAGATTCTATCTCAAGCCCGGCCATGCAATTATTAAGGCATGGAAGCTTTGCTTGTGGAAGTTCTGAAACTTTCAGTATGTTTCAGCTTTCTAAATTGTCCAATATTGATTGCTTAAGCAGAATAAAATGTAATGGCACATTGTGCTGTCTGTATCTCTGAATGAGTTGAGCAACGATTTGGCTACTCATGTAGACTGAAGATGGGAGCAGCTATTTTTTTTAGAAAAATCAATCGTTTGTCTGCATTGACGTATGTACAGTCTATTTGAGAAAGTTCAGAACATTAAACCTCTCACTGAAATAACTTGACCATAACAGACTGTGTCATTCCTTTTACCTGAAAACTGGATAAAAAAATTACATCACATCCAAGTGGAACGACAGTCATGGTTCAAATACAAACAATTACATGATTCTGACATACTATATCATAAGTCTATGTGTTTGGATGCGCCGACGTGGGAATGCACAGCAAGACTCCTTCCTTCTGCTGCTAATTGACAGCAAGGACCAATTGCCGTCTTCGATCCTGGTGAGGTATTTTCTCCTTGATCACCTCCTCCACGATCGCCTCCGTCACTCCCTTCGCCCATTCCCGTCGCCCTAGATCGAGAATCGCCGCCGGTTCTGTTTTGGGAGGAAAGAACGAGGAGGAGGGATCGAGGAGGAAGGAGGAGGGAGAATTTCGTGAGAAACTCTTTTTCTTTAGGGGGTTTTGTGCGAATTAGTACAGGTGGATGGTGGGATACGGGCGCCTGCGTCTGGACGGTTCGATCGCGATCCGGCGGCTGACAATGGCCGTTTGCACATTTGCACTGAAGTTGCATTTGCACACAAAAGTTCCCCTGTTTGTTGTATTGGTTTTAGGCTCACACCCTAGCGTTTCACATGTGAAATTGAAACTTAAAGTTGTGGTTTTGTGTAAGAGATTGCATAAACACATGTGATTTTGTGAAAGTCGTTTCGGGAGTTATGATTTCTTGCAAACAACCGAGAAATGTGGTTTGGTGAAATATTAACTCTTAATCTATTGAATCTTGATCCCTGTTGTACTCTAATTGATCTCAATCTTGTATGACCCACCTGCATAACTCTTAATACAAAGTCTAGGTGGGCAATTGCACATCCTAATTCGTCTTAAAAAAGTCTACGTAGCAGAGTTGTGGCATACCCTTTGTCACTGTGCATTTTGTTCAAAGCGAGCCTTTTTTTTTTTTGCTTGGAACCCACTGTATGTAATATATTGCGCGATCGGTCCGTTGGATAGCATGTCAAATGTTTTTCAAAACTAATGCCTATTAGTTTAAGTACTGTTTTGTAATTATAGTGTTAATTAAGAAATTTATGTTTTATTAATTTTTTGTGGAAATTTATGTTTATTAATTAATTGGCTTTAATTTTACGGGCCACGTTCTTGTACGGCTCAACAAGGTTAAAAGCCTAGATCAGAAAACATATCTTGTGTTAGAAGCAGGTTAGGTGTCACCGGTAACACCTTTAATTGTGCATCTAAAATTGTCATAAAAATATGGACGGATATAGGATACAATCGTCTATCATCATGCAAAATTTGAATTGCAACTAAAATTTATGCAAGGAGCAATAAAAAAGAGAAATCAGCATGTGAATAGTAGTGAGTTGCGGGTCCGAAATGAACAGTTACAACCCGCTATTCATACACCGATTTCTCTCTCTCTCTCTTTTTTTTTTTTTTTTTTGCATCTTGTACTAGTGTCCGTTGCACTTCAACTTTTGTGTGACGGTATGCTATCCATCTATACTTTTTGTTAGATGTGTTCGAGCAATATAGATGTGCAAATTTGAAATGTTAAGATGGTAACATCTTAAAGCCTTGTAACACCATGTGTTCTCGCGTAGGCCATAAGAGCAACTACAACAGTCTCTCAACATCTCTCCTAATAGCAAAATAACTGTCATATTAGGAGTTTGGGGAGGAAAAATTTGCTCCAGCAGTCTCTCAAAAAGCTTCTCATTTTTCTTCCCCTCTCAAAAATCAGCCCTATCCTCCCAAAATAGTCGGAGCCTCCCTCCCCTCCCAATAGCAGTTAATGGTGGGCCCTACCTCTTTACCGACGCGTGTGAAGCCTTCATGCTCTTGCCCGCTCCTTCCCGCGCGTCGTCCCCACGCCGCAACCTCGCTGGAGCGCCACCTCCTTCCTTCCCTTCGCGGGAGCGAGGCCCCACTTTGCGGCCTCGCATGGATCTCAACATGTTGCCGCCGCAGCTAGGCAGGATGCGGGCACGACGGCTTGTCGGCACATGACCTGAAACCTGGCGGCATGTGCTTCCTCCCTACGCGCCACCGCCTACCCCGTCGCCGACAGGCGCGCTCGGCCCCATTCTTCTGCCCCAAAGCCCTCCGCTGCCTCTCCTTCCGTTCCTCCTAGAATCCCGGCCGATTTAGCGCCTCCTCTGCCGCATCCACGATGACCACGCCGCTCGCTGCCATGGTGTTAGGGTATCGAAGGTCCCGGTTGGACTCAGCGAAGCCCTCCAACAGGTTGTGTTCGATTGTCTTGCCGCTGCGAAGCTCCCAGGTTGCTAGGACGTCCAAAGGTCCCCTTGCGAAGCCCTCTCGACGCCTTGCCGCCTATTGCTTCCTTAGCGAAGCCCTCCTGATGTGTCCGCGTTGCCGGATGAAGGTTCTCCTGCCCAGGCTGTTCCTTGGGTCTTTCGTTATGTGTAACACCGAAGCCCTCAATCGCCCGCGATGCTGGGCGAAGGGGTTAGAGATGACAAAGAAATGTGGACGGAGTAAATGAGGTGTCTCTGGCTCGTGGCCCGAAAAACAGATGTCATTACAAGATCCCCTCCCTCCATATTTACAGGGAGAAGAAAGATCGTTATTACAGTTATGCCATCAATCAATTCTATTACGGCTCCGCAGCAGTCCTGGCGTGACCGCTTGGCGAAGCCCCTTCGTTGCCTCCCTTAATGGCTTCGCTGTATTCAGGGAGCCTTCGCACTTCCCTTTCCGCTTCGCCCATTATCATGCTTGCATCTTCTGGCATCGCCTGGTCCTTCGCTCTGCATAATCGCAGCCATCTTCCCAACATTAGCCCTCAACTGTTGAAAGGAAGAACGATGGTATTCCTTGAAACGGTTAGCTTTGGCTGTGATGTTATTTTTCCATTTTTTATTTTCCTTACTGGATTTTTTAATCTTTCTTTACTTTGCACTTACGTCCTTGTTTTCTTTGTTTTAACTTCTACATCCTTGGTCCCGCCGGGGTCTTTAAATACGAGTCGCTTTCATTCCCATTATTCACCTTCCGTTTTCACTGCCGTGTCTACTTTGCTGACATCACTTCTTCCGAAGGTATTTCTTTTTTCACTCCGATGGCTCGACAGAAGTCTGTAGCTTTGCCTAGGGGTTTTCATTCCCTTCGAGCGAATTACGCTTTTACGAGGGGTATTCATACCACCAGTGATAAGGGTAATTTGAAGCATTAGTCTGAGTCTGGGTTTCTTGATATTGATTTATTTCGGCTCCCCCTCGAAGGACCAGATCAGGTTCCTAATAACTTCTTGAACCCTAGGCCTGATGAAGTCGTAGTCTTCTCGTCTTTCTTGGATGCTAGTTTATCCTTTTCGCCTTCGAGGCTTATTTCCTGTGTCCTTTCTATGTATCACCTACAACTTCACCATCTTACTCCAGTTGCAGTTGCAACTATTTCTGCATTTGCCTGGGCTTGCATGAGCGAAGGTGTTAACCCTGACCCTCATGCCTTTTATCATGTATATCAGGCCCGTCATACCCCTCTTTATGACCATCATCATCAGGTTAGTCCATGCTTCGGCGTTGTTGACTTCGTGGCTAGGGAGGGATTTGTAACCCCACTTCCTAGCTTTGATCCCCCTCCCTTTCGCGAATGAGTGAAAGATTAGTTTTATTACTGCGCTTCGCCCTTCGATTTCATACTGGCAGGCTGTTGACATACGCATCGTTAGTAGCTTCAAGCCCCTTAGGAATCGGGCTGTTTTTCAGTCTCTTGAAGCTTTCTTGAGGGTTAGCCAAAGGATGACTCTTTGGGATATCTTAGAGGAGTGCTTCGCGGCTGATGTTCTTCCGCTTTCCTGAGATGGTTGGCGGCCTACTTCTTTCTTGTCAAAAAATGTACTTGGCTTAAGAGTGCCATCTTTCTCTTCGAATCTGGGACCTTGTATGGCCTCTTTTTACTTTCGCAGACTTCGTTTATTTGTTTCCTCTTGATGATGTTTTGCTTCGCTAAAACTTTACTACTTTTTCTGCAGACTTCACCCTCTGGTCAGCCCAGGATCGAGTGAATTCCTTTCTTGGTAACTTTTCTTAGAAGGAGTGGGTTGAGCGATCCCCAAGGGGGATTGGTCTTAGGATTAACAGGGTGTATCAGAGCTTGGGTATCTTCCAGTCTGAATACCCTTGTCCCGAAGACATTTCTTCTGGTGACGAAGCCTCTCTTGCACCTGCTGCGACTGGCCCTCCTTATTTCAGCGTTTCGACTTCTTCCACCATTGAGATGGGTTCCTTGACCATTTGCGGTAATACACCCGAGATTAACTCTGCTCCTAAGAATGCTGAGATTCGTTCTCCTCCCGGAGGTTGCCTCGTGACGCCATCGTATTCCACAATCTTTGAAGAACCGTCTTCTGCTGCTGCTCCGAGTTCTGCTCCTTCGGTTGATGCTGAGAAAGCTGTTAGCTCTGACGCTTGCCGTGACATTTCTCATGTTGATCCTTCGATGAGCTTGCAAAGTGATTTACTTAAAGTTCCAAGCGTGCTAGTCGGCGTCGATGCTGAGAAGGCTGTTAGCTCCGATGTTCCTTGCAGACCTCCCTTCGTAGCTTCTTTGGCTTCTTGTTCTGGCGTGAAAAGCAGTTTTGCTCTCCCGAAGAGGGCCTCATTTCTTGGTTTGCTTGGCAAACGCAAATTCGATAAGCTTGTGTCGGCAGATGTCTTGCCTAACTCAAGCGAAGCTGCTACTCCTTCTTTGCCTTCGAATGATGCGCCACAGGCTTCGTAGTCTCTTGCCTTGACTGCTTGTTCTCGTGGTATGTATTCTTTCCCTCTTGCTTTTATATATACTTTTTCTATTTTTGAAAATAGGATTCCTCTTGTATTTACCTTCGTTTGCTCTCTTTTCTTAGGATCTTCGGACTCTGGGATTAGCGAAATAGACATCCAGTCTATATTGTCTTCATTGAATGTGGACCTCCAAAATGTGGATTCTCTTTGTTCTGTTGCTCAGAGGCTTCAGCTTCCTAAGGTGGAACTTGGCCTTTCAAATATTTCGAGCGAAGGCCTTTTTCGATCTTTGATTGCTCTCCAAGTCAAGGTTTGATTGAGAGTCCTTCGTCTTTTATTGCATATGATGCTTCGCGCTTTACCTGTGCTAATGTCCTCCCCTTTTATTATTGCAGTCCATCACCCTTAATCATGCTTGTGCCCGCCGAAGCCAGCATTTAGTTGATGATCCTTCTAAAATATCAGCCCTCGAAACCTCTCTTGCCTTGAAAGAGGAGGCGTTGAAGATTTCTTCGTCCGCTGTTTCAAAATTAGAAAACGAGACCGCAACTCTTCGAAGCACCGTATCGGGGCAAGACCAGTATTTGTCTCTTATTGAGAAGACTATCCGCGATAAGAAGTTGCTGTTGGAGAAAGAGGAACTTTTCCACAGCTTTCTTTCGTCGCGTCTGTCTAAACTTACCTAGTCGAAGGCATTACTTTCTGATGCTAGCTACGCTGATTCTCTTCGCTTCTGTGAACTGTTGAAAGAATTGCTTCAAGCTGTTGGAGCGAACTATGACAATCTTTCACAAGATGCTTCTCCGGAAAGTGTGAAAGAGTGGCTGTATGTCAACGTCAGGGGCCTCGTTGGCGTTTGTCGGATCTACTCCTATGATGCCGTGGTACTCATGATCCGGGATGTCCTTCACAGCTTTCTTTGCGGGGGTAGCAATACTACTGAAGTTATTATCCAGCCAGGCTTTTCAGCGAAGGCTTCTGATCCTGTCCATGACTTTGGCATTGTTGAAGCTAGGTGTCTTAGTTTGATCAGCGATCTTTGGTGGAATAGGGTTAAAGCCCTTGCTCCTGACCTCCTCGAAGGATCTTCTTGATGACCTTCGTCATGTCTTGGTGTGTAGGCGTAAATAAGTCTTTGATGGCCTTTGATTGTATGTTTAGGGATACCTTTTTTGTTGCGAAACAGATGCTTTGTTAAATACCTTCGCAGTCTATTTTCGCATCAAATATCTTTTTTCTGTGTTTCTTTCTACGATGACTTTGAACTCTTCTTTGAGTTTTCGGATTTTCGTAGCCTCATGCATTTTTCTTGCGTTACCAGCGCCTTCGTGTTATTGTCCCGAAGCTTGTCATATACGTCTTCCATCTCATCCTTTGGTATGTTCACTTGTATGTGAGATGTCAACTCCCAGTGTAACTGCTTCGCTAACTTCTGCGAAGGCTATTGTTTTCTTTGTAATTTTCTTTTTTCGTGACAGGTGCTATGCTTGTTTTTAGTTAGCAGATGGTGCTCTCTCTTCTGATTGCCTTTGGGCTTCTTGACGAGTTAGAGGCTTCGCGTTTTCTTTAGCGAAGGCTGTCATCTCTTTTGGATTTTCCCTTCGTTTACTGTTAAGCTGAAGTTTTGTAACCACCTGTAGGGGGTTATCGCCCTTTCGCTTCATTTCTAGGCTTAACTGTATTCTATAATGGGAAGGAGCTAGGAGAACACTGTTGAGACAGACGTCAAAAGTGCTCAATTTTACCATAGTGCATGAGATCAGACTACCACGCCAACGAGGACCAGCTAATAACTTCGTGTGTTATACCGCACCATATTTGTTTTTGCACGATCCCTAATTTCCATATGTCCAACAACTTCAGACTACGGTAGAGAAAATGCACATCTACGATATGATGTAGAGTGCCCCTTCTGTCTCTCTCTGAGACGACTTGGTTTTGGTTTACTCCAATATCTCGAAACTTAAATGCTAACATTTACTAATATCCACCCTGAGCCAACATATTTCTCAGCTGCAGTGCTAACACAGGAATGTGCTATGAAAAAAATGAATCATGAGTGAATATGAAAAGGCGGGCAATATTTATACTGCCAAGCACACTTATAGCTAAGGACGATAGTCATGAAACTTAGATGAATGTCAACTTTCCTGTGACTACTACCAGGCAAAAGTTGTGCCCAATTTGACGGCAACTAATTGGCACACTACTTCTGTGCACTGATCTGATTGAATGAATGACAACTCATGGAAATAGACCTTTAAAATTGAATGAATGACAAGTTAAGGGAAATCGACCTTTTTTTTAGAACGATGTTATTTATAGGGTGTGTCTCCTTCTCGGGTGACTGAGATTTTGCAGTCTCATTTTCAACCAATTAGATGAAGATGATTTTGTTATTTTCAGTCACATTATTCTCTTTTATCCTTATGCTTTTCATAGAAATTACTGAAATGTTCCGAATTTAATAAGAAAATTGTTCTACAATCAAGAATGCAATCACTACGGAAAAGCCATGATTTGCCGAGTGCCAGAAACACTCGGCAAAGCTAGTATTACACTCGGCAAAAAGTTTGCCGAGTGTAACACTCGGCAAAGCCCGGACGACAAACAGCTCTCGGCAAAGACGGGTTTGCCGAGTGTTTTTTGTCGGGCACTCGGCAAAAATTTTGCCGAGTGTCCCTAAACACTCGGCAAACAGGGACACTCGGCAAAGTTTGAATCAAAAAATCGCCCGAGTTCAATAGTGTTAGAATCAAAAAAATTTGCCGAGTGTCCCTAAACACTCGGCAAAGGTTGAGCATGGCTTGCATGCACAAACTGCATCATCATGCAATTAAGTTCAATAGTGTTAGAATATATCTTCGAAACACAGGTTACATTAATACAATGATTAAAAAAGATAAGGAACTATTATCTGTCCGGCCTATGCATGCCTTCTAATGCCCGTATAAAAGAGATGCAATATCTCCATCCATCTTCTTCATGACTCAATAGTTCTACAAGACAATCAAATTGCACCAAACCATTTTTAAATTAGTTAAGAGGCTTGGCTATCTCTATCTCCATCGTCTACTTCCTCTCAATTATAAATGACCAAACAGCCCCTATCTCTTTCGAATTGTTACTTGGCTAGTTGTCTATTCTCTGTCACTGTTTCTGGCGCAAGGGCTCCATGACTGATGGCCGCCGTTGCTTGTAATTGCTCGCTGATGCGTCAAGGATGAGCTCCGAGCCTGTGATTGATCCGATTGCTTTGCCAACTCGGTTGCCCAGTTGGAAACGCAAAGGTTAATGATTTTGGAAACCCAAGCTGACTGAATGTTTCAGATTCTTAGTCAGACATCCAGAAAACTTAACATGTGCCTCATCACCACCTCAGATCAAAGCATGCATTCACAACTCAATTACAGCTCCACGTGAAGATGGGAACGATGGGACGTTCCTTGCAGGTCCACCAGGCGACGGGAAACATCCACGCGATCTCCAGGACGGGATAACAACGTACTTGATTGCAATGGACAGCAACGATCGCGCGAAGCCTGGCGACGGCGCGACGATGCTCGTGTCGACGATCGAGCAACCCTGGCTCGCCGTCAGTGATCGTAACCGGCATCAACCTCGGGCCGCCCTAACTGGTACCTCGCCAACGACAACGGCGGGTCCCGCCGCGGCAGCACTTCGACATGGCGCCGCGCGCCGTCCTTCCTCAAGCTCGCCCAGGGTCGCCGGCATCGTTCCCGTCCAGTTTCGCCGCATCCCCTGCCAGCTCTCTGGCGGCGTCAGGTTCTGCGTCCAGGCCGGCAACAACTACTGGCTTCTCCTCTACGTCCTGAACGTCGCCGGCGCCGGAGACGTATCCGACCTGTCGGTCAAAAGGTACGGCGACAACAGCTACGTGCCGGCCACGCGCAACTGAGGGATCACGTTCCAGGTTTTCGCAGCGCTTGGCAACGACAAGGGACTCGTCGACGTCAAGATGACCATGTACAGCTCGCCGCAGCAGACCAACTTACCGGGCCGTTTTGTTTGTTCAAGTATGGCTTAACGTGATCGGTTTGGGATACGCATACACTGCAGACTCACGCGCGTATGATACGGAGGATCGGAACGAGCCGAGCGCAGACACACGATGGGAGCAGGCGGACTCGCGCTGAGGCTGACGAAAGACTTTCTTTAGAATTTTTAGGAGTAGAGAAGAATAAAAAGAAAAATAAAAGGAAAAAATACATTGACCAAATTCCACCTGGGCCGGCCCAACCAGCCAGCCCACCGCCACACAGAACTCGTCACTGGAAAAAATAAAAGAAAAACAACTTGCCTTGACTGAGATTCGAACTCGGGTTGTGTCAATACGAATGAACGGACTTGCCGCTAGACCATGCTTTCTTTTGTGGATTAAATCGATTCGAATACTATAAGTTATGTAAACATAATCGGACGTTTAAACTTAAATTAACATGAATTCGACTCGAATTCAAGTGGTCTGAAATCTGAAAATTTCGGCTGAAAAATTGGGCTGACGACTCTTTACAGACTTTTTAAGTAGTAGAGATACTGTTATTTCTTTTCAAATAGTAAAATTTGGGGGCATAGGGTTTAATTAAACTCTAAAAATACTATGAAGATTATACTCCTAAAAGTTTGTAAATTCCATAAGGAATTCCTTATGGCTAGGTCCTAGTGCTCCTGTTGACTGTAGTAGTTGCTGATGAGGCTAGCATCGATCTTTTGCGTTCCAGCTACTGTTTCCACTTCTTCTTGGTAACAAACAACGCGCACTCTCGAGAAAAAATTAATAGGCTTGTTATCAATAGAGCACTACTACATGGCGTGACCATTGAGAGCGTAGGATTGTGATTAAGAAAGCTTTGGTTGATCCGGAACACGTAACAAGGGACGGCTAATTGAAATTTCTTAGTTTATTCAGGCTAATAAATTAACATGACATTCATACGATTTTTCAAATAAAAGTGAAAGCTAGAACAACCTAACATTTACACCAGCAACTTCCTGGCGTGTTCGGTGACCCCACCTAAACCAATGGCCGTGAAGAAATTGATAGCGAAGCGCGTGTTTTTCGTAGAGTCCCTTGGAAAGAGGGCATCGCGGACGTCCGTGTCATGATCGTCGTTCATCTTCTCGCTGAGCCGCCTTATCCCAAGATGCTCGGAAAGGTCTTGGAATAACATCTTGATGAAGATACGTGAAGACGACGTTGTGTCCTCCTCTGTGACCCTGACACATCCAAGCACACCTCGCCAGGAGACCGCGTCGGTCGCCAGCAGGTGCGCAAAGAGCCTTGCGGAGGCGCGCAGCTCGTTGGTCTCCGTGCGGTGTACCGTCGAGTAAAAGTGGGCGAAGCAGGCCTCGAAGGCCGCCTGGTACGCCCGATCGATGGCGCACAGCCTCTGCCCCAGTTGGCCGTAGTATCTGGTGTACGTCTTCTCCTTCCTGCAGCACTCGAGGAGCATGGAGCAGAGCTCCCCCTCCTGGCCTGATCTCACGACTGACATGAGCTTGTGGCCCGCTTCCTCGGAGTTGACACTCGACATGACCGTCAGGTATATAGTCCTCCGAAGGTTGGTGAGGTCGGTATCTGTCTCGTCTCGGATGGCGGCGTCCGTTTGATCGGGCTCCTCCTCGTCGTCAGCAGTTTCATCATGATCGCCAAGAGAAGCAGATTGGTTACTGTCGTCGTCATCGTCTCCGAGCATGTCTTTCTTGAGGTCCTCGTATGCCGCCTCGTCTTGCGTGAAGGACGGACTTGGCTTGAACACGTCGAGATGTACCTCGGGATCCAACTGATCGAGGGAGAGCAGCTCTATCTGATGAGTCGCTTGGTCGTCCGGCTCGATGAGGTCCAGCTCCGGGCGGACAGGTGGGTGGCCCCTGAAGTGAGCCTTCCGGATGGCGAAGAGGTTTTCGATGATGAACTGGACACGCCGGTCGATGTCTGCGTCGTGGAGGATGCTCCGGAGGGTGTCGAATACGGCGTCAAGCCCCCGGGGGCAGCACTCACGGAGCGTGGCGCCGCATTCCGTGACAAAACCCGCAGCGACGTCGACGGTGTCGTCCGTCGGCGTGTCGAGCAGCAGCGCAAGAACCTCCAGCGCCAGCAGGTCGTGCACCACGCCCTGGTTCACCAGGTGCGCCACGAACCGGGACACGGCCGCAAGCTGTTGCCTGTCTCCGCTGGCGTGGGCGCGCCTAAGGCGGATCACGAGGCGGACGAGGAGAAGGCGGCCGACGCAGGGGAGCTTGGCGTTGACGACCGCCGCGAGCGCCGCGAAGACATCCGTTAAGCTGGGGCAGGCGGCCTGGGACCTGATGAGCGCGCGGCAGAGCAAGCCGCGGCCGCGCACGAGGTTCTCGGCCAGCAGCTCCGGCGCCACGTGACGGATGTTGTCGGGGGTGGCCTTGTTTACCAGCCCCGTGATACTCTTCCGTAGCGCTTCCCAGCTGCGCCGCTGGTAGCCGGCGTCGTCGTCTTTGTCGTCGGCGGCGGCGCGGTGCGGCGGGACGTAGATGCCGCCGCCGAGCTTGCATGCCGGTTGCGCTGTCTGTTTCTCCTCGGCTACGGTCGGAGTTGATCTCGGCCGCTTGGCGCCCGCCATGTCCGTCGTCTATCGATCTGTTCCAGATACTGGCGACGAGGCGTGGAGAAACGCAGCGGCACGAAGCTTCGGTTTTATAGGACGTGCGTCCGAGAAGCAGAGGACACACCACTTCCGACTCGGTTCCGACTTGCTTCAGTTCCGACACGTAATAGTAAATCCATATTTTATTATAGGATGCTGCTATATGTTCACTATTTTGCCTGCAAAATAAATTCTTCTTTTTGCCAAATCATTCCTTCTAACGTCCGACTCGGTTCCGCCGTGGTTCGATTCCGCTGCTGCAGTTTGTGTGTGTGGCGGCCATGGCAGAACCATCAACGGCAGAAACCTGTTCTAGCTAACTGCAAAGACCAATCAACCAATCTACTGTACTGCCCGAGTGAGTGAAATGAGAATGAGCAAGGTGGGCGAACCCACAGGGAGACGGCCCTCGTTTCATGACTATACTCATGTAAGCGTTCCACTCGAGGAGGGCACCCCGTCGTCGCCGCCACCCCGTTCTGCTCGCTTTCCAGTTTAAGCTTCCCTCATGGCCGTCTTTGTGCTTCGAGCGTTGGATGCAGGATGTATTTTCGAATTTGACTGAGAGAATTGATGAAGGAGCCACTAAGCACTCCATTTTGCTTGTTTATTGGGGTCTCAACTATTCAATAGCGTATCGATAGGGAGTCCCTGTTGTCAACAATGGTGGAGGAAGAGAGAGAAAGCGTGACCGTCTAAAGGATCTCACTGTGCCGCGCCGCCGAGGTCGCCCTGCAGCCACCATGGATCGCTCGTCGCCACACCCGCCATTGCACAACCCCCTCCTTCGCCCCGCGGCCACGGCTCCTTGCCACACACGCCGTCGCGCTGTTTCACCAGATCCGTCGGGGAGGATGCGGAAGGGGAAGGCCGTTGCCGTGGATCTCGGCCGGATCTAGCCGGCCGTCAGACAGAGTGGGCATTGGTGGAGAGGAAGTGGAGGAGGGAGGAGGCTCGTAGCCCGGGCGTCGCGTGCAAAGGAAAGCGAAGGAGCGAGGGAGTCCTAGCCAGGGCGTCGCGTGTAGAGGAAGTCGAGAAGGAGTAGGGGCGAAGCTATGTTCACTCATCGGGGTCGGTCGACTGCAACGACGTTTTGCAAATAAGTGTACTTTTCTTTTGATTCTCAATGTAGACCAAATAGAATCCATTGAAACCCAACGAACGACCCCGATGAGGGTAATCTCTGGCTTCGCCTCTGAGGAGGACGGCCATGGAAGTGTGAGAGAGCGAGAGAGGAGTAGCGGCGTGAAATGCATACGAGGCAACGACTAAGTGAAGGATGGAAGAGGGGAGGAGTGAAAGTGAAAAATCCTAAGGCGTGGTTTATGTATAAACTCAATGGCTTTTACACACGAAAAACTCAATGATTATGATTTTTGTGGCTGCTGATTTTTCTCTCTTTGTATAATCCTGCAAATCTCATCCATGAAAGTAATATGTGATTTTTCTTCCTAATTTTTCTCAAATTCAATCAAAATGCTACCAAAATTTAAGTAAATGTTGTTCAAATATGAATTAATATAAATATTTTAATTTTTCTTCAGATTTACTGTAAAATTTATTTAAATTTATTTGAAATTTCAGTTTGATATTATATATGGTTTACTGGAGCAAATTCGCAAGTAAAAAAAAAACAGTAGCACCAAATTTGCGACGGCCTTTTGTACTTTTGACAGCGTTACCTCCCAAGGGGAAACTAGTCTCTCGATTCCAAAAAAAAAAGAAAAGAAAAGAAAAGGTAACTAGTCTCCAAAATAGGTGTTAAATTAGAATTTAAAGAAAAAGAGTCAAAATGTAATTACCGTTAAAACCGATGTTGTCAGTAATACTATCTATTTTTGTTTGTTTGCCTGGGGGCGAAGAAAAATACTCTATTTGAAATCTTGTTGAAAAAGGAAAATCTTTCCCGATCTGAAAATTTTCCCCTTCCAGACCGGTCACCCCGCTGCCGTCCATGGCGACCCCGGCGCGTGCGGGCATCAGCGCCGCAGCCGGCGACGATGTCGCCTCCGCCGACCTCTTGCGGGTGCTACACCACATCACCCACAGGAGCGTTCCCGGGTTCTGTCCCGCTGTGGCCTCCGCCTCCAGCCACGGTCCCCAGTCCCGTACGGTGCTCCTCATGGCGGGTCCGGCGCGTGCGGACATCAGCGCCTCCGCCGGCGACGACGCCGCCTCAGCCGACCTCCAGGTCATCCCTCTCACCAACGGGAACCCCACGCCCTCGTTCCGCTCCGTTGCCCCATCCGGCGACATCGCCCCTTCACCAACATTCCCTGACCTACCGGAGCCCCTGCTCTTGGATATCCTGGGACGGGTACCCAGCCGATCCTGCCTATTTAGTGCATCATTTGTGTGCCGCTCATGGCGTGCCCTTCTCTCATCCGCCCGCAACCGAGCGTTCCTGAGGGAATTCTTTGCCTCACACTCGCCACCGTTACTAGGTTTCTTCTTACAGGCATCATTGCTTGAGCCGGTGCTATTCCATCCTGTTCGTTTCATAGGGTTTAAAATTTAAAGAAGTCTAAAAAAAGAATTTTATCATTTAAAAGTATTAAATAAAGTTTAATTATAAAACTAACTGCAGAACCTCTAGTCTAATTCGCGAGACGAATCTAATAAGAGTAAACAATCCGTGATTAGACGATGGTACTGTAGCATTACTGTAGCATGGCTGTAGCAAAACATAGCTTACTTAGGCTCGTTAGATTCGTCTCGTAAAAATATACCCATCTGTAAAAAGATTTTATCATTAAACTTTATTTAGTACTAGATTTTCTTTATTTAGAGGCCTCTAAAATTTAGCGCTAAAAGAAACGAACAGGGCCTGTGCATCATTTGTGTGCCGCTCATGACGAAATGACCGAGTCCCAACCCAAACCACAGCGAGCAATCTCATGTGATACAGAATTACAAGAGCGTGAAACAAATAAAACGTCTACCGACTCAAACTGATTATTGATAAGCTCCTTCATCTCCTTGAAAAATACCCCTCCTGGTGCTTGATCAAAAACAATTATGTTGAGAGCCGTACTCAGACAAGAAGAGTCTGTCTCCAACTGAATACGGGACATACCACTGGCTGCCGCAGCTTCAAGAGCAGCAAGGCCTGCCTGTGCTTCTGCACATCGCGCGTCATGCACCGCAAACTGCTTCCCCGCTCATGCCAGAAACGCATCACCATCATGGCCTCTCACAATGAAACCCCACGCACCGATTTTCTTTTTTGTCAATGTTCACTTTCAAAATGTCTGGGGGTGGTGGCTGCCAATATTTTCGGGGCTTGTTTATCTTCACCTGGGCCTATGTAGAACGGTTTGTCATGTCACTGATTAAAACCGAGGCCAAATGAATGACATGACAAAAAAGAATGAGGCCAGCCGGGCAGCCGCCCAGGGCCCTGAATCTGAAGGGCCCCACCCCAGGGATACGTATAGAAAGCTTTAAACAGGCTCCCATGGCCTTTATTTAGCAAAAACTCAAATGAATGAGGCCATCATGGTCAGTAGCCCAGCAGGCCCATCACGAAGCTTTGGTTGCCTTGCCTCTTTGCATGCAGCATGACTCCTGCCTCCTGGTCTAGCCCATACGGCAATAGCGATTGGGGCAACTGAACAGCTTTGCGACTTGCACGCACGGCGCAAGTCGCCGCAACCGCTGATCAACGACGATCGCCGTGGTTTTTCGTCCGCGCTGCTGCTGCATGCAGACGGCAGTTTCCTGTGCGCTAGCAGCCTGCACTCTTCGTGTCGCGCTGAACATGGTATGTATCCTAATTCATATGCCGCATGTGCCTAAAGGCGTGAAGGCTTAATTGATTTGATCTTATCTCTGAATTAAGGGCTATGACTTATGAGAGATTAGATCAATATCTGCTATGGATATGTTTTAGTACGTCACGAAGTTGGATTGTTATCCTAACACCTCTACTGTATATTTGATCTTATCTACTGTGACGGTGGCATCAATTGAAAAAGCTTTTCAAAGTTGTTGAACAATGATTTAAGGTCTACAATGTCTCAAGAATGGATGAATGGTTTGGCCACTTTATGCATTGAGAAAAAAATGTTGGACGATATTGAAATCATACCATTATCTTATCATTGACTTCGCACCTAAAAATGTTAGAAAAAACTTTTAAAATAATGTATGCAAACCATTTTATATTTTTATGTCTTTTGAATATGCTATTTTTTATTGGCGTTAGAAACTTATATGTGTGTGTACTTATATAGAGGGCCCCAGACATCTAGATTCGCCCCGGGCCCCCAAAATCTCAGGACCGGCCCTGTTTCCTTCTTCCTCTCGCTCGCATTAGCTTTATTTCTAGCATTCCACCACGTCCATAGCAGTGCGATCACACTCAACTGCTTCTTCTCCTCCGTATCTATGATGACTTGAACCACCTTCTCCACAGATTGTTATGTGACCAGCTCTATTCTAGTAAGCTCCAGGCCCAACTGCTGCCAACATTTTTTCACATATATACTTGCACTTCAAAGAAACAATGATCGCCATCCTCATCCAAATGATGACACATGGGGCAGAGAGTATCAGCCACCATCCCTCTCCTCTCAATATTCTTCCTTAGCGGTAGACTATTGTGACCGAATCTCCATAGAAACTGCTTCAGCTTTGGTATACATGACAGCCTCCATAGCTTCTGCTAATCCACGTCTTGCAGTTCACTGTGCATTGTAGAACTTTCCCCCTTCTGCTTTTTGGCCGAATCGATCGTGCTCATCATGTAGGACATGATAAGATGACTTTTTTTTTTTTGAAGGTCATGATAAGATGACTTCACTGAAAATAGCCCCTTATTATCAAAATGCCAAGCCAGAGTATCCACCTCATTCTGTTGTTTCAGAGGTATGGCCAAGATATGTTGTCTATCTTCCTCCCAGAAAATATCGTTAACTAGGTGAGAGCCCCGCGCGTTGCCGCGGGCATTCTTTGTTGATGTCATATAGCCATGTAAGAAAGATCAAACATGAAATTAAACATTATTTGCAACATTACCAGTGGCACATTCTTCTATCCAGTATAAACTCAGCTATAGAAAAATTGAGAAATAAGTTTGAGCAGATAATGACGGTGCCGCCTACATATTCTATCACAGGGAGCATGTAAAGGATATGTCAATGTAATTGTTATTTTCTGTCGAATTAAACATACAAAAATAGTCTCGACATGGAGATATCATAGGGGGCTATCTCTTCTGAAAAACATAAATGATGAGGCCACTAAAAGTTAAACATCATGCAATGCTTGTGGTTCTAAGAGTTACACATCCTCATCATACACATACAACTTAGAATTGGATGCAGTCGCTTCTTCCAATGCATGACAGTCTGGTCTTCTAAGGGGAAAAACTGCATGTTGTTTCAGAGTGGAGAGAGATCATATGGACTCCTCGAGAATGCATATTTTCATGATACAATAAAAGAGTTCCTCCATCTTCTTGGTAACTGGTTTAAAAAGTACAAAAATTATCATCTATAAAATAAACATAATGTTACTAACGACCTAGAAAAAAGGTGAATGAACCTCAAATGATACTATAATCAATAGTTACAGTGCACTGTCTACACGACACATATAAGAACTCACATCATTCATTGTTCTTTTTGCCAAAGAAACTAAAATAGCACAATGTCATATGAACGTAATTTTTGCAAAGTGATCAGGTTGGATACACGTAGAATCTGCTTGAGAGACATTTTTACATTGTTTCTAGCATGCTGGTTCCGAGATCGGAAAACTACCACCATACAAAAACTATGAGTGATTTCAAGGTTTTTTACCATGCTGGCTACCTACATGATTCCATCTTAGGTACTCGTTTTCACAAATGCTGCACCAAGTAGCCACCTAAAGCACGTATGACAGGGAAATGATTTTTAGAATTCAGTACAAAGGTAAAACTCTTCAAATTCAATTTTGCAATAGGAACGTAGTACAGTTTCTCTAGATGAACAAACAATCAACAATCAGGGACCAAGTGAGAAGAGCAGCATATATTTCTACTCATGTGATGCACACCTTGATAAAACATAAGGAGATAAGCCCAAAACATGCCATGCGCAAAAGATATGAGGATAATGTTCTTCAGCCTTTAACTTGCAGTGGTCCATAGCACGCTGCAAAAACCATTGTAAAGTTATTTTAGTGCGCTGCATAATAATATTGATAAGAGAATAAATACGGCTCAGTAAGGGAGAATTCTCTTTGAGCTAGATAACTTCGAAGTAAGAGGTCATGAAATTCTATTTTGATGGTATTATATATTATCTTTGAGGTAGATAACTGAAAATCTCTTTGTAGACAACATTATATTAATTACAGCAAAAAAGTATTCAAGCAACTAAAGATTACTCTACCGTGATACTATATGATCAGAGGCCAATAACAATATCAATTTTAGGGGTCTAGAAACAAAAATTGTCAGGGAACACAATGAAAGTACTTTTAGAATTACTCCATTATTTAACACAAATCTGTATAGTACCATGTATGTATAAGTCCAAAACTTTTAGCTGATAATCTTTCTTTTTTGTAAGCCTATTGATTGAACATAAACTGCCAGCTCAGTCAGAATCCAGAGCATGCTCGTTTTGTCCTAGCACCTAACCCTGGTATTTGTCATCGACTCTAATCAGTTCATTCATCAGTTATATTTTTCATTTTAGCAATGCAGGGCTCTTTGACATCCACATGGTCATGCCCTTCGATTTACAAATTTTCCTTTAGAACCAATATTGATTTATTTTTTTAAGTCATCCCATTATAAGTTTGCTATCGCTAGCTGCTCTTGTACCCCCCATACTCTATTGTGGTTTTAAATTCGAATAAATATATGTTGGATCTACATGTTGCAAGAAAAATACCACTCATGCTTCAAATTTGTGGGGGGGGGGGGGGGGGGGGGGGGAGAGACCATGGTACTTATGTCAGGAAGCTATATAATCGAAACAGGTCTGGGAGATACATTCCTCTACTACATAAATGACTGGTGATTAATTAGTAGTATATAAGACAATGCCAATTAATCCAGATGAGTCATTCCCCCCCTCCCAAAAAAAAATCCAGATGAGTCATACCATCATGTATAACAACTGAATTAGAAATCATTATCAATGACAGCTTACCGTCATACTTTCATCTCATGCAATTGTTTGCTATCTTTTTTCGGATGATTGTTCCAAAAGAATGATGCTGCTCACGTATGTAGTGTGGAATGATATTTGAATTCCTGAGAAAAAACAATTTTAAAATTAAGTTCAACAATGAAAAAAGGATTGTTTTGTACTTTCCAAATAAATATGAATTGTTCCAATTTTGGTCAAAATAAAACTGTACTCAACCAGTATGTCAATATTTCGTTACAAACACCCCAGCTGTGAATGCCAAACATAATATTTTGTTACAGACATATGTACAATAGCTGCTATTCATTGCGTTATATGCAAATAAAATTCGAGAAGCAGATGGACAGAAGATAAACCACTTAATATGCTGCACACAGATGAGCACATGATAGCAAATGTTCCAGATTAGTCGACAATGCTTCAAGTTAGACGAACTATTCACTCAATCCTGTTGAATTTGGCAAGATAAAAAGTGAAAGAACACACAATTTTTTCAAATGATGCAAATAAGGTAAAGAAAGGGATAGAGAGAGGAGAGATCATTACCTCAGGAAGCATAAGACCAATGTGCAGATTGTATAGAATTTTTCTGCTCCTATGCTTTCACCATTAGTTCACTGCAGCCAGTTTCACTGTTTTTTCCATAAATGAACAACTGGAGCACCTAAAGAACAAACATGATTAATCCAGAGCATTAGGTATTTGACCCAATGCAAGCACACGTGGGTAAATTGTACACCTAGTAGGCATGGAGCACAAAACAACGGACGATCAAATCACATGCACCTGAGGTTGACTGGTGGCTTCCATGGTGCTACCCATCTTTGGCGGCAAGAACTGCAGTACTGACTTCACACCGGCCGGGTCTCGGGGCCTGAGATGGGTAGGGGAGGATGGTGCCCAGCAAGGCTTCGGCAGGATGGAGGCGCAATGGATCTCGATAGCAGGCTGCCTAGGCTTCCGTGGAGACATAGATCAGGTTGGAGACGACGGCAGATCGTGGCACAGCGGTGATGGACGCAAAACACGCGAGGAGATTAGGAGGCCGCCAAATCCACAAGAGAGGGACCAAAGCACAGGAGTGGCGTACCGACCTGATCCAGAGACCGGCGTTGCTGGCCGGCTTGCGGCGCGGAGGAAGCCAGGCGGCGTCGGGACGCTGGGCATAGTGATTGCAGTGGCGCAAGGAGAGGACGGCGAGGGCATCGGAGCTGGGTCGGGGAAGGCGAAGGGGATGCGCATTGGGGAAGAGGATAAGGCTCGGGCAGGAACGGCCGAGATGGCGCGCGAAGGAAACGAACGGCTGTGATGGACCCGCGCGGGAGGAACAGTAAATAGTAGCGCAACAGGTAAAATAGTGTCTTGACGGGAAAAACTAAGGATTCTATATGATATGATGAGTTCTTTATCCCAATCACCAGTGTTTGGATTTATCAAATCAGAAACCTGACTGATCACAGTCTGCCCACGAGGTGTAACGGCCTCCTGGTAACGCCGTGGGGTAACCAAGGATCCAACC
This sequence comes from Eragrostis curvula, assembly GCA_007726485.1. NCBI lineage: Eukaryota > Viridiplantae > Streptophyta > Magnoliopsida > Poales > Poaceae > Eragrostis > Eragrostis curvula. Next base: position 20,353,656 of record CM017443.1, on the reverse strand, counting down.
AAATATTATTGATACTAGACCCATAACCGATTATCCATATTGACCCTTGTTTTAGAGCTTGTAAGACACGGACAATGCTACGCCAAGAATAAGAAATACCTGATTTCTCTTTCACATTCAGCACAGCGGCAACTCGGCGCGAGCTTATGCAGGGCGGCAATGGTGGCTGGACAGGAGCAGAAAATGAGAAGGAAAAAAGGGCAACGACTTGACCGGCTGGGAGGAGAAGATAAGGCCGCAGTGGCATCGGCGTGGCAGCACTCGAGTGCGCATGCGCGTGCTAGCCTGCGGCAGCTTGACGGCGGGAGCAGCGCGGCGCAGCAAAGAGCGAAGCAGAGAAGGGAGAGTGCCAAGTAGGTCCCGCGCGTTCTTGTGATTTTTCAATTGAATTTCAAACGGGCTGAAATGAGTTGATCCAAACATAATCTCTACTACTTAATAAGTCTCAAAAGGGTTGTCAGCCACAATTTTCAGCCGGATTTTTCAGTTTTCAGATCTCTGCGATCCGAGTTCACCTCAAATTTAAACTGAGTTCGATTCAAATTCAGGTGTCCGAGTTTCTTTTTATTTGTTATAAATACTAATCGCTTGTGATCACAAACCAACATTTGCTGTAGTGTTTAGTCTGTCAACCTTCCTGCTGTCCAAACTAGGTTCGATTCTCCATCTAAGCAGTCCATACTTTGCTTCCCTTTTTTTTTCAGCTCGAGCTCCAGACTCCATCCGATGTGGCTACAAGACGGATCTGGTGCACCCTAGCTGTCTGGCCCTGAGTGGCCCAGTTTCTATTGGCTTCTTTAATCATTGTTTTCTTAACTCATATGAAAATCTGTAAATTAGTAGAAAATTTGTTCCGGTTCAGAAAATTTTGAAACCACTTCAATTAAATGGTACACTACTTGCATTGGATTATGGTAAATATAATTAGTAAAATATTTTTTAATAAAATTAATGTACCTCATTTCCTCAAATTTTTCTTAACTCATATGAAAATCTGTAAATTCATAGAAAATTCATATGGGCTCAGAAAAATATGAAACCACTTCTATTAAATGGTGCACTACTTGCATTATATTATGGTAAATCAAATTCACAAAATACCATTTTAATAAAATTTATGTGCCTCACTCTTACAATTTTTTCTGAAGTTGTGATAAACACCACGGTGATATTATGAGAAAGCCTCTCCATATAACAAAATTTATGTATTTTGTTAAGGGATTGTTGGTTGTCAGATAAACTAAATTATGGCCCGTTTGCAATGCACGAGAATATAACTATAACATCTTATGTAATTTTACTCTTGTTGTATATTTTCATATCTCTGAGTCCGCGAATCTACTCTATTGTCCTTTTATCGGGCTTCGCTTGACTTGTCCTTTCGTCCGTTCTCGAGCTTTTTACTCGGATATTATTATCACCATTCCCGTGGCAACACATGGGCATCTTGCTAGTATTCGAAAGATCCCAAAAAATCTGAGAAAGTGCAGGATATAAGTTCACCTCTGGAGGAACAACTTATTGAAACTTTTGTATTCGCAACATATTCTGAAATTAAATTTCTCGAAGGCAAAACTTATTTGAAAGCTTCTTGATTTATTTAAATCACTTGGGATTCTGATAAAATTCTGAAAGTTTTCCCAAAATTATATCTTGGCACCTGTGACCAAAATAATGTTTTTTTATGGGACCACTTGTATGCAAATTTTTTGGGGTTCCTTGTTTGAGCTCAGTTTCAATTGATTTGGAAGGAATTTGAATTTTTCCAACCTTGGCAGTTGTGCTTAGCATTTCTTGACCACTCCACAAACATGATTAAGAGCACTAGATAGACTTGCATAAATCAGGGATGTTAAACATCCCAAGTCAGGGTTTGCAATTTCAAAAACCGGTCGAAAAAACTAAAAAAACCGCTACCAATAAAACTGTCCAGGTAAACCGGTAAAAGCGGCTGGTTTTCCGTTTTGATACAGTACACTATGTCAGTTTTTGATGAAAGCCAGCTGGTTTTGCTAACCGGACCTGTTTCCCGGTTTTTCCAGAAACCGTTCCGATTTGGACCGGTATTGCAAACCAATTCCCAAGCCCAAAAATACATCGATAGTGATGTTCATCTATTTGAAGCTAGCATAACTAAGATATTTTTTTTTCATAAGCCTATAAAAATATAAACATAATATCTGAGCATTTATATTTAGTTGTTTTCATGCCCAGCTCATGAGCTGAAACGAGCTAGTTCGCAAGCTTAACGAAACAAGGCAAGCTAGGTTTCTAGCTAGTTTGGTTAACGAGTCAAGCCGTGCCAGCTCATTAGGCAAAGAAGCTGGACCAAACCAAGCCAAGCTTGCTTGACACCCAGCCCTAACAGGGGCAACTATAACTAGTATTGAAATAAAGCATACATGCAAAATGCCACTAGTACAATGGAGGTTTTAGTGGCCAGCAAACTGCCCGCCAACTCGCTTCCGCCGTTGCAAATGAGAAAATAACAAACTTCAGGATAGTCACGCAATAGTTTAAAATTTTGTTTAAATTTGATTACATAAAGAAAATTTATCTAAAGCTAAATTAAATAAGGATTAATTGTAAATCCTCCCTCCCCAATAAGCCTATCTGTTACAAAGACCACCTATAAGGCTATAAGATTGTTTGTGTGTGTTTGTTTACAGCTACAAGGTGAAACAAATCATGAAGGAATACTTGTCGCTCGCACCTTTGTACGTTGATGGCGGTTTCGTCCACCGGATGGCACAAAAGGCTTAATTCTTAGGAGCACAAACATGAAGCTTTGATTTATTCTCACCATCTAGAAACAATACAACATCGCAACATAAGTTCGGTGTTTGTGGTAGAACCGCCCAACTTAAGTCTCGTTTGGCTGCGCCAGAAAACACCATGCCGCATGTGCGGCTGCGTCACGAGTGCGGCAGACCATTTGTCGGCCACACTTTCGACAAGCGTTGGCGTGGGTTTTGAACTGGCTTGCTATGACATCACTTTCGCGTGATAACCGGCGACTCCTCCTCTTTTCATCTTCTCCTGCTCCGGTGGCTTCTTCCCCAACTCTGGCGACGTTTCCGGCGGGTTAGGGTTCGTGGTTTGTGGAGGGGGGGGGGGGGGGGGGGGGGGGGGGGGTAGGCCGGCCTGGCGGAGGCGGCGGGCGATGGCTGTTGGGCCAGGGTCGGGGCGAAGGCGAGGAAGGCAACGGCGGGGGTGAGAGGCGGCGAAGCCCTAGTTCGCCGAGGCAGAGGCGGCGATACGTGAGGCGGCGGGTGGAGGAAGGAGTCTCTGGAGGAGGAAGACGAGCAGCTGCCGTTGGATCTCCACATCGTACGGCTGAAAATTCGGGCATGAGATGGGGCTGAATTGCCTATTAGTTTTCGTTTTCGCATTCGTTCGTGTTCATCTCTTACGCGTCCGCGCGTTCCTTTCCTTTCGGCTAATCGCACGCCCGTCTTGCCTCCGTTTCCTTTCCATATAAATCGCAGGCCCTGCTTCCTCTGTTTCCATGTTGTCTACTGGGCATCGTCTACGCTGACGACGATGTGCCAATCACATAACTCAGCCAGCCGCCGTCGTACGTGATCCCAGTACCAAAGCCAAGCCCACCTCTTCCACAGTGCAGCAGTGCGAGATCTTGAACGCGACAGTGTTGGAGATCCCGGACAATCGCGTTGTAGAAGCTGAGGTTCCTGCTCGTGGCTTCGCCTGGAAGAGGACGAAATTAACCGTCGATGATGATCATGAACGCCGAGCTGGTCGTGTTGGGGAATCGGGTTATGTTAGGCCACAGCGATGAACGTGCTGCCAGGTGAGTTGATCGGGCATCTGTTGAGGCGGGGGCACGGCAGGATAGGGAGGAGGACCGCACGGCGTGGTGCATGAGGTGCAAACTGAGATTCTAGGTAAAACGGAGCAAACTTTGCCTTGTTCTTTGACCTTGTGCGTGTTTTGTTGACGAGGAAATCATATGAACCATAATTCCTACCTCTGTTTACAGGGAGTGTAGAATTCGATCAGTCATTTGTCTGAATTGAAGATAGTGGTCATAAACCGGAGCAACAACAAATTAGGCATAGCAAAACAAAATTTACAAATGCATGGTTGCAGTCGGTTACATCATAGCATGCAATTATTGGCCAATAACCGTGCAGTAGTACTCTGCTCTTGACTATCACACAATTAACCGTGCAGATGGCACCTTCTGACTGTGGTGTCATGCAAAGTTCTGAAACACAATAATGAATGTTCACTACTCTGTAACTGATCAACTCTGCAGTGCCATATATCGAAAGATTTCAGATGCTGAATGCCTGAATATTGCTATTGTTCACACTGAAGAATACCTTCTCAGTTTGTTTTCCTACTGGCACATAGGTAGCTTGCTATTTCATCATGCATGGACTGATAAACCCTACTAATATATGTTCAGGTTCTAAATTCGGCAGGCGTGCATGTAATATACCCTACTGCTATTTCGGCATGAATGGACTAATACCCCTTAATAATGTTCAGGTTTTTAATTCGGCAGGTGTGTGTTGGTAATCAAAGTTTTAATCAAGAGCGCTGAAAAAAAATTCAGACATTATTTGATATAGTGCCCCAATTCTATTTTCCCTTTTGTACTTTAAGCATTTAGATAATTTTAATATATTGTTTACGTTTTTGTTGACTTAAATTTTAATTTAATACACTAGGCATTTGGAAATGAATCAGTGGTTTACAAGTACATTAGGCATGTTACTACAACACATTACTTTGTTTGACTGAAAATCAAATTTTGGTAGTACTCTGTTGGTACGTAAGGTTCACCATTCATTGGTTCTTTAAGCATTTTTCTTAACACAATTTTCAGAATCTAGATAAGTTTTCTTATCAGGACTTGTGAGATGCTGGATGACGTTGAATGTCAATCATAATTGATTTACTAGTAAAAATGTACGTCCGCCACACACGTGTCTGACCAAATGACATCACTTAACAAGGCTTTATCATAAATAAAAATAATATGATGTACCATGTACGTATCATAAAAAAAACACACTTCTGACACATCACTGTATTTAAGTACCAATGCACGTGCGCCACGCACGTGTCTTAAAATTGCATTCCTTTAGCATTAATATGATTTTAACAATCAGATAATATTGTTGAATCTTTATTACAATCAATGGAATCATGAAGCAAGATGTAGAACAACAAAAGATCAAAAGAATTCCTTTACCCTTGTGCCCTTCTAGACCACGTTCATCAATATAATACACTGATCATGTAGGCACGAGCATCCGGCGTCTTAGGCAATAATTACGCTAAGATGGTCAATGGATATGCATTTGTCCTTTAGCACAACCCATGTGGAAACAACCAGCCAAAACAACTTGAACTTGAAAGTCACAACAATACGCCCTTTTAACAGAACATCTGAAGATATCATTTGTCACGTCGCCTAAAGATCGAAAATGATAATTTTTCCCTTGTGCTTTTACCTGTCCATGGTGCCTTTTCATAAATCATTCAGAAATTTTGGCCAGAACAATGGAACTGGATTTTTTTTCCTTGTGCATTTACATGTCCCAAAAGGAATGGAAGACTCATCCGCATGGTTCCTAATATTTGCTCTTCTGTCATCTCATATTTCCAAGAGCTGTTTTGTAAGCTTTGTGTGATCATAGATTCATAACAATGATTCCATGATCTTACCTTCGGTCTTCTTCATCCAATAGGTCACGGAGAGCATAATGATCTTTTTTTTAATGGAAAGCATAGTGATCTTCCAATACCATTCTGCAGGACAATCAGTATACTTTCTGTTAAAAAATAATGACAATGCACGACGATTGTGAGAAATCTTCACAAGTTACTCCCTATAAAACAAGTGGCCTAAAAAATTAGTCCCGATGGCACAATAATGAAAATAGTGAGGAAAACAAGAATTTTTTCAACCCATATCAACAGTTCTGCATCTCCAGATACTTGATCGACTTTACTTATTACACCAACAGTTCTGGTCCCTAAAATTACAGTGAATGGGAAATGCATCACTTACTGCAATTAATGGTAATGGAAGCACTAAGTTTATTTTTCAGGTTAAAATACAGACAATCTGAATTAACATTCTTGGCCAGTCTCAGAGCTCGAGATGATATAACATCAGCAGCTTGCATAGCTGGTATCACAACGAGCAGTATTGCATCCCAGTGTACTGATTGATCTAAAGATAAGAAGAAAAATCGTTTTAACTGCCACATAAAGTTTGAAAGTTGAAAACCTCAAAGAGCTGTCAGTGCTCCCCTTAAAGTGGACATATGCAAGAATATAATAGAGCCATCAAGGAAATTGAAACAAACTACAAGAAACGAAAGCGATCTGGCCCCACAATAAAATTTGTCATGCCATAGGTTTCCATATGCATCATGATTCAATAGGCTTGTCAAACTTATAATGCTTATATTATTGTACAATCATAACAATGGGTACTTCTAAATCAACTGTCAAACATTTATGTAAAGAAAAAATTTCAAATACTTACCACAGAATCATCAACAAAACTCCCTGGTTTATTACGAGTAAATCAATCAATTTTAATCGAGGGGCTGCAATAGAACAAGACAATACCATGAGGAGATTGTACAAATCACCATAACAACTAAAAAACAATGATTTACTTAAGTATTAATCATAGTGTTCTTCAGTAGCAGAACATCAATACTTCAAATTGGACTACTTGAATGCCAAAAATTACAAGAGCATGCAATTCTCTATTTCTCTTGTTACTTCCTTAGTGCATTGCCATAAAAATAAATACCCCATCGTTGTTTCACCATAGGAGCTGCCATTATAATAAGTAACATCATATTCAAACTATATTAATATATGTATCTCTCATGAGCTGCCATTATAAAACAAAAGAATTGAGAAACAAGCCACTGCTCTAATACAACTGTCAAAATATATTGTCAAATACAATTCAAAACGAGCACTACTGCCAATGAATGTCATGCCAAAACTCAAAAGAAAACCTGATTGTGGCTTGAGCTGATATGTCCTGAATGGGAAAGGCTTAACACTCAGTTCTGTTGTCGCAAACATAAAGGTGAAATGAATATGTCCGGAATGGGAAGACGGTGATATGCAGTATGCACATGCCTGCATGCCACAACAGAAAATCAGCAACCACAGTCCAATAGATGAGATGCCTGTTGGAACCCAGCACCTCGCAGCTTCAACCTCTATCTCTCTAGCGACAAGAACGCAAAGAAAAGACAAACGAATCTGGAGCACGCAATTTCCGGCGACGAACGCCTGTATGTTGGCTATTTTATTCTCTGGACTCACGAAACAACGCAGGATTACATCAACCTTTAAAGACCAGGGATACGTGCTGGAGCTTGCCTCCAACTCCCACAATATCTTCACGTGAAATCACGCCATGCCCAGTTGCAGTCCGATCGCTCGACGCCTCCTTGACGTGCGCTCCACGCAGCTGATCGTAACCTCCTGCGACTCCTTCACACAGACCCTGACGCGCCCTCCGCAGCCACCCTGCAAGACTTGGGCTCGACCTGGACGCAACACAATGCGTTCCAGCTTCAACTTGTGCCGCAGCAATCCTGCTCACACACGAACACATGCATGCAACTAACCCAAACTCAACACACGCACACCTACGTCCATGTCAAGATTATTGCTAACAATGCCAAATCCACTTTCCTGCTCATCCATTCAGATTCATATGGTCTCACAGACAATCAAATGAGCCCCTAAAATACACAGCACAATGACCATTTTAAACAAGTTCTCAGGAGACAAACCTTGCGCGTAAATTTCATGACAATCATTATTGTGCTGCTTTGTGTTACAGCACAAATAAATTGTACAACATTTGGATGCCATAAAAGTTGCAGCACGTCAAGCTCCTGCCTGAATGCTTGCCTGTAATTGTAGAAGAAATAACTGTCAGGATAATACAATATGGGGAGAACTGTCTCGATTCGTGAAACAAAGCCATGATAGACAAAAATAAAAATTAATAACCCAATGGAATCAACCCACAATTGGTTCCCCAACATCTTGATCACCTCATGATTCTTTTCTTGCGTCCCATGTGCCAATGGCTGCCAGTAGATGCAGCAACACTAACTAATGCAGTAATTCACAACAACAGATGCATGTATGAACAATGTTATCAGCAATCCATGTGTCACGTGATTTAGCTTATACTCCAGCTGCAGCATGCCAATGTATTACATCCTGATTAATTAGTGTATCAATCTATGATAATATGCTACTATATCCCAGAGAAGTTCCAAATCAAGTCAGATCGTCCCACAGAACATCGATGAGCCATGGATCGATGGATTCGATTTGTAAAGCAACACGCCCTAAAGAATTAGTGCCACTACCACAGGGAGAAACAGATCGATAATGATTTCGAAACTAACTGCTCAGACGTTTGTAGCGCAAACAGCAGAGGAGAAGAGAGAAAGAGTACTTAAGTACCAGAGGAGATGGATGGTGGTGCTGCTGCTCGCCGGAGGACGCCGTGCGGCCGCTCAAGGCCGAAGGGCGCCGTCTCGCCACCGCCGCGCACCCGCACAGGCGCAGGATGCCATACATCCACTCAAGTCCACACGGTTCCTCGCCGCTGCGCCGCCGTCCCGATCCGCGACGGTGAGCTTCCACCACATCATCGACGGTACAGTGGCGGCGCGCGTCATTGATGGTACGGTGGCGGCTCGCGAGTTGTTCTCTCATCGGAGGGAATGAAGGAGAGATCTGAAGGAGGATACGGGGAGGATGGAAATCACTGATCGAAATATTCGAGGTGCAAATCAAGGAATGCGTACTGCGGGCGGGTAGAAAATCTGGTTCTGGAATATCAGAGGGATGGGCAGTAAACGTAGATTGGGTCAACTTAAAGAATTATTGAGACAGCATTGAGTTGATATAATTTGTATTCAAAGAGGATTTTGTACATAGAGACCTGAAAGATTTGGTCAATGGGTATCCTTTCTCATGGAACTGGACAGCTGCTGATGGTAGATATGGTGGTACTTTGGTGGGAGTAAAACATGGTGATATAGATGCAGTAGAAATGGATTTTGGTACTTTTTTCTCAATTGTTACTGGACCAGTCCAGAACAATAGAAAACCGGCCTTTCTGCAGGAACTTTATCAGAAGACCATGAATTCTCCGACAAACCTTTGCAGGTGGTGATTTTAACCTCATTAGAGAAGCACAGGACTAATCATCAGATAATTTTGATCAAACTTGGGCAGATTTTTCAATGCTTTCATCAATGATACTGCACTTAGAGAGATGTACAAAGGTGGAGGTAGATACACCTGGACTAATAACAAGCCAATCCTGTGAGATGTAATCTTGATAGAGTGTTTATGACTGACTCATGGGAAGAAATCTATCCTAAGGCTATTTGCAGAGCTCTTACCAGAATAGGTTCAGATCATAATCCCATTTTAGTTGATACTGGTGAGGACATATAGTTATCTGCTAGGCAATTTCGGTTTGAAGGAGCATGGCTTACACAGGAAGGTTTCAAAGAAAAGCTAATTGAGAAATGGCCAAGTAGAGGTAATATGGGAGTCCAAGATTATTGGAAGCAGGTGAAATTAGAAATCAGGAAATTTTGTAAAGATTGGGGAGCCAGCCAAGGGGTTCATATAAGAATACAGAAGAAGGATCTCCTGGATCAAATTAAGATTCTAGATGAACAAGCAGAACAGGATGGTCTGAATAGTGAAGAGTGAAAACTGAGATATAGCTTGGAGGAAGAGTTGGAGAAAATCTATCATTTTGAAGAAGTTTTATGGCAGGAGAGATGTGGAGAGAAATGGATATTGAAAGGTGATGCAAACACAGGTTTCTTTCACAGTGTGGCTAATGGTAGGAAGAGAAAATGTACTATTTTCTCACTGTTTGAGGGGGACAGGGAGATAACTGATGAAAAAGAGCTAAAAACTCACATAGAAGATTTCTACAAAAACCTGTTTGGGTCTAGAGAGAGAGGTCAAATGTCCCTGCAGCAGGATATATGGGAAGCCGAAGCTTGCTTAACATCATAAGAAGCTGACTGGCTGATTAGACCTTTTTCTATGGAAGAAATCAAAGCTGCAGTAGATGATATGAAATCAGATACAGCCCCAGGCCCTGATGGCTTGTCAGTCAAATTCTATAAGAACTTTTGGGAACAGGTGAAAGATGTTATGCTAGAGTTGTTTGAAGCCTTCCATGCTGAGAATATGAACATGGGTAGATTGAATTATGGTCTTATTACTCTGCTACCAAAGATTGTGCATGCTGTGAATATCAAAAAAATTTGTCCTATATGTTTACTGAATGTGGATTATAAGATCTTTTCCAAAGTTATTACTCCGAGATTAACTGAAGTTGCTAAGAAGTTGATTAGTGAAAATCAGACAGCATTTATACCGGGCAGATTTATCTTAGATGGAATAGTAATCCTGCATGAGACTTTACATGAGCTAAAGAGAACAAAGAAGAAAGGGATCATCCTGAAAATGGATTTCGAATGCATTGGGATTTTCTAGAGGAGGTGCTAGCAGCTAAGAGATTTCCACAAAAATGGATTAACTGGATCAAACAGTTAGTTAAAGGAGGTAGAGTTGGAGTACTGATTAATGGTAAACCTGAAGATTACTTCAGAACTTATAAAGGGTTGAAGGCAGGGGGACCCCCTCTCCCCTCTGCTGTTCAACTTGGTCGCAGATGTCTTAGGAGTAATTTTGAATAAAGCAAAAAGTGAAGGTCTCATCAGAGGTCTAATTCCTCATCTAGTTGATGGTGGGTTGACACATCTCCAATATGCTGATGACACGGTCATCTTTTTGGAACTGGACGAGCAATCTATAGTGAACACAAAGTTCTTATTATACTGTTATGAGAGCATGTCTGGTATGAAGATCAACTATGACAAGAGCGATGTGATAGTGATAGGAGCATCTATAGAGGAGGGTGATAGAATGGCTGACATGTTCAATTGCAATAGAGGGTCTCTACCAATGAAGTATCTAGGGATTCCCGTCAGTGATTCAATGTTATATTCAAAAGACTTTGCCTATGTTCCATTGAAGATAGAGAAAAAGATGAGTACTTGGCAAGCAAATTTTTTGTCGGCTGGTGGGAGATCAATAAAAATAGAGACAGGAATGAGCTCAATTCCAATTTACACGATGGGTTTATATCTCTTACCGGAACCATCACATTACAAAATGCAGACTCATAGAGCAGATTTTTTCTGGCAATCAAAAGGCACCAAGAAGAGATACCACTTGGTTAAATGGGAGGACATGGCTCTGCCAAAGGAGTATGGTGGGTTGGGGTTCACAGAAACCAGGACAATGAATGTCTGCTTGCTAGCTAAGTGGATTTTCAAACTAGAGAAAGGGGTGGATGACCCATGTACAAAACTGTTAAGAAAGAAATATTTGGGAGATGCTGGTTTCTTTAGTAGCAAGGCTGAAGGTGGTTCACAATTTTGGAAAGGTTTACACAAAATCAAACAGTACGCTGAATTAGGGTTAACTCATATTTTGGGAAATGGTAAGAGAATAAGGTTTTGGTTGGATGTTTGGGTGGATGTAGTGCCTCTAAAGGTCAGATATAGTAAATTTTTCCCTATATGTAACCAGCAGAATAATACTGTTGCTCAGGTGCTAGGAAATAATAACATCAACGTGTCCTTTAGAAGAAGTTTGAGTGTGGATGACTGGAATGAATGGACTCACCGTTGTGACTTGATGGATCAGATCCAGTTATCAAATGAAGATGATTTGGTTAAGTGGATCTTAGAGAGCTCTGGGAAATTCACTACGGCTTCTCTGTACAAACACATCCTCAATCCAGGGGTGACCAATACTAGACTTCAGGAAATGTGGTCAGCTAAGATACCACTGAAAGTAAGAATTTTCCTATGGCAACTGGATAGAGACAGAATTCCCTCGGCTGATACTCTGATAAGGAAGAAATGGAAAGGCAGTCCTCAATGCAAATTGTGTGGGTTGAATGAGTCGTCAAACCATATTATGTTCCTATGTCCACTAGCAAATTGTGAAAGTAAAATGTTTGTTCTGTTGGGGGCCATATGCTGGTCATTGTGGCTATCCAGAAATGATCTTGTCTTTAGAAATCAACTCTGTCCATCGCCTCGATCAATAATCAACCGATTAATATCAATGTTGCAGAGATGGCGGGTGTTGTGGAAGCCATGTGAGAGGGAGGAGGCCGACATCATCATCGCACAAATCAAACTCAAGCTGGAGCCCAGAAGTCCGGCGCTTTTGCTTGCTTAATCTGCTGCTCGTAGTTTCTGTTCGTTTTTGGTTAGCTGTAATGAACTTGTTTTTCAGTAGCTGTTGTTTTGTTTTAGTTTGGTTGTCTGTGAACCTTTGGTGCTTGTAAGTTTAGGGGGTCGTGTGCCCCCGGTATCTGGTCGTTCTGACTCTGGTTGTAATCGTTACTATATTATGCTTTCAATATAAAGCAGGGAAACCTTAGTCTAAAAGAAAATCTGGTTGGGTAAAATTCTGATAGCAAATGTCACAAACTCACTACTGTGAGCGCCACATGACGCCCTCGGTAGGGGGTCCACACGGCCTCCAAATCCAACGGTTGTCATCGCCAAGCTGATTTAGATCAATGGTTTGGGTGTTCGTTTCCAGAGGTCTAAAGTTTAGAGGGGTCACATCAAAAATAATTTTGTTATTTAGAAGTATTAAATAAAGTTTAATTACAAAACTAATTGCAGAGGGGTGGAAACGAACACCCCCTTAATACACAGTTGGGTAAGTTCTGACAGGTCAATTGTATTTTTTTTCACAACTGGTTCTTTACTCCCTCTGTTCATATTTAGATGTCACTTTGGAGTTGGACACGGGAATTAAGGAGAAGTGAAAAAGGTAGATGCACTGAAAACGAGGAGGAGAGAGATAGAGATAGAAGTGTAGTGGAAAGAGAGAATATTGTGTTGGGAAGAGAGAAAGGTGCATTGGGAAATGAGAATGACATGTAATTTGAGAAAAGTGAGTGAGGCTAGAATGACATGTATTCTTGAACGGAGGGAGTAGTTTAGATAGATAGATTAGATACACCTAATAATTTAGTGTAAAATCGAGAGATTAACATAAATAAGAGTCAAATTGCTCTTCATCATGTATATCAATGATTAGTATGTCCTTTTTTACTCTAATTATTTCTTTATCCTTTGATTTTTCATCCTTACAAACTTCATGATAATACCCGTGTCTGACTCCAAATCCGAACAAAATATATGAGACAGGGTATGGGATGCAGAAATAATTATTCGGTACTATCCGCTCCGGTTCCGAATTCAAATAAAACAATATAGAATAAGATAAGGGATGAGCACTATCCGTCCATATCCGCTCCGATTTCACCTCTTCTGCTCACAGTTAGAATAATGATCGTCTAATCATTATGCCGTTCAAAACCAAGGTTGAATAAACAACTATTTTCGATGTCGCTGGTAGAGTTGCTAATGCAAGCAGCAGGTGCTGCTGGTAGAGATGCAAGTGGGTAGCTGGGAGTTTGAGTGAAGGGTGACCCATGCTCGATATGAATATCTTTCTAGAAAACATTTGTCATCGAATCAAAAGTGTCACTTGATTATATTTAGTTTACTTAATTTATATTAGCTTTTTTCTCTTGTGTTTCTTTACTGTAAATTTATCACCCGTATCAACGCACGCACGGGTAAATTCCTAATTTTTAAAAACCAATAGATAAATAGATAAAAAGGAAAAATGAAGAAAAAATGAAATTTTTTGCATGTTCTTTGCTAATTATTTTTAGCATGTCCTTTGGCACGATCTTTTGCCTAACTTTTTCTAATTATTTTCAGTAGAAACAAGTGAAGAAAAGTGAGTTTTTATTTTTTTTCTTACTATGTTATTATTCTAATAATTTTCCCAACCAAACGAATGGATTTTGAGTTCTTGTTTCACCATTGAGCTGCAAATGTCATCTAGTTTTTCGTATATATTTTTTGTTACAATTTTTTTTTCAAAATTTAAAGACGAAAACCGGTGAACGGGTAAATTGGCGGTCCAGTTTTCTAGTTTTTCCAAAAGTTGGACCGGTTTACCACGAGATTGCAAACCTTACTTTTTGAGATCATATCGTTTACACTTCCCAAGGGAAAATAATCTCGATTCAGAAAAAAAGGGAAAAGAAAAGGAAACTAGTCTGCAAAATAGAGGTTAAATTTGAGTTGAAAGAAAAAAATAGAGTAAAAATGCAGTTACCGTTAAAAACGATAATGTCAATTATACTACGTAATTTTTGTTTGCTTGCCTGGGGGTGAACCGTGAGACTCACGGTGAAGGGAAATAGCACGACACTTTGTTGAAAAAGGAAAAATATTTCCCATCTGAAATCAATCGAGCTTCCCCTCCCCTCCCAGACCACCAGTCCCCCACGCTGCTGTCCATGGCGACCCCGGCGCGTGCGGGCATCAGCGCCGCTGCCGGCGACGACGTCGCCTCCACCGACCTCCTTCAGGTGCTACGCCACATCACGAGCGCCCCCGATTTCCGTTCCACTGTGGCCTCCGCCTCCAGCAACGGCGCCGCCTGGCTGACATCCCACGGGCCCCTATCCCCCGTGCTCCCCATGGCAGGTCCGGCGCGTCCGGGCATCAGCGCCGCCGCCGGCGACGACCTCCAGGTTCTATCTCTCACCATCGGGAGCCCCAACCTAGCGTTCCGCTCCGTTGCCCCCACCGCCGCCGCCTCACCGACATTCCGTGACCTACCTGAGCGCCTCCTCCTGAACATTCTGGGACGGCTACCCTGCAGATCCTGCCTATTTAGCGCATCATTCGTGTGCCGCTCATGGCGCGCCGCTATCTCCTCCACCCGCAACCGGCCGTTCCTCAGGGAATTCTTTGCCTCACGCTCTCCCCCACTGCTAGGTTTCTTCTTCCAGAGATCGTTGCCTGAGCCAGCATTCTTCCATCCTGCTGCTGTGTTTGATCCTATCGTCGCGGATGTACTTGCTCAGGGCGACTTCTTTCTAGACCACATCCCACAGCCGCTCGAGAGTGGCGAGTTTATGAGTTGGGAAATTATGGATTGCCAGAGTGGATATCTTCTTCTGTCATGGCCTGAGACTGGAGATCTCATGGTCTACAACCCCCTCAGCGGGTATCAGCGGAATATTGGTTCACCGCAGTTTGTACATCATATTGGTACATATGATCTTCATCTGGCAGTTTCATCGGAGGGTCCTTTCAGCATTATGTGCGTGTACCACACTAATGGATCCACCGCACAACTTTCAGTGTTCCGGTTTGGAGATAGATGGCGGCTTTTTGGACAAATTGAGACTGCAGAGCCATGGAGCGGCACCCATAGGCGTGCAGTCCAATCAGGGAACATACTATTCTGGCCATTTCTTGATCGCGAGCAAATGTTTGCTGTGGATATGGTTGATGAGGAAGCTGCCTTCATTGACATTCCAGCCCAGGGCATAGACTTTGTAGTTGCCTTGGCTGGTGATGGGCACCTCTCTTTGCTTTCAGCAGTTGGCTCTTCACTCTGTATATGGAAGCGGGAATTGGACAGGGCTCACGGTCAGGAGCATGAATGGCAGCTGGAATCGTTTCCCATTGGCTCACAGTTTTTACAGTGTTTTGGTGTTCCTTTAGAGACCCATATGCACCTCAGTCTTTTCTCGGTACACCATGGACTGGTGTACCTGTGTGCGCTACAGGCTATGCAGTCCCCTTATGCTCCATGGGTCGTCTTCTCATTCTGCTTGAGGAGTAGAGAGATTCGGATGGTACTCCAGAGTGATCATTTTTGTCATAGAGCTTATCCGTATCACTGTCTCATGACAGCACCACGTAACATCTGAGGATTCGATCAGATAGCTCACCCATATTACAATGGATCACTGAAGGTCAGGTGCAGCTTTGTTAGACATGAAAACCCAAAGGCAGTCATCGTCAAATAACCTACTTGCCCGCAGTATCATCAACAGATTGTTTCAAACTCTAAACTGCATGTCTCTGTTCCCCAAGTGAGGAATGTGCTCTATGTCTTTGAGTCCTTTACACATTTTATCCTTCCTGGGTGATATACTTGCAATGCACAGTTTCATTTGTTCATAGAATTTTTACTACATGGTGTTACTCAATTTAGTATCTCATGCTGATTACTCCATGAGTTGCTCTTTGGTAGTTTCTGTACAGCTAGATTCATAGATCCTTGGTGGACCATTAGATTTTTTGGCAACTGTTGTAACTGTTGTCTAGAGCAAGTCAGTTTCCATTTTGAGTTGATATGGGCTATCAGCCAACAGTAGTGTTTTCAATCTTTGGTTTAACAACCAATATTTAAAGTGTTTCCATCACAACTACGGAAATTGTTAACCAATATAAATATTTTATGTGAGCTAACTAAACGTTATACAAGTGGATGCCATTCCAGGCCTGCTGCATAATTTTATATCACGCTATTCAGATGTGCCAGCAATTCTGATGTATTGCAGGAGGCTGTAGTACTGCACCTTTAACCATAGCTCACATCAATTGAATAACCAGCGAGGTAACCAAAATTACAGTTGTTAACTATAATTAGTTTGCTTCTGAAGTGAATATATAAAATTATATGTAGACTTTGTCAGTTCAGATTTGTGAAATCTACCAAAAACATCTAAATCTCTGACCTAAGGATTCTACTACGATGTATGCTTCGGGTAGCATCACCTCTTATGTATCATCGTCCATCTAGGATGCATATATGCTACTATCACATGAGCTGCACGGTCAATGAGTTAAATTGTGTTTTGTGTGTTACTGGACCAACAAATAAGGGAACAACCACTATTTGAATGAAGTGATATAATCTGGTGCGACTAGAAAACTACAACCTAAAATTGAGAAGTTTTTAACTAATGATTCTTATGCACAATCTAAACTTATTGTACCGTGATTGTAATTTATCTTGAGCGGCACCGTTCAATTTTTCTGTAAGGTCTTCGTTAGTATTCCCGAGAACTTTCTAAACTGCTTAGCCTGGCTTCTTTTGGTGCTGGGAAGACAAGTGTTGGTCGAGATCTCCTTTCAGGTTCAGTTTCTTATCTCTCAGTTAATAGCTTGTATCGCTATTGTTCATATTATTTTGACCTTTGGATACCCATTGGCCATTGCATTTAGGGGATTGTTTTCCTAGTGTCTTTTCATTCCTTTTTTTAGATTCAGTCCTCAACCTTTGTTATGTACATGCATGGAACATTGAACCGATCTCTTCTAACTTGGATTAGCATTTATTATGACATTACGATACTTTTTTTTAGTGGTTATTCATTTGTATTTTGCTGGACTGATGCTGTAGGACTCATGACCAAACCAAAATCTGTATCATGTAACGACTGTCAATTGTTACTCACATGTGGTTAACGTGTTTGCTATGTATTGTAGGACCCAAAAATGTTTATTTTGCCATTCTATCTTTTTTTTTGGTGCCGAGTTTATTGACTCTTTCATTGATTCCTGCTTTTGTCCACTCTAGTTTTTTTTTTTTTTTTTTTTTTTTTTTTTTTTTTTTTTTTTTTTTATAAATAAAGTTGTCCACTCTAGTGAACATTTTGCTGCATATTGCTCTCAAATGTTGATGTGAAATCCCCCCTCTGAACATGCCGGCATGTGCACACCTACCATTCTTGATCATGTGTTCAGTGAAACCTCTCTTGTTGATGATCATTATCCTTGCAGGGAATTATTGCGTTTGGGGCCAACTTCTGTGGAGTTAAGGCACATAGGGACACAATGCTAGGTTGGTATGCTTAGCAAATTTTAGAGCAGAATTGCTAACCATACACCATTAAATAACATATCTCAAATTATTGTTACAGTATACCTGCATTTGTTCCACGGAAGCTAACTTGTAATACACTATTAGGTATACTGCTATGTGACAGTCCAGTGTATTATTATTCTTTAGTTTATTTTCCACCATTTTTTGAGGGAATTTACGTTCTATTTATGATGAGTGTCGTTCAAAGATGTTCTGACTTCAACCATTGTTTCTTATCTGTCAACCTTAATCTGTATCCTTAACATACCGAAATGACTGCCATTATACGTATCAAACCGATAGCGATGCATAAATGCTAAATCTTGGAATCAATGGTGGGCAAATAATGATTGTTTTTGCATATGTATTAAGACGCTTGATCTGATTTCTAAATTGTCCAGAGGTTTTTATGTTGTTTTCAAGCAGAGATTTTGGTTGGCTACCTAATCATCTAAATGCTTTAATTACTACTCCTTTGTCCTATCGATAAAACACTCCTTTGTAGCTAGTTTGGTTATGGTTTCAAGTTTCTTACTGGGTAATAGTCACATGCTCAAGGTTCTACTTCACAGTCTTACACCTAAGGAAAACAAGTGGCCCTTGGATGTGGTATATACAAAAAGGAAGACAAATGCCAATTATGTGGCCTTTAGGCTGACTGCACTATCAAGGTTACCGATTAATATAGGTATTTTTTTTTTAAAAAAAAAACTCGACTGGTGGGAAATGCCGCCGCATGGTATTGTAATTAAGAGGAGCTCAACCAGAGCTCGGCCCAAATCTGGCATCTTCCTCCTTGCAACACAAGGGTCCGCCCCTGATGGCTCAGATCTTTACCCGTGCTTTGAGCCCACCCTAGCCCCTACACGAGAATCTGCACAGGTCACTCTTAACTCCTTTATGGGGAGCTAGAGCTGCAAATTTTTGCCTCTTTTTTCACTGCCTTCTTCGTCCTGTTTATTAGCACTTAGTTGTATTCCTAAGCGGCAGTGGCAGGTCCCATATTGGGGCGAGTGCATATGGGCAACTCAGTAGCCGTCTGCTGGCAGGACGCAGTGCAGAGCTGAAAAGATTTGGCCTGGGTGAGGCATGAGCGTGTTTTAATGGAATCTCTCCCATCATTGGCGAGCATGAAGTGGCCGTAGGGTTGTCCTGAGATTTCTTTTGTTGCAGAAGCATATTTTGACTTTGCGTCTTACATTTGTTGCAATCTTGCAGGCGGCGTAATGTCATGCATTGTCGGTGGATTTTGCAGGAGATAGGGAACAATGGTAGCATTGCTGATTTGCTGGATGCTTTTGACGTGCTTGCTAGAAATGCATGCAGGTCAGTTGGTTTTTGGTCTTTGTATATTTATTTTCTTGGTGGCCCATCTATGAATCTGTAAAATGAGAATTTAATTTGACATATTTACTACCTTCTACGATTGCTTCTATTGGAATAGCAATGGGATGTTTGACCTGTTACTATATCGAATTTAAATTGAAACTGTAGCCTGGAGTATTTACATGGGATGATGAGTTTGGCAGTGTCTAATATGTTCAGATTTGGTTCATTCTCAGTCTATTAGCTAGGCAGATAATGAATAGACTAATGACTATTCTAACATTGAGTTGTTGAGGATATACTAACATAAATTATGGATACATTTTCCCTTGACTATTGGTGATTAGTGGCTGGATCGGACATTCATCATGTGGTCTGTCTGAGTGAAAAACACTCCTGTTGCGAGTGCTATACCCAAGTAATGCTACTAATGTTGTTTTTGTGTTTGGCGAGGAACTACTAATGTTGATTGTATGGCTGAAAGAGGTTTCCATGGTTGTGGCATTTGGTACAAGAATGATCGCTGACCATGGTTTTGGTAAATCTGTATGTCATTTGTGGGAACTTGAGTATCAGTGAGAACTTCATGACTTTTGGTTCCTATTGTGTATGTTTAGGAGTTGTCGTTTAAATAGTGAAGCCTTTAGTATTTTAAAGGTTTTAGGATCCTCTGATGTGCTATATAGCTAAGTCTAGAGGATACTAAACATGTGGTTGTATGTATTTTGAATTAAGGAAAGTTTGTCCTTGAATAATTCAAATTTATGGGTAATCGTTTGAACGCACAGCCTGTTCTCCAGTAGGATTTTGCTATGGGCCAGGAATGGTGGTGTGTCATTAAATGTGATTCTATTATTTGTCAATTGTCATTGTCACATACAAATTCCTTCCCATGTTAACACATTACAGAAAGGGTACTGGCACAATGCTAAGTGACTTGTAAAGATTAGAAACAATTTCTGGTATCAACTCAGTTTTTACATGATTTTTCTTTCAGGTAACTGAAGCTGCTAATAAAGTGAGCACATGGATGAAGAATGTCCCATCTGGTCAATTACCAACCTCTTTCGATCAAACCACTAGGCTGGTTATTGGTAATGCACTTTATTTTGAAGGAGCATGTACTGAGAAGTTTGATGCATCTAAAAGTGAAGACCGTCATGGGGAACTTTTTTTTATTAATGGGAGCTTAGTTAAAGAATCATTCATCTCGAGTACAAAGGCTCAGTTTGATCCTCTAGTCTGCAGTACAAACCCTCTCGTACACATGCGATACGTAGACGGTAAAAGTTTTGGCTGCACGATTTCTATGGACGGTGTGTGCGTCGTCCGGGTTTACCGTGTTTTGCGTGCACTAATTGTTTCTTGCTCTAGATATAGATATTTGTCAGATTAGTTGCATCTCATTGGGAAATAGGCGCAGGATGCTTATTAACTGCAATCCTATCTTTGCAGGGTGTTGCATACATGTGGCAGTGAATAGGTTTTGCACCCTGCAAATCTTGCTTTTCTATAATTATCTTTCCTTTTTGTACCCTGCAAATTTTACATTCCTGGTTTTCTTTACTTCCTTCAGATTGTCACCAATGGTATGCATGACGTATGAAACCACCATGTCATTGATGTATTGTAAAATATGCAGGTTAATGGATGGCCAGGATATGCATATATGATCTTCAAGCTTCAGTTTGTATATGGCCTTTCTCATCGTTTATCTGCTCAGGGTGATGTTCATCCCTCCCTTTTATTTCTTTCACTTTGTACCTGTCATTGTTAGTTTGATTGGTTGCTTGTTGGATTTGTGAGCTGTGAGGGTTTAATGCTTACAGTTTCTTCCTTCAACAAGAGGTGATAATTAAAGGTTTTTGCACGTGAGGTTTCAATTTAGATTTGTAGGACATGTAAGTTGAAAATGTTACGTAGAATGTATGTAGGCATATGGACAACATATATTTCTCTTTCCTTTTTTGTGTCTCAGTACTGGCTTGTAAGAAGCATTTAAACTTTTTTAGCAGAGCTAATTTTTCAACATATATTTCCCCTTCCTCTTTTGTGTCTTAGTACTGGCTTGTAAGAAGCATTTAAACTGTTTTAGCAGAGCTAATTTTTCAATAGGTAGCATTTTGAAATACGAAAGACATAGCCTGCTCCCCATATTAGTATTCAATGTGAAATCCTTTTTTATACACAGGAAATGATCCCTTTTTTCCTTTGACATCCTCCACCTAAGTATAGTATCTTCACAATGTTGTCAAAGAAAAGGACACTTCTTTGAAATCCTTCTGAGGATTGTTCTTTCCTATCACAGGTGCGTATGAAGTTGTAGATGTCTACATGCTCTTCACTCTACATTGTCATTCTTTTGTGCCCATGGTTCTTCCATTATAAGATTTGTCCTCTATTGAAGAAGATCAGGGAGTCTGATAAAAGGAGCAGGCCAAAGTTATTTTTGGCGTCTGGGCTATTGAGGAAAGTATTTTTCCCCAGATTACTTCAAGTTTTAAAAGTACAAACAATGGAACTAGCTTCACCATTTCCAATGTAAAAGGGAGTTTCCATTGACCGCAGTGCATGAATATTTTTATTTCTGCACTTATATACTGTATTTGGACAATAAATTTGAAATGTACTTATTTCTCAAGAATGTATGAACAGACATGTTTTGTGATGGTTACAGCTTAGGCATGCTTGTGGACCATTTTACTTGGTTTTCCTGTCTATTGTTGGTTTAATTTTGGAGTCTTGCTTGGGGTACTGCTGGTCTGGTCACTTTAATTTTGTTCATGATTTTAGTCTTTTAGATGGCCTACCGTGCTTGATGTGGCTCAAAGAAGCATTCCTTCTTGGTACTGTAGTCGGTAGTTGATCAATGGGGTGGCACTAATAAGATTTTGTGGCAATGTAGTGATACTGCCATTGATACAAATATATTTTGAGCAGCTGTCTCTGATCTTCTTGACGCAATCTGAGTATGGCAATAGTTAAGCACATATACATCTATTTTTAGAACCTACAGTTCCTCTTTCCTCCTGATATCAACATTGCTAATATTGAGTTATGTTGATTTTCTGGTTCATGGAAGATTAGAAGAATAATGTGTCAAGGACCTTCTTAAATACCTGGTAAGTGAACGAATCATCACTATTTTTTTATGGTTATTACTTTGAGAAATCTTATTTTGGGTATGTGTACATACTTAAAATGATAAATGGGTATATACACATACCCGTAGTGGTATTTTGAACGTGGGAGTAACTACACCCGGGAGTAGAATGGATTTTGCATTTTTCCTACTCCCAGGAGTAGTTACTCCCTAGTTTTCCTACTCAGACGTATTGGGTTAGTGGATGCTTTAGAGTCCGTTAAGAGCCTAACAAACCAATTAATTAAAAAATATTTTATCGACCTGGTGCCATTTTGGCCTTACTTATCGGTTAGTTAGGCGGCCAGACGGCCAGTAGTTAGCTTACGTGAAATCTGTTGGATGAGTATGCATACATACCTTTTATTTTTGAAAGATAGTATGCGTATATAACTTTTTTCGGCGAGTATGCGTACATACCTACGAGTCATCTCAGGAAGGATGGCATAAGTCTCGTAAAGAGGCTCTTGTAAAAGACAGAAAGTGTTCACAAGGAGTGAATCATTTTCGAAGAATAATATCCAAGTCATAAAATGACTTGCCAATCAGATCTTGAACAATACCGTCTATTCCAAAAAGTGAATATAGACCCGACTATATAGTAACCATAATGCCTTAAAGTTATGTGTACTCTGAAAGTACAAATTAGCATAAAGGATAATGATTTTCTACGTTATCCCGTTAGGTAATGGAACATTGATGGTGTTTATCCCTTAAAACCAATATTGATTGAAGAACTGTTCTTATCATGAACATTATAGATTTGCAATGTGAATGTCTTGGCTTGAAGCAAGATATGGGAATTATAGACAAGTAGGTGGCATAAGAAGGATGCACTTTAATGAAAAGAATCACTCACCGTGTACTGAATACATGTAAAACTAGAGTGAGTGAAACCCCAAACAATTATCTATAAAGATAATGCAGGTTGTATTGCACAAATGCAAGAGGGACATAGTAAGTCAAATGTTATGAAGCACATTACACCTAAATCTTCTCCATGCAAGAAATGCAACAGAATGAAGAGATTACGGTGACTCATATTCGCTCATGTGACCATATAGGAGATTTGATCACTAATGGCCTACCTGCCAAAGCATAGGCGAGGTATTGGCATGAGAAAATTTACAGATGTGTCCAAATCAGGGGGAGAATTCCCCTGAGCACATAATCCCTAACACTATAGTCAAGAAGACAAAATAGTAGATTCTTGAAGAATATAGCATTGTACTCTTTCCCTCATTTGAGTATTTACCTGAAGGTTTCTCAAAAGAAGAGGTTTTTAACGAGGCAATGCGTGCAATTAAGAGCTACGGTATCATGTACTCTTTTCTTCATTTTTTTCCCACTAGGTCTTTATGAAGGAGTTTTTAATGAGACATGTGTGTCGTCGTAAAATGTCCAAGGGGAGTGTTATGCCAATAACTCTTGTTGGACAAGGAAAGGAAGTTCTAAGAGAACCTATCCGACTCATAGTCCAATATGTGGGTAATTTACCAAACGAGGTCCTTTCTTAAAAGGAAAGGAGACCTCTTCCCGAGTATATATAGTGGAGCACCCAAAGCATTGTAATCACCAGTTTATTCAGAAAAATAAAGAGAATGCTCTATCTTACATTGTGTCTTGCCTCTTGTCTACTTTGTGTGTTGTTTCCTTCGTTAATAGCGTTAGCACAACACTCTTCACACCGGCGTCGTCAGGGCGAAGCCAGACAGAAACGTTGCTGGTGACGGTGTCAGCTCACTGAGAAACAGTAATTTTAAGAAGGATTTAACTAAGGAATTCTGTCCGTGTCACGGACGGCTCCACGTAGCTCCGGCCCTGGGCATCACCTTCATCGGCCCGAGCGCAGGTGGAGAAGGAACCATTGCTGGACAGCCGCAGCGCCATCACCGCTGGGAGGAGGGTCCAGGATTTATAAGCGCACACGGTTAGACTACACATAAGCAAATTGAGGGCCTTTTCCGTGATAGATTTTAAAAGATATTATTTGCTTTTTTGAAGCCTTAGCATTATAATTAAACATAACTGTATTCTATATATAATGGGAAGCATCTAGGAGAACACTGTTGAGGCAGACTTGAAAAGTGCTCAATTTTACATTAGTGCATCACACTACCACGCCAGCGCGGACCAGCTAATGACTTCGTGTGTTATACCGCACCATATTTGTTTTTACACGATCTCTAATTTCCATACGTCCATCAACTTCAGACTTCGGTAGAGAAAATGCACATCCACGATTTTCTTCTCTAGTCAGCCCCGCGCAACCGCGCTCTCAGCGATCGGGCGTTCTCTCGGATGATTCGCGTCGTTAGATTGCTATCGCTGGCGAGTGCGTTCGTGGGGTCAGCAATTACCCGCGGTGAGAAGAAAAAATTTGTACTGCAGACGTACGTGTCGCCCTCCTCCTGGTCGAATCGGCTCGAGTGGGTGCATTTACAGCGGTTGTTGAGCCGAACGCGTTTACTCCGGCCTCTCCGCCTCCTCCTCCTCTGCATCTCCGCCGCGGCCGCGGGCTGGCGCCTGCTGGCGCGAGATGTGCTGTGGGACGGCCGGCGCATGGCTGCGGGGCGGAGCCACCTTGAGCGGCGGCAGAGCGCGGCTCCCCGAGGCCGCCAAGCGAGCATGGTGGACCGGGCGAGATGTGCCGCGGGCCGTGCGGCGGCGGAGCGCGGTTCATGAGACCGCTGGGCGAAGCGCGCTCGACGTTATCCACGGTGGTACGGCGACGGCACGTTGGCGGGGCGAGCTCGGCTGGCTGGGGCGTGGACGAGCGGCACGCTGGCGCCGCGATCCTGCGGGGCGAAGCTACCTCGAGGGGCGGTGGAGCGCGCCTTAGCGAGGCCGCGGGGCGAAGCCCGCTCAACGACGTCCACGACACCGGCGCCGTCTTCTCCACTGCAGCCTTTCGTCTCCCATCAGTGTCCTCTTCACCGTGTCCTCATCGTCGTGTCTGGCACCATCCTCACCGACGCCTTCTCCGATCAATCTGAGAGGACGCGGCCGCCCAACTCAGATCCAGTCGTCATCATCTCCTCCGCGGATCTCGTGGCGCCAAGCCTTTTTCTCCTATGGTGGCAACCTGATAGATCCGGCACGGCGGCGGCGGCTTGCAGCTAGGGGTGGCACGGCACCTCTAGGTGAGCTGCCTCTCCTCTTCTCCCCCTGATTCTTTTGCTCTCGATTCTTTTCCCTTCGATTTTTAATGCCCAGCTCGTGGATTCATTTTCTCTTGGTTTTTTCCTTTCAATTCTATGCCCAATTCGTGGATTTTTCCCTTGTGCCCAATCTTGTTCTGCTGGAGCCTCATGATTTTTTTTCCTCCACCTGTTGCAGCGGTGCCGACACTGATGAGGGTTCATGCCTGCTGCTGCGCTTCGTTTACCCCGGGTTCATGCCTGCTGCTGCGCTTCGTTTACCCCGGCAGGTTTTGTTTGTTCTTCCTTCTTATGTCTACCTGTTGCTGCATGCAGGCCCCGGGTCTTCCTTCTACGTCTGGTGGGAGCTGCTTTTGGAGGACAGATTTGAGGCAAGGTGAGCTTCTTGCTTGTCTCCTCCCCTGCCTGCTCCACCTGCTTGCCTGTTCTTCCTCAGATTGTTTCGCCTGTTAGTGCCTTCGATTTTCCTGGCATTTTGTTTCCTGTTCCTGTGCTTCCTGTTCTCGTCCATTTGTTTATGTGCTTGAGTTGCTTGGATCGCGACATGTCCTAGGCCGCTCGGCTTCCGCGATGCAAGAGATGAGGAACGATGGATGGTTTGTTTCTGCTTGGTAGGAGCATCGTGTGGATCAAATTCGTAGTGTTGTGACTGTGAATTTTGGTATGGGGATTTAGGGTTTTGATCTTTGCTTTTTTTCCTTTCTTGATGAAGATCTTGGGATATTGATTTATACTTCTTCTTCAACTCGATTCGGTCCAATTTCTTCACTCACTCTTTTCTGGTTTGTTGTTTTGGGGTCAATTTCGTTGTTGTTTTTTTTCTCTACTCCTTATTTTAATTCTGATGTTCTTCGCTTTCTCAAGTGATGTGACCAGCTGTTGCTTTTTTGGCGGAGATGGTCCACCTCTCTTCAGGTTTGGAATGCTAGCTGTGAACTTGCGAGATTTTTAGTGGCTAAGGCAGCAAGCTGGACCAGTGACCGGTACTTCACAGACGTCTCTCGCTCTCTCTCACTTCTTCCATGGGGTAGCCAGCTTATTTTGCTGATTTCGAGTTCACATGAAGCAATGAGGAAGGGAATAAGTAGAAAGGAAGAAAAAAAGATTGAGCTTATTTGAGGTTGGTGGCATAGGTGTATGGATTTTGTATCTTACCAATCTCTATATTTGAAAGTTTGCTTGTCTTGGTATACCAAGCTTCATATCTGAAAGTTTACATGTATAGATATAATGATATGTTCTTTTTGGGTAAAGGTGGAATTGTGGTGGTCTTGATTTCAAAACTGTGTTACAAATAACATGTATGAAAAAGGTGAAGTTGTAGTTAGTTTCCAGAGAATGACGATGGAATTGTTTCTAAGGCATAGTAAGAGCTTTTTAGGTACCAATGCACCATTTGATGTATGATAAGCTAAATGGTATACAGTTACTTTACCTTTAGTCGTGGGACAAATAGTTGGCCATCTATAAAGAGTAAGGCCATCACATGCCATTTCCTTGACTGAAAAAAAGTATGATTCCATCAATTTCCTCTCATGCAATAAGAGATACTACCACGTGGATATAATACGAGAAGGTTTAAATGAGATGTGAAGCAGCAGTAATGTTTGTGTATCAGGAATTTGGTCTATAAGATTGCTTATTAGTATTATTTTTTTCAATGAATTAGCATGTTGGTAACTTAGTTCATTTTTCTCATGAACATAGGTTTGCACTTCAGATAGGAAAAGACCTCGCTGGAATTTGATTATATGTAATTTTCCTTGATGTGCAAACAGATGCAACGAGATGGCACGGTGACATTTCCTTATCTTTGGACCTGTTCCAGGTGGTGGCCTCTCTTCACAAGGAAACAAAAGATTCTTTAGTAGTTGTACATATTGATCGTACATCGTTACAGTAGCCTGGTGAGTCAGCCCCCGAATATTTATTTGCCCCCTTTTCTCATATATGCTGTCAAATTGACTTTTCAGGTACGTTTTCCTGCCTGCTTACATTCTGCTTCTTCTCATTAGTCACAGCAACATTTTTGTTACAATATGTTCCTGATAATTAATATATGAGCAAATGGTGGGCACTTCTAGATTACTGACTGCTCCTAACTCACAGAGCTTTTGGG
This sequence comes from Eragrostis curvula, assembly GCA_007726485.1. Classification (NCBI taxonomy): domain Eukaryota; kingdom Viridiplantae; phylum Streptophyta; class Magnoliopsida; order Poales; family Poaceae; genus Eragrostis; species Eragrostis curvula. The sequence goes on along the minus strand of CM017443.1, from coordinate 20,326,052 downwards.
TTTGTTGTTTCTCTGTTTGGCAAATATAGATGTTTTATTGTGTCATTCACCATCCTAGGAGCAATAACTAGGTTCCCTATTTGAACGATGGAGCAACATGTAGGATAATGTAGCATGGTCTGACCGTCTGAGGGTCTGTTTACATGCATACTAGACATGGATGATAGTTTATTACAGCACCGAGTGCTATTGCAGTGATATTAAAGATTCAGTTAATCTCCCTTTTTAAATCCAGCTTAGGTCATGGTTTTTACTTTGGTATCAAGTATTACAGGTAGAAGATATACTTCATAATATAATGTTAGGCAACAAAAATCAAATGTATAACCTGTCTCTTTGATAAATACGGCTTTCTAAATTATATCGATATAGAGTTAATTTGTGTTTTATGTATTTGGGTTTCAACATCAGTGAAAATTTTCCCTTGGTTTTGGTGCTTCTCCTGAAACATTGGTTGGATGACTGAAAGGTGATACTTATCTCTGTCCCTGAAGAAAAATTGTAAACAGAAGTGAACCAACCATGAAAAATTGTGCATCACATAATCGAAGCTATATAAACTAACAAAAATTAATATGCATGAAACCTTGAATCTGTGCCTGCCGTCCGATGCATCTGTAATAATCAACGCTTCACTTTATGCCCGGTTTTGAATTGTAGTGCCTATACAGTGTTTTCCCTAGATGAGGTGACGAACTGCGTACTTTTGGACCCATGTGTAGATGCTTGAAAATTGGTTACTGAAGAACACATGTGAGTCATGAGTTCAGGACCCAAATACATGATCGGTCCTTATGAGTAGGATATGCATTAGATAATTTTTTTCCATGTTGCAGACATTTCTTCCTATATCTGTTATGGCATGATTAGGTTTAGACCTTTTTTTTTTTTTTTTTTTTTTTTTTGCGGGATCAGGTTGATACTTCTGTGTAGGTTTTTTGATCCTCAAATGTGTTTTTTTAGTTAAATCGATTTGCTGTTTTGTTATATGAAGAGTAAAGTCCGACGGTCAGCAGTTTTAATAGATATCTCATGGTTTCAGAGTAATCATCATGTTCGTAGTTAGCTTGTCAGATTTGCGGTGACATACCTTTTGATGCATTTAGTAATTTTTTATGTTCAGTAGTAGATAGATGTCATTTAGTTGTTCCAGCTCTGGCTTATATTTTCTATGTTCAGGTATGAGGTATGATCACATCTCATGCTTGAAAAGCAGTGTTGTCAATGTGATTCTATTTAGTTCATGCATTGATATTTTCTAGACCTTCCAATTAATTACTTGCCAATGCCGTACCATCGAGAGAATGATTGTGGAGTGTCTCAAGTTTTTCTCCATGCTCTGAATGTATAATTTTCTTGCTGGTTGGCTCTAAATGTGTAATTTGCACCTGTGTTCAGGAAAAGTCTATCCGGTTCAGGTAGAGTTAAAATTAGTTGGCCGAAGGTCACACTTGACTTGCATACTCATGCTTTTCTGTGTTAACGCTGAAGCAACTTGCTTGATTTTTTTCTCCTTGCACCAATTCTGTCAAAAGATAAAAAATGATAGGATGTTTAGGACGCACGGTTCTGTGGTCAGCAGTTACAACTTATAACTGTGTCATGATGTTCATAGTAAGGTCTGTTTGCTATCTAGCTCACAGAAAAAATATTTATATCGTATATACATTGGTCAATGTTCATTTTTAGTTGCAAAACTAATTCAGAGATCGGGTAGGACCACAAAAGTTTCCCCTTAATATTATCAGTGAGTCACATGTCCCTGAAAATACAGGTATCTTTAGCATGCCAATATTGCAGGCTTCCATTACATTTTTCGATTGCTTTGGTCAGGTAATTTCAGTGTTCCTTGTCGTTTTGTGGTGACATTTCAGATCCCTGTGCAAAAAAATCAGCTACTTTAACAAGAATGACACACATACCATTTATATATGTCACTGATAATTTTTTGTTCACTTTAATCTAAACACGGAATATCGCAGCCTTGTTACTCATTTATTTCCCCAACTGAACTTGCTTTGTTCTATCTGCATCTCAGCTTTTTTTGCCTTGTGCTGGTCTTGATGCATGGCATCTAACAAGCACACAACCGTGGAGCAGCTGGGCCGTTAACTCTGCTACCCTTGATTTTGGCAAGAAAAAAAAATGTCAGACAGTATTCTAAGAAATGTAGGGATCAAAAGTTCAGCTCATATGCCTTCTGCAGTTGGCTAATTTCTTCTCTTCAGTCTTCTTAAAAACGAACTTGAATGGGAATTTCTGGATTAATCTAAATTTGTTCTGTGGATTAAGTGTTTGATCATCTCAAAGTCTCAGTTTTGCAGGCATTGATACGTTTTATGACTTCTACAGTACTAAGTGCTATGTTTTTTTGTGACATTTGAGTTTCAGCCATCGAAAATGAGGTATTTATTTTGTTTGCCCACTGTTTTTTTTTCCATTACCATTTTCAGATTACCGTGACCTTTGGGAATTGGTAGAAATTGAAATATAGACACTATTCCGTGAATGTCATTATAGCTTGGCATCGTTGATTGTTTTTTTTTTTCTCTTTGGCATGCTATTAGCAGTTGACCACATAATTAAGCTGTTCTCATCTTCCATTCGTGCAGTGTAAGAATGTGATAGCAACCTTTGGAGGACTGATAACAATGGTCACCAAGTGTTATCTGTGTATCTTATTATTATTATTATTGGTGGAGAAGGAATGAGGATTCGTCATTCAAGAGTCCTGCCCTCGAGCTACAGAAAATTGAACAGCGAGTGTCTTGTGGGGGATCCCTAGGCAGGCTGTGTTGCACTGTGTTCTATTGCATCCTTGATACTTTGATTGAAGCCTTCACGTTTGAAACAATCCCTGTCCCCCCGATCACTTATTTCCATTGTAAATTGTGCTTACCTTTTGGACATATGTTGAAGTCCTTATTTTTGTTTAGAGGTATATGGTTTCAAAATTGTTGCCTGTATGAATATGTGCTTTGTGAATTCGAGTTTTCAATCGGTCATGATATTTTTGTTTGAATATAGCTTCAATTATTTAAACACTAGTATGATGTAGAGTGCCCCTTCTGTCTCTTTCTGAGACGACTTGGTTTTGGTTTACTCCAATATCTCAAAACTTAAATGTTAACACTCTAATATCCACTCTGACCCAACATATTTCTCAGCTGCAGTGCTAACTTAGGAATGTGCTAATATGAAAAAAAAAAATGAATCATGAGCGAATATGAAAAGGCGGGTGGTATTTATACTACCAAGCACACCTATAGCTACTTAAGGACGTAGTCATGAAACATAGATGAATGTCTACTTTCCTGTGACTACTACCACTCTACCAGGCAAAAGTTGTGCTCAACTTGATAGCAACAAATTGGCACACTCCTGTGCGGTGATCTGATTGAACGAATGACAACTCATGGAGATTTACCGCAAAACTTAGTTGTTGCGGTTGACCGACGTTGGTTGATCCGTAACACATGACAAGGGGGGCAAAATTGTAATGAAAGCAATTGAAATTTCTTAGTTTATTCAGGCTACTGGCATTTATATGTATATAATTTTATTTCTTTTCAAATTATTGAAGTATGAAAGCTGGAAGAGAAATTTAGATCAGCAACTTCCTCGCAGACTCGGTGACCCCACTTAAACGAATCGCTGTGAAGAAATTGCTAGCGAAGCGCGTGTTTTTCGTAGAGTCCCTTGGAAAGAGGGCATCATGGACCTCCGTGTCATCATCGTTGATCTTCTCGCTGAGCCGTCTTATCCCAGGATGCTTCGAAAAGAGCATGTTCGTTTCCTTAAGTCTTAAAGTTTAGTCCAGAGAATCTTGCTATTTAAGGGTATTAAATAAAGTCTAATTACAAAATCTTTTTACAGATGAGTGCTAATTTACGAGACGAATCTAACGAGCCTAATTAAGCTATGTTTTGCTACAGTGATGCTACAGTACCATCGTCTAATCACAGCTTAATTACCCTCATTAGATTCGTCTCGCAAAGTAGCCCAAGTTTCTGCAAAAAGTTTTGTAATTACACTTTATTTAATATCTTTAAATAGCAAGAACTTTAGACTAAACGTAACCCTGACACATCCAAACACGCCTCAACAGGAGCACGCCACATCACACTGGAGGACCAACGCCAAGGTCTACTGGACTTTGGTCTGGTTTCCCTACCCAACTCTTCACGGCGTCGTCAGGGCGAAGCCAGATAGAAACGTCACTGGTGACGGTGTCAGCTCACTGAGGAACAATAATTTTATGAAGGATTTAATAAAGGAACTTTGTCCATGTCAGCTGACACGGACGGCTCCACGTAGCTCTGGGTGTCATCTTCATCGGCCCGGGCGCATCCGGAGAAGGAACAATTGCGGGACGGCCGCAGTGCCATCACCGCTGGGAGGAGGTCCAGGATTTATAAGCGCACACGGTTAGACTACACATAAGCAAATTGAGGAACAATAATTAAACATAACTGTATTCTATAATGGTAAGGAGCTAAGAGAACACTGTTGAGACATCCAGCATTGCCGCCACCTAAGCTCGCCATTCGGCATCGCCGCCACCCACCATTCCAACTCCTGTAAAGCTAGCCATCGTGACTAGCGACTGCCGCCTGCAATTACCCGGTGAGCACTGGATTAGGCCGCCCCTTGCAGCGCTGACCGCACCTCTTGTGTATGCCGGACACGCACATCAAGGGGTGCAACTTGAAGGAAGCTCATTTTCCCCATCTATCAACTCTGGACAACACAGGTTTGTGCATCTTTTGATTTCGTTTCAGATTGAATTAGGAGCAGGGTGTCAATAGTTTTTGATTTATGTTCGTTCAATGCTTGAACAGATGGATAGGAGATGGGTGCATGGTACATTGTTTACACCTGAATACATTAACGGTGTGAAAGAATTTATGAACTTTGTCCATGGGAAATTCAGTGAAGATGAGAAAATACTATGTCCATGTAGTAGATGCCTTAATCAGAATTATGGCTATTGTGGAGAAGCACATATTGATGAATGGAATGGATAGTACTTATACTCGGTGGATACATCATGGAGAGGATTATTATACAACTGAAAATGAACATTCAACTGATGTGCATGAGGATGGTTTCATAGATGGGATAAGTGTGGCTGAGCATGGCAATAGTGGCGATGATCGGTTTCAGAGTTCACATCTGAGCAGCCTTTAAATAGAGAGAATGAAGAAGGCACTCTATTCAATGCTGCTGAAATTGCCAGTTTGATGAAAGAAACAAACAGAGAAGTTTTTGAAAGTGACAGCGAAGCTGAAGGAGATGACACACTTATGGCGTACTGCAGTGAAAATGAAAGTGACCCACATGTCGATAGTGATGATGAGTAGCTTTTAGTGTTGTAATAATCTGTTGTAAGGGCTAGCCATTATTTGAGAAAAGTTTGTATTCTGAATCTGAGATGTTGTATTCTGTCATGACTGTTTTTCACTTAATCAGAGATATTCATCTTTTCTATAGTTGCTGCTGGTGCCTCCTTTTTTTAGTATCTGTGTTTATTTTTATTTAATCAGATATATTCATCTTATATGTGCCTCCTTTTTCACTTAATCAGAGATATTCATCTTATATGCAGCTAGTGGCTGGTGCCTCTATTTTATTTCAGAATACAAGCAATGTTGAGGTTGTGCTACTGAAATAAAACAGAATAACTGAACCAAAGAACAGAACATGGCATACTTCATTTCTTCACATTTGTCAAGCTCATACATTTCAGTCTGTAGGGCAACTAACCAACATCACTTGATCAACATAACTAGGACAGTTACCAGTACAATGACACAAACTACTGCATTGCTAACAACTAGAAGTTTCCCTATGTTGATTAACTTTACGCCAACTGAATTCATGGCAAGAACTTCATCCCTCACAGAGCTTGTCCATTTCGTGCATTTCCAATGATATCTTGCAGCTCTGGGCTTTGCACAAGTCATGCTTGTTGCATCTCGATACACATTCTGCCTGTAATTTGAAGCCAGACCAACAACACCACGAGTTTGTAGCATTCTTTAATACTTGTCTGCAAATTTGTAGAGCCTGCAAGTTCCAGGCAACTGCAAAGTTCAATTTACATCACGAATTTGCCTCAAAAGAACAACGAATTTTTTTTTTTTTTTGAAAAAAAAGAAAGGAGAAAGCAGAAACATATTGCTCGTTCTAACAGCACTTGAAGAATGGAGTGCGGCTGCTGCTGCTCCCCTGATCAATCGAGCATGAGGTGATGGATGAGCTCGTTTCGTGGCTATATATGAACACATTGTTATATATGAACACACCCATACATATACATGAGTTCTATCAATTGTACGTATGGTGATCCCATTCACACTATAAGTGCTTTCATTCATAGTTCACACAGTTTAAGTAATGTTTGATGATATGATATTGCCGAAACAACACTCAGCGTGTTCGTCTCGCTGCTTTGCAGCCGCTGCTTTGTAGCAGCTACAGTGTTCGCAGTTATTTCTTCAGCAGCAGCTACAGTGTTGTCTGCAGCAGCTACAGTGTTCGCAGTTATTTTTCTGCAGCCGCAGCTGCAGCGACACGAACAGGCTGACTAATATAGTAGGGTATATATACAAAGTGTATGGTGATCAATGACGCATTATACACGGTATATCCTTGAACCCATATGCACGTATCATTCGTGTTATGTGTATCAAATGTATTACTTTCACGTGATGTCCCAAATCATTCATTCAAACTAATTTGCTATTCCCATGATTAGTTATCCTTTCAATTTTAATTAGAAATACATGGTTCACATATTACAAGTAGGTACATGTCACAATCTTTTATATAGTAGATACACAAAACAATTTGTATTGTGCTATAGTACATATGATCCATTTAGAGAGTTAGAACATTTTAGAAATTTCATAAATTTCGAAATTTGTAGCTTTTTTTTGACACTTTTTACTATTTTACATTGTAAGAATGATCAAATCTCTACTACATAATAAATCCCATCCCGTCGTCCGTACACCCCACCCCCTCGCACCCCCCGCGCGACGAACTACGAAAAACAATCCGCACCCCGCTGCGAACGAACGGCGAAATGCATCTACACTGCAAACGTGCGATCAAACGCGCGAGATTGATTTCGTCGTTGGTTGCAACTCGCGCCCCCCCAAATCCCGGACCCCCCCAACCTGCGATTCACCCATGGATCATGCATCCTACGGATCAGATGCAATTCGTAGTTGGTCTGCAGCTCCTCCTCACGCGTGAATATCCCTCCCGCACACGAATTCACGTTTTGGAATGAGATCCTGATTTTCAGGATCATGACTGGGAGCACCCGAACAAACCGAGGGCCACAGACCAGGTTGATCAACGTTATATAGCAATGCCCCGCATCCCAAAACCCTAACCTGATGGTCATTGCGTTTCATCGCAGCCGCCTCCAACATCAAGCAGCGCATGATCACACGGATCCACTACACTATGATGATGAAGAATCAATGCCTTTTGTTTGCTACAGATGGACTACATCAGCATGATCACAAGATCGGCTATCAGCGCATGATCACACGAATCATGATAGTGAGTGAGACTCTGTTCTGCATTATGGATTAATTAGTGTTAATTGTGCCTAATGTTCATTATTAGTGAGCCTGATTACATTAACGATCATGATTAGTTCTGGATTAATGCTAATTAACGATGATGATTAGTGCAGATTATTGTTGCCACCGGCCGCTGCCAATCTAGAAGGTTTGCTCTTATTAGTATTAAGCAGATAAGCAGATAGAAGGAGGGGAATGGCAAATCACGGTCTTCCCCCTGTTTCCCCCAAAATCTGAGAAACCCTAGGCTAAATTTCTCCAAAATCTTAACCTAAAGATGGTGTGGTTGATCTTTTACCTGATGTTGATCTTAGATCTGGAGACGCTGCGCGCAGGGCCACGACGACACCAGTGCAGTCGCAGCCGCTGGGATTCCCGCCGTACCAAATCCGCAGCACCCGCGCCACAGATCCCCTCGTCGGCGCAGGGAGTCGGCATACCACGGCGGACCACATCGACGGCGACGCGCGCGGCTATGGGAACCCGCACGCGCGCGCCGGCGATGAGATCCGCCGCAGCACCCATCGCCTGCCTCGCCGCCGCCGGCCACAGTCGTCGCCACCGCCCGCCGCAGAGGTCGTCGCAGCATCACGGGTACGGTCGTGCCACGCGCGCCGCCGCCGAACCGCCGCTCTCACTCGCTCGCCGAGAAATCCGGACGGGAAGGGCCTGATTGGTTGGCGTATGAGCCGAGCCTGTATCGCATCTGGGAGCCAGGCCCTCAGGAGCCAGGCTCATCGCATGCAAGATGGTCATGATTGGTTCCTTGGTTGCATGTAGCCAGGATGTGCAAGGAAATTGATTGGTTGGTCTACTGCCTGCGCCCCTCATCTCTCAGCTGATGCAACAATGTGCGCGCGCCTGCATGCCGCGAGCCAGGCTCTGGAGAAATGACCAAATCATCCGCATCCACAGAGCCAGGCTGAGCAGCTCCTTTTGCATCCGGCTAGCCAGGCCCAAACACTCCTGCACCCAACCAATCAATCGAATTTTGCATCCCGTCAACCAGGATGAGGCTTATGCAGCCATCCAATCACCCCCGAAATGAGGGTTAGGGTTAGGGTTTCACCGAATTCGGTTTTTATCCTAGGTGTGAGCGACGAGGACCGTAGATCAAACACCGATGGCTGAGATCGCATAGATGCTTAGCAGGCTGGACCGAGGCAGGCTTAGCATGCTGGACCGAGGCGGGCTTAGCGGGCCGGACAGAAGCAGGCGTAGCAGGCTGGACCGAGGCAGGCTTAGCAGGCCGGACCGAAGCGGGCTTAGCGGAAAAAGAAACCTGGGTTGTATGCGCCAGCTTTTCTTTTTTCTTTTTCCAGCCTTTTGATTTATTTGGATGCATAAAATTTGTATGACTATTTGGACAACATTTTCTAACACCCTGTTTTTCCTATGATTTGGATACACACTATTTGGATGCACACTATTTGGATGCACACTATTTGGACGCACACTATTTGGACGTCTTCTGTTTGTGAAATAACACCCTCTTTTTCCTATCATTTGGATATATAGTATTTGGATGCACACAATTTGGAATTGTATTTTTGCTATATTTTGGATTTTCAGGGCTATAATTTTTATATCTGCTGTTAAATGTTTTTGCATATTATGGACATTTGGATGATATAAAAACAATGAAGTCATCTCCATCATTTTTATCTAAATTTTACAGCCCGTTTTGCATAAATATTTTTTCATGGCTACCTTTTTCTGATATGGCTCTCTGGAGTTCATATTTATCACTTAAATGATTAAATTGTGTATACCTGATCTCTTGTAATTATTCTTCTTTGCACGAGTTAATTGTGTAAGACACATTTGTTTTGAACTTCAGTGAATTTATATTTTTTTATTTATGTGCAATTTACTCTCATGCACAGTGATGGATTTATTTTCATATAATGAATTGGCTGATCTTTATAATTTATAGTTGACTAATAATATTTTTATTGTACAGGGCCGTTAGCTATGGACATGGACAATAGAAAAATGGATCCTAGACGGACTCCGTTCATTGATGTAACCAACCTGACAAACGGGAAGAATCATGATGGCTTGCGACATGAAGAATGCACCTTTCAAATTCTAGGTACAACTTTGCTTCAAGTAAAATGACATACAAAATTTGCGTTGTTGGACTCACTTTATAGGTTTTGTAGTGCCCACTAATTGTCGCCAGAGCAGAGAACTAGCACAAGAACAAAGACGTGAGAAATGTGAGAGGGATAGGGCTCGATATGAGAAAGCGCATCCAATCCAAAAGAGGGCCAGAAAAGATAGCAACATGCAATTGCAGCCAAATAGTAATAATGCATGTCAATCTAGGCATCACCAACGTATGTTCTGTCCCATGACCTATGTTTATTGTTCAATTTGAGATATCTAATATAAACATTAATAACTAATAATTTAATTCTACAATGTGTAGATGTTAGCCCAAAACTGTCAGGAACTCATAAGGACCTTGCTTCTTCACCATCAGCTATGCCAGCTCAAAAGGTGATCTTGATTGATTTAACTGCATCTCCGAATGCGTCAGACTTAGGTATGTAACCCGTCCTCTATGAAATTACATAATTTAGTCAATCATTTAGCATAATATTCATTAATTTATTATTTCTAATTATAATCATATCCACTGTGATGCTGACTGTAGTTTGTCATGAAACACCTGCCATAGGAAAACTTTGATTTTCATTGACAGTTTGGTTTTCCACACCTCCTGCATCCTTTTGCTGACAATTCATCCAAAACTTAACTGTCTGTACAATGATTTGGTTGAAAACTACCCACTTGGTTCCAGTGCCCAGGTTACTTTATCTGCCTCCTCTCTAATTTCTACTCCCTCCAGCAATTGGCGTAGCACACCCCACTCCTCCTGAGCTGTTGCTCTTAGACACCTCCTGAATTGTGTCTTCTACATTCCCTCCTCAATCAGTTTGTGAACTGTAGCTTCTTGGTTTGTACAGTCTCTGAATAGTGTAGGAAACATTGTCTTGAAATTAGTCTCTCCAAACCAGACATCATGCCAAAATCTAATTGTTCTCCCATCTCCTAGGATGTATTTAGCCCCCCACATGAACAGGTGCTTGACTTTATGAAGCCCCCTCCAAAATTGTGACCCCTCCTCTTTTGCAGCAAAGAAATTCTGTCCTTTGAGATGTTTATTTTGCAGCAGTTCATACCACATAGACTCCTCCCTATTGACTATTTTCCATATCCATTTTACCAAGAGACATTGGTTCATAATCTTGGTGTTTACAATCCCCAGCCCTCCAAAATCTTTTGGTCTGCTAATTGCCTCAAACTTTGCCATGTGGTACTTGAACTTCTTTCCAGACCCCTCCCAGAAAAATCTTGCTCTGATTGTGTCAAACTCATCATGTTGACCCTCAGTTAGTAGATAAAAGCCCATAACATATATGGGCACGCTGTCTAGGCAAGTGTTCACCTTAAGGAGTCTACCTCCAGAGGACATATCGTCTGCTTTCCATGGAGCTACCTTATTTGCCATTTTCACATTAACTCCCCTTAGATCATGCTTCCTCAGAGCAAAAGTGTGAACATGAACCCCTAAGTATGTCATTGGGAACTTGCCTAGCTTGCAGTTGAGTTTCCTTGCCACCTCCAGCTGAGAGTTTTCATCAACCCCCAATACATACACTTCGCTCTTATGGTAGTTAATCTTCATGCCTGACATTTACTCGAAACAGTATAGTATAAATTTGATATTTATAATGTTCTCCTCCCTATTTTCCAAAAGCAACACTGTGTCATCTGCATATTGCAGATGTGAGACACCTCCCTGCACCAACTCAGGAACTAATCCAGTAATTCTACCTTTCTGCTTAGCTTCCTCTATCATAGTTGCCAGAGCATCTACCACTAGATTGAAAAGCAGAGGGGAGAGTGGGTCCCCCTGTCTAAGACCCTTGTAGCTTCTGAAGTATCCTCCTTGTTGTTGATTCACCAGCACACTGACTTTGCCCCCCTCCACAGATTGCATTACCCACTCAATCCACCTTTTTGGAAAGTTCTTCTTCTCCATCACCTCTTTGAGGAAATGCCAATGCACTTTGTCATAGGCCTTCTCGAAGTCCAGCTTCAGAATAATGCCCTCCTTCTTTTTTACTCTAAGATCATGTAGTACCTCATGCAAGATTAGCACCCCCTCTAGGATAGTTCTTCCTTGTACAAAAGCTGTTTGTGTTTTTGATATCACCTCCTCTGCAACCAAACTTAGTCTAATGGAAAGCAGTTTAGTAAAGATTTTGTAGATCACATTGAGCAAGCAAATTGGTCTGTACTGCTTAATAGACTCAGCATCAAGAATTTTTGGAATTAAAGTAATCACTCCATAGTTAAATCTTTTTAGGTCCAATCTACCATGATAGAAGTCCTCCACCATTTGATGAGCCCCCAGAATTTCTTATAAAAGATCACGGGGAACCCATCAGGCCCTGGTGCAGTGTTAGTTTTCATTTCCTGTACTGCTGTTTCTAGCTCCTCCATAGTGAAAGGTCTTATGAGCACCTCTCTTTGGTGTTCTTTTAGTCATCCTTTTTGGGCCCATATGTCATCAGCTAGTCTGGCACTGCCCCTCTCTTCTGAGCCAAAGAGTTTCTTGTAGAATGCATAGACATGTTTCATCATCTCCTCCTGTGATGTTATGCTCTCCCCTTGCTCATCTAATAATCTTTCTATTCTGCATTTCCTCCTCCTTTTATTGGCCATGCTTTGGAAATATTGGGTGTTGGAGTCACCTTCTAGTACCCATTTCTCTCCACCTCTTTGTTGCCAATAAATCTCTTCTTCTTTGTATATATTGGCTAACTCTGCCTCTAGAGTGTATCTGTGGCCCCATTCCTCCTTACTAAGGCTGGTTGCTTCTAACTTGTCATCTAACTGTTTGATCTCCTCCAAGAGTTCTGCTTTCTTCTTTTTGATTTCACTTCACATATTTGCACCCCACCTTCTTAGGAATCTTCTTAAGTCAGATGTACATTTTTGCCACATATCAGCAGCATTTATATATCTGTTAGTGAGTATTGTCTCAGCCATTCTGACCTTAACTGCCTCTCTGAAGTTAGGGTGCTGAAACCATTGCCTTTCAAACCTAAATTGAGAGCTTGTTGCTATAGTATCCTCCCCAGAGTTGAGCATTACTGGTGCATGATCTGACCCAATTCTTGTTAGTGTGCTAGCCGTACACAATGGAAAATGTTTCTCCCACTCATGTGAGACCAGGATTCTGTCCAGATTAACCATCACTGGTTCCTCCTGTTTATTTGTCCATGTATATCTGCTGCCTGATCTCTTAATCTCTTGTAGCCCATTACTATTGATGAAATCATTGAAACATTGCACCAAATTCCAATCGATATTGTCATTATTCTTGTCCTCTGGGCCCCTAATTAAATTGAAATCTCCTCCCAAGGCCACTGGATCATCACTCCTTTGACATTTATCAGTTAGCTCCTCCAAAAAGTCTTGTGACTCAGAATGCTGAGCTGGTCCATATACCACCACTACATGCCATTTGAAATTGTCTTTCTTGTGTCTGGTCCAAGCACTCACATAAAACTTGCCCTCATCAAAGCTTCCAACCTCCACAACATTCTGTCTAACACCTAGTAGGATACCTCAAGAGTGGCCATTAGCAGCTAACCATGTCCACCTAAAATCATCTCCCCCTCCTAAGCTTCTGAGTTCCTTGTCATTGAACTCTTGTTTTATAGTTTCCTGAATTACAATAATGTCAACCCCTCCATCCTTTATGAAATTTTTAATCTGTCTCCTCCTATCCTGCTGTCCCCATCCTCTAATGTTCCAGAAAAGTATCTTCATTTAATCACTTCTTTGGCCCCCTCCCCAACTTTGATTGTCCTGACCCTCCTCTTGGGTCTCTTCTTCTTGGAAGAACTGCCTTTCTTGGCCTTCCTTTTTGGTTGCTTTCTCACCTCCCCTTGCATATTCTCCTCTTCAGTCTGTCCCTGCAAAGTCTTCTCCTTATGAACAACCATGTATGTACATCCATTCCCCTCTTCAGTCTATCCCTGCAAAGTCTCCTCCTTATGAACAACCATGTATGTACATCCATTCTCCTCCTTGTCTTTGTTGATTTGTACCTGTAATTCACTCAAAGCAGCCTGTGCTATCTCCTGTGCTCTAATTGCATCAATTTGTTGTATTACTTCCTTTTCCTCATCCCCCAGCTTAACATTAATATCATTTGCTAACTGAATGAGGTAATCATTATCTACAGAATTAAAAAGAGCAAAGGAATTACCTCCAATGTTGTTCTTGTCGGAAGCTCTCTTCATAGCCTTCTTGTCCACTTTTACACCATCGTCCTCCCTCCTTGGTGACCTATCAGTTATAGGGACCTGCATCACTTCAAGTGTCTTACCTTTTGACCTAACTTGCTGCCAGCCTTCATTATCTATCCCAGCTCCCTCCTCCTTCTCGGCCATTGTCTTCTCACTCTCTTCCTCCCCCTCCAGCCAGGTTTCTACCAAATTTTCCTCACCCACAGGAATTTCTTGATCAACATTAATTGCCCTTGGAGAAAGGTTCCATGTCACTGCCTGTAGTGGGGTGATCATTGTATGTCCATCCCCATTCTTTTGGAACACCTCAATTGCCAGTCTGTCAGTTGTTTTTGGTGTTGCTGTCCCCTGAACAGTGTTGTCATACTTGCTTTTTGGTTCTGGGGTCAGACATCCCTTATCCATTGTCATCTGCTTCTTGGAAGAACAGGTTCTGCTTACCATTTTAGTTTTGGACTCTGTCCCACTTCCCTCTTTGTTTTTGTTAGTAGCTGAAGATTGGCTCTGATTTGTCTCCTCCATGGTCTCTCGAACTGGTGTTTTGTCATTGGAGTATCATTGGCCTGCTTGTTTCTGTTTTTACTCTCTTCTTCCAAAGCAGCAGCAGCCTCCAACTGCTTCCATGCAGCCCTTTCTGCATCTGTCTTCTTGTACTCATCAGATGGCTCTGAATTCTCACCCCCCCACTGACCCACTCTTGTTGTTGTGTTGATCATCCTTGTGATTTGGTCCTTTTGGTGGGTCTGATTCCTGCTGACTCCCTTCAACATAGTCCTCTCCCTCGAAGGTAATGATATGACCAATGTCATTGAAGAAGAATTCTATCCTGCAAAACAGCCTTTCAGGGTCTCTACACTTCACCTTCACCCTTCCAGGGCCAGGCTTGTCCACCGAAGTTTCATCCACCTCCTCAGGTTTACCAACCTTGGTACTTACATATTTCAATATCAATTTACTCTTCAGCTCAAGAGGCACCCCATGCACCTTGACCCAGGTTTCCCTTAATTTAGAAGATGCTTCGGGAGGTCTATCTGCAGTGTTCACCTTGCACTTAACAGGGGCCAAGTTAAATTCAAAGCTTTTCATCTTGGTGAAATGAGCTAGAGCTTCCTTATTGGGAAAAGCCATGAGAACCACACTGCTTAATCCTCCAATTCCACTTCTCATTGTAGATTTCCATTTCTCTGCGGATTAATGCTTCATTAGCCACCCCTTCCTTGATCAACATGTACCCATAGCACTCCTCCTTAGTTTTCTTGATATCTTTCTCCTCCACCTGGATGTGATAGAAACCCATTCCTGGTAACCCAGACCCATACATCTCAACCCCCTGCTTCTTAGCTTCTGGGCAATTGGTAGACCTATGGCCCGTAGTGTTACAAGCATAGCATAGTGGAGGATTAGTACACTGCTGCTGAAAATGCCCCTCCTGCCAGCACTTGAAACACACTTCCCATCAGATCTGGGCTGCATACCTGCCTTCTGATTGAATCTTGAAGAACCAGCTTGGTTCGGCCTTCTTGCTTCCTCTACCTTCTTCCTGTCCTCTTCTGCATATCTTCTCTCATTCTCAGCTCGCCTCCTGTCCTCTTCTCCCCTACGTCTCTCCTCCTCAGCTCTTCTCCTGTCTTCCTCAAGCCTTCTCTTGTCCTTTTGTTGCCTCAGCAGTTGCGCTCTCATCTCATTTTCTGATCTTCTGTAGTCCTGCCTAACTGGCTCTCCCCTCCGGTCATACACCTCTTCCGCTCTCCTCTTCTCACCGCTCCCCTGCGGCCTCCACATCTGCCTCCCCTCCCTCTCCATCACCACCTCCGCAAAAGATCTGCTCAACGGACCAGGCTTCGGGTTCCTCTTGATTTTTCTTGCCTGCTCCCCAAACTTCTCTATGTCGCTTTGGCTTGCTGGGTATCCTAATGATGGATCTAGGGTTTTTCCTTTCGGAATCCAGAGCCACCTCTCCTTTCTTTTTCCCCTGGTCACCGTCGAATGTGCAAATAGGTCCTCCACAAAATATCCATATTGCCTTTCTGGATGATGCTCTCTGGGCCGTTTCACTCCACCTTTTCCTCCTGGCCCACTTGGCCCATTGGTTTTCCCCTCTTTTCCTTTGTCTTCTCCGACGAGCTCGCCGGAGAACCTGCAATCCCCACATTCCGGTGATCCTCCTCCACCACCACTGACCCCTCCTCTGTACTCAGCTCCTTTTGGATCTCCAAAATAACCTTCTCCACTATCTCCGCTGCGCGCTTGTGTCCCCAATTGCCTGAAATAGCAGGCCAAAGAGGATCAGGGAGAATTGGAGGGGGATTATGTCGTACCTGCTTCTTCTGCTCGACTCCACCTCGATGTGTGGTGAAACCGAGTTCCTCCACCGAAATCCGGCATGGCTTCGGTGGCGGAGGCCGTCGGCTTGATGCATAGCACTGTGGCGGTGGGGCTGAGAACGCGCCCACCCTACCTCCACCGGCGTACGGGTCTCATCCTTCACCATCACCGCTCCGCCCCCGAGAGCCCTGCAAAACCGAGGAGCAAACCTTCGCTGCTGATCCCTCTGCGCCCAGGTGCGGTCAGGTCACCGCCGCCGTTGACTCCGGCCAGAACTCCACCGCTGGAGTCCACGGGAAGCAGCGCACCTGCTCGCGGGCTGGCTGTTTCCACTTCTTCTTGGTAACAAACAACGCGCACTCTCGAGAAAAAATTAATAGGCTTGTTATCAATAGAGCACTACTACATGGCGTGACCATTGAGAGCGTAGGATTGTGATTAAGAAAGCTTTGGTTGATCCGGAACACGTAACAAGGGACGGCTAATTGAAATTTCTTAGTTTATTCAGGCTAATAAATTAACATGACATTCATACGATTTTTCAAATAAAAGTGAAAGCTAGAACAACCTAACATTTACACCAGCAACTTCCTGGCGTGTTCGGTGACCCCACCTAAACCAATGGCCGTGAAGAAATTGATAGCGAAGCGCGTGTTTTTCGTAGAGTCCCTTGGAAAGAGGGCATCGCGGACGTCCGTGTCATGATCGTCGTTCATCTTCTCGCTGAGCCGCCTTATCCCAAGATGCTCGGAAAGGTCTTGGAATAACATCTTGATGAAGATACGTGAAGACGACGTTGTGTCCTCCTCTGTGACCCTGACACATCCAAGCACACCTCGCCAGGAGACCGCGTCGGTCGCCAGCAGGTGCGCAAAGAGCCTTGCGGAGGCGCGCAGCTCGTTGGTCTCCGTGCGGTGTACCGTCGAGTAAAAGTGGGCGAAGCAGGCCTCGAAGGCCGCCTGGTACGCCCGATCGATGGCGCACAGCCTCTGCCCCAGTTGGCCGTAGTATCTGGTGTACGTCTTCTCCTTCCTGCAGCACTCGAGGAGCATGGAGCAGAGCTCCCCCTCCTGGCCTGATCTCACGACTGACATGAGCTTGTGGCCCGCTTCCTCGGAGTTGACACTCGACATGACCGTCAGGTATATAGTCCTCCGAAGGTTGGTGAGGTCGGTATCTGTCTCGTCTCGGATGGCGGCGTCCGTTTGATCGGGCTCCTCCTCGTCGTCAGCAGTTTCATCATGATCGCCAAGAGAAGCAGATTGGTTACTGTCGTCGTCATCGTCTCCGAGCATGTCTTTCTTGAGGTCCTCGTATGCCGCCTCGTCTTGCGTGAAGGACGGACTTGGCTTGAACACGTCGAGATGTACCTCGGGATCCAACTGATCGAGGGAGAGCAGCTCTATCTGATGAGTCGCTTGGTCGTCCGGCTCGATGAGGTCCAGCTCCGGGCGGACAGGTGGGTGGCCCCTGAAGTGAGCCTTCCGGATGGCGAAGAGGTTTTCGATGATGAACTGGACACGCCGGTCGATGTCTGCGTCGTGGAGGATGCTCCGGAGGGTGTCGAATACGGCGTCAAGCCCCCGGGGGCAGCACTCACGGAGCGTGGCGCCGCATTCCGTGACAAAACCCGCAGCGACGTCGACGGTGTCGTCCGTCGGCGTGTCGAGCAGCAGCGCAAGAACCTCCAGCGCCAGCAGGTCGTGCACCACGCCCTGGTTCACCAGGTGCGCCACGAACCGGGACACGGCCGCAAGCTGTTGCCTGTCTCCGCTGGCGTGGGCGCGCCTAAGGCGGATCACGAGGCGGACGAGGAGAAGGCGGCCGACGCAGGGGAGCTTGGCGTTGACGACCGCCGCGAGCGCCGCGAAGACATCCGTTAAGCTGGGGCAGGCGGCCTGGGACCTGATGAGCGCGCGGCAGAGCAAGCCGCGGCCGCGCACGAGGTTCTCGGCCAGCAGCTCCGGCGCCACGTGACGGATGTTGTCGGGGGTGGCCTTGTTTACCAGCCCCGTGATACTCTTCCGTAGCGCTTCCCAGCTGCGCCGCTGGTAGCCGGCGTCGTCGTCTTTGTCGTCGGCGGCGGCGCGGTGCGGCGGGACGTAGATGCCGCCGCCGAGCTTGCATGCCGGTTGCGCTGTCTGTTTCTCCTCGGCTACGGTCGGAGTTGATCTCGGCCGCTTGGCGCCCGCCATGTCCGTCGTCTATCGATCTGTTCCAGATACTGGCGACGAGGCGTGGAGAAACGCAGCGGCACGAAGCTTCGGTTTTATAGGACGTGCGTCCGAGAAGCAGAGGACACACCACTTCCGACTCGGTTCCGACTTGCTTCAGTTCCGACACGTAATAGTAAATCCATATTTTATTATAGGATGCTGCTATATGTTCACTATTTTGCCTGCAAAATAAATTCTTCTTTTTGCCAAATCATTCCTTCTAACGTCCGACTCGGTTCCGCCGTGGTTCGATTCCGCTGCTGCAGTTTGTGTGTGTGGCGGCCATGGCAGAACCATCAACGGCAGAAACCTGTTCTAGCTAACTGCAAAGACCAATCAACCAATCTACTGTACTGCCCGAGTGAGTGAAATGAGAATGAGCAAGGTGGGCGAACCCACAGGGAGACGGCCCTCGTTTCATGACTATACTCATGTAAGCGTTCCACTCGAGGAGGGCACCCCGTCGTCGCCGCCACCCCGTTCTGCTCGCTTTCCAGTTTAAGCTTCCCTCATGGCCGTCTTTGTGCTTCGAGCGTTGGATGCAGGATGTATTTTCGAATTTGACTGAGAGAATTGATGAAGGAGCCACTAAGCACTCCATTTTGCTTGTTTATTGGGGTCTCAACTATTCAATAGCGTATCGATAGGGAGTCCCTGTTGTCAACAATGGTGGAGGAAGAGAGAGAAAGCGTGACCGTCTAAAGGATCTCACTGTGCCGCGCCGCCGAGGTCGCCCTGCAGCCACCATGGATCGCTCGTCGCCACACCCGCCATTGCACAACCCCCTCCTTCGCCCCGCGGCCACGGCTCCTTGCCACACACGCCGTCGCGCTGTTTCACCAGATCCGTCGGGGAGGATGCGGAAGGGGAAGGCCGTTGCCGTGGATCTCGGCCGGATCTAGCCGGCCGTCAGACAGAGTGGGCATTGGTGGAGAGGAAGTGGAGGAGGGAGGAGGCTCGTAGCCCGGGCGTCGCGTGCAAAGGAAAGCGAAGGAGCGAGGGAGTCCTAGCCAGGGCGTCGCGTGTAGAGGAAGTCGAGAAGGAGTAGGGGCGAAGCTATGTTCACTCATCGGGGTCGGTCGACTGCAACGACGTTTTGCAAATAAGTGTACTTTTCTTTTGATTCTCAATGTAGACCAAATAGAATCCATTGAAACCCAACGAACGACCCCGATGAGGGTAATCTCTGGCTTCGCCTCTGAGGAGGACGGCCATGGAAGTGTGAGAGAGCGAGAGAGGAGTAGCGGCGTGAAATGCATACGAGGCAACGACTAAGTGAAGGATGAAAGAGGGGAGGAGTGAAAGTGAAAAATCCTAAGGCGTGGTTTATGTATAAACTCAATGGCTTCTACACACGAAAAACTCAATGATTATGATTTTTGTGGCTGCTGATTTTTCTCTCTTTGTATAATCCTGCAAATCTCATCCATGAAAGTAATATGTGATTTTTCTTCCTAATTTTTCTCAAATTCAATCAAAATGCTACCAAAATTTAAGTAAATGTTGTTCAAATATGAATTAATATAAATATTTTAATTTTTCTTCAGATTTACTGTAAAATTTATTTAAATTTATTTGAAATTTCAGTTTGATATTATATATGGTTTACTGGAGCAAATTCGCAAGTAAAAAAAAAAACAGTAGCACCAAATTTGCGACGGCCTTTTGTACTTTTGACAGCGTTACCTCCCAAGGGGAAACTAGTCTCTCGATTCCAAAAAAAAAGAAAAGAAAAGAAAAGGTAACTAGTCTGCAAAATAGGTGTTAAATTAGAATTTAAAGAAAAAGAGTCAAAATGTAATTACCGTTAAAACCGATGTTGTCAGTAATACTATCTATTTTTGTTTGTTTGCCTGGGGGCGAAGAAAAATACTCTATTTGAAATCTTGTTGAAAAAGGAAAATCTTTCCCGATCTGAAAATTTTCCCCTTCCAGACCGGTCACCCCGCTGCCGTCCATGGCGACCCCGGCGCGTGCGGGCATCAGCGCCGCAGCCGGCGACGATGTCGCCTCCGCCGACCTCTTGCGGGTGCTACACCACATCACCCACAGGAGCGTTCCCGGGTTCTGTCCCGCTGTGGCCTCCGCCTCCAGCCACGGTCCCCAGTCCCGTACGGTGCTCCTCATGGCGGGTCCGGCGCGTGCGGACATCAGCGCCTCCGCCGGCGACGACGCCGCCTCAGCCGACCTCCAGGTCATCCCTCTCACCAACGGGAACCCCACGCCCTCGTTCCGCTCCGTTGCCCCATCCGGCGACATCGCCCCTTCACCAACATTCCCTGACCTACCGGAGCCCCTGCTCTTGGATATCCTGGGACGGGTACCCAGCCGATCCTGCCTATTTAGTGCATCATTTGTGTGCCGCTCATGGCGTGCCCTTCTCTCATCCGCCCGCAACCGAGCGTTCCTGAGGGAATTCTTTGCCTCACACTCGCCACCGTTACTAGGTTTCTTCTTACAGGCATCATTGCTTGAGCCGGTGCTATTCCATCCTGTTTCAGCGTTCGATCCAATCGTTTCGGATGCCCTTGCACAGGGTGACTTCTTCTTAGACCACATCCCACCGCTGCCCGACGGTGACGAGCTCATGAATTGGGAAATTATGGACTGTCAGAGTGGCTTTCTCCTTCTGTCATGGCCCGAGACTGGAGATCTCATGGTCTACAACCCCGTCAACGGGTATCAGCAGAATGTCGACTCACCTCAATTTGTGCATCATATTGGCACTTACCATCTTCATCTAGCAGTTTCCTTGGAGGGTCCTTTCAGCATTATGTGCGTGTACCACACAAATGGATCCACCGCACAACTTTCAGTCTTCCGGTTTGGAGAGAGATGGCGGCTTTTTGGACAAATCGAGACAGCAGAGCCATGGAGCAGCACCCACAGGCGTGCAGTCCAGTCAGGAAACATACTATTCTGGCCATTTCTTGATCGTGAGCAGATGTTTGCTGTGGATATGGTTGAGGAGGAAGGTGCCTTCATTGACATTCCAGCACAGGGCATGGATTTCGTAGTTGCCTTGACCGGTGATGGGCACCTTACTCTGCTTTCAGCAATGAGCTCTTCTCTCTGTATATGGAAACGAAAACTGGACAGTTCTCATAGCCAGGAGCATGGCTGGAAGCTTGAATCATTTCACATTGGCTCACAGTTTTTACAGCTGTTTGGTCTTCCTTTAGATACCAACACTGACCTCAGGCTTATCTCGGTACACCATGGACTGGTGTACCTGTGTACACTACAGGCTATGGAGTGCCCTGATGCTCCGTGGGTCATCTTCTCGTTTTGCCTGAGGACGAAGGAGATTCAGATGGTACTCCAGAGTGATCGTTTTGGCCACAAGGCTCATCTATGTCACTATCTGATGACAGCACCGCGCCACATCTGAAGAGTTGATCTTGAAGGATTTGGTGAGATAGCTCACCACTATCACAGTGCATCATAGTTGACCATGAAGGACAGGTGCAGCTCTGTTAGACATGTGAAAACCCAAAGGAAGCTCTGTTAGACATGTATTGCAGGAGGCTGTATGAATCATGAGCGAGCTAATGAAAATCATAGTTGTAAACTATAATTGGTTTACTTCTGAAGTGAATATAGGAAATTTATATGCATACTTGTCGGTTTATATGGGTGAAATCTACCAAAAAAATCAAAATCTCTGGCCTAAGGATTCTACTGTGACTTATGCTTCGGGTAGCATCGCATATATATAGATTTTTTTTTTTTGGTTTTGTTTTGTGAGTAGGCAGTTATATTTGACCCTGTAAGTTTATCATTCTACGGTAGGTCTGGATAGTTGGAGGCCTTGTAGCATCTTATGTATCATCATCCATCTACGAGGCGTATATGCTTCAATCACATGAGCTGCGCAGTCAATGAGTTAAATTGTGTTTTGTGTGTTAATAGACCAACATATTAGGGAACAACCACTATTCGAATGAAGTCATATTATCTAGTACGACTAGAAGACTACAACCTAAATTGTGAAGTGATTAACAAATGATTCTTATGCACATTCTAAACATATTTTACCGTGATTATAAATTTATCTGGAGTAGCACCGTTCAATATTTCTGTAAGGTCTTCATTACTATTCCCAAGAACTTTCTGATATGCTTGTAGCTTGGCTTCTTTTGGTGCTGCAAAGACAAGTGTTGGCCGAGATCTCCTTTCAGGTTCAGTTTCTTGTCTGTCAGTTAATAGCTTCTATGGCTATTGTTCATATTATATTGACCTTTGGATACCCATTGCATTTAGGTGATTGTTTTCCTCCTGTCTTTCCATTCTCTGTTTTAGATTTGATCTTCAAACTTTGTTACATACATGCATAGAACATTTGAACTGAGCTCTTCTAACTTGGAGTAGCATTTATTATGACATTATGATACTTTATTAGTGATTATTGATTTGTATTTTGCTGGACAGATGCTTTTTTTTCCTCGAATACGCAGGAGAGCTGCATATCATTACATTACTAGACTTGCTGGACAGATGCTGTAGGCCTTATGACCAAAATGTGTATCATGTAAGGATTGTCAACTGTCAGTAAAATCACTATCCTTTGTCCTGTCAGTAAAATCACTATCCTTTGTATCTAAGTTTGGTTATGGTTTCAATTTTCTTATTGGGTAACAGTCACATGCTCAAGGCTCTACTTTAGAGTCTTAAACCTAAGGAAAACAAGTGGCCCTTGGTAATGCAATGTTGACCGTAGAGGTTCTAGTTGTGAACACTACTTAAATTCGGATGATGTCAGTATTTGGAAAATTACGACAGAAACGACTGTGCTAAAAATTGTTAGGTACTCCTTTTGTATCAGTAAACTGTGTTGAGGCGTATAATCTATCATGTGATTGAATAGTTTAGGTATTTACTAGACTGTCATGCTATGTGAGCTAGTTCACACCTATTGTTTATAAATTATTACACAAGGTTGAGCTTAAATTTATTTCTAAATGACAAAGGTTAAGCTACTACCTTAAAATGTTAGGGTAGTGTATATCAGTTAGTGGAACTATGGAACTATCATCACATTTGTAATGCGCTGCCTTTTTATGTACAACTTCTCTCTTGACATTGTGCTGAGCAGTCTGTTGGTGTCTTGGAAGTGTTTGCAGTTTGGATCCTGAATTGAGTTTTTTTTTTTAATTCTGAACTTAGTTCTAAACAGGTTTATAAAAGCTCTTAATTGTGTGGTTCGCTAAATCTGCTGTTATTGTAAACACAAGGTTACCTGTTTGATAAGATATGATTTTCGTTGTCTAAGTTGGTTGCATTCTAATGTATTGTACCATGGCTAAGCCAGTTTATTTTTGGCATTGTTTCATTAGTTATGTAAATTCACTTTGGTTTGATATTGTACTTTTGACATTATAGGACTAAGCATCAGCATAGTGTCTCTTGATGGTCAGGCTGCCAAAGCTGCTGGTCAAGTGAACTCATGGGTAGAGAAAGTCACATCAGGTCTCATCAAAGAACTCCTTCCACCGGGTTTTGTTGACCACAGTACCAGACTGGTTCTTGGTAATGCTTTCTATTTCAAAGGAGCTTAGACGGAGAAGTTTGATGCATCTCAAACAAAAGATGGTGAGTTCCATCTTCTTGATGGGAGCGGGAGCTCAGTTCAAGCACCATTCAGGTCCAGTACAAAGAAGCAGTATCTTGCATCTTAACAGCTTGAAGGTGCTTAAGCTTCCTTACCAGCAAGGTGGGGATAAGAGACAGTTTTCCATGTACATATTCCAGAAGCACAAGATGGTCTGTGGAGCTTGGCTGAAAAGTTGAGCCCTGGAGCACACCCCAATGCAGAAAGAAGGCTTCAGTTGGGCAGTTCAAGCTCCCCAAGTTCAAGATATCCTTTGGATTTGAGGGATCTGAATTGCTGAAAAGTTTGGGGCTCCAGCTGCCGTTCAACTCAGAAGCAGATCTCTCACAGATGGTCGATTCGCCAGTAGGGCAGAACTTTTATGTCTCATCCATTTTCCACAGGTCGTTTGTTGAAGTGAATGAAGAAGGAACTGAAGCCGCTGCCTCATCTGCTGCTGTGGTTGCTCTCAAGTCGTTGCCAATAGGGCCTATGGACTTTGTTGCAGATCATCCTTTCCTATTTGTGATCCGAGAAGACATGACTGGTGTCATGTGGTCAACCCCCTGCTTGCTGCATAGTGTGCGTGTTCTGAATCGCTGTTGTGTGATTCTATCAGCCGCATGCATGTGTAGGTTTCTAAATCTGATCATGCCCTGTGTAATCTGACAAATGTTTTGTCCCTGTTATGAATAAGTGGCTTGATCGACCTGCGTGTTAGGTTTGTGGCTGAAAAGTTGGAACCTGAGTTTGTACAGAATCATATGCCGACGAGGAAAAAAGCGGATCGCCCCCGCGTCGTCCCCCGTGGGCGACACGGGCGGCCATCTCCACCGCCGCCGCTAGTCTACCGTCGCCGATCCTTCTCGCCTTGCCGCCGCCAGAGCTCATTGGCCGGAACAACCCGTGCGATGGCGATGACGGCGGCGGCAGAGCAATCGACCGGACCCTTTTTTCGCCCTCCGTCCGCCCCATCTACCTGCTGCTTCTCCGGATCATCGACCTTGGCCAGATCTTTGGCAGGGAGTATATGCTCAGGGGGGAGGCCTCAGCGTGGCACTCGTCTGGGATGTTCATGACGAGCTCCACTCCCAAGTACATGGGGGCGACGTCGTTGACGCGGATGCGGCCGATGCCTAGGGTGCCAAGATCTGCAGCACGGCGTTGGCCAGCGGTATTTGACCCAGTATCGTGAACGACGTCTCCTGGTGGTGGCCGACGACCGCTCCGTATTTGGACCTGGTCGTCATCGGACTGCCGTTCCGCCGGGTCCTGCCGCTTCGTCTCGCCGTCCTCAGCCGGATTGACGGCCTTGGTTCGCCCTGCGTGGTGGCCTGTTGCGGGCACACATGCGCATGGAAGCAATGGTTCTTGCAGCCCCGAGCGCTTGGGCATTCGAGGGCTAGCGGTGGCTGCGGCTTGACGGAGATGCATAATTGTAACACCGAGCGGTAAATAAAAGTTTTTTTTTTTTTGGAAACTTATGACTTTTGGCCTGCCATAAATTGGTATTGCCATTATATTTTCATTAAAAGAGAAAGAGAACCCCAAGGGGCAGGCGTGACTGCTTCTGGATGTCAGGAAATAGAAGAGGAAAAGCCAAGGGAGAAAAGAAGGAAAGAAGAGAGAAAAGGAAGGAAAGAAGTGGTTTATCATAGGTGGGAGATGGAGTCCATGTCGATTCTCTAGCCGTGATTGGAGATCAAGGTAGGACCATGATGTTTCCCTCTCTGATCTTGGGTAGATTAGAACCTATGATTAGTGTCAATCTCGTCGGTTTTGATTAAACCCTAGATCTAAACTCGTTGCTGTTTCCATCGTGCAGCAGATTCGAGTAATATTTTGGTTCTCTGTTTTAGACACTGTTCGTGACCTTAGAAAAATATGAAACCTTTATAGAATTTGTATAGAATTTGATGATCTTTCCAACGGTGTATGGTAGTGTTTCACAGGATCTAAGACGTGGAAGTTGTACCTTCCCCAATTTGACTTAATTTCAGGCTCGTCATTCAGAGCAGTTTCTATTGAAGCGAAGATTGATCCCTTATAGAGGTGGAACCGGAACTTCTTGTCTACTGAAGTGCTGTATCATGTTTCCTAAGCTTTCCATATTGATATATTACATGTCCATAGAATTTATAGAACTCCAGTTATTATTCTTTTAGTACAGCTGTTCTGCAGAAGCTGCCAGATCGACAGTGTCAGATAATATGAACCTTGAGCCCCTCGTAATGTTTTTTCTTGAAGATGAAGTTAACTACATAGTTATAGATAATAAAATTTTATGTTATCTGTAAGACTATGAGAATTTTTGAATGAATAATTTGGATATATCTTTGTTTTGGTGCCTCTCGGTCAATGGCGGACCCAGAGTCTAGCCTCTAGGCATTCAAACATGCAGGATAACAAAAGATTTTCAATGACAAAACTCCATAGATAATAACTTTTTAAAAATTGAAGATGAAACATAGGACAATTGTCTTCGCCATCTATGATTGACACTCTATGAGACATGATTTTGATGCAAATTGCTTGCACATATATACAAAAGCTAAATACACATACACGTCGTTCATTGTTTGGACAATTTTTTGGGCATTCAACTGAATGCCCTTGAATCAAGGCAGGTACGCCCTACTCTCGGTCAGTTTTGGACAGTTAGTTTCGATGTGCAATCCAGGCTATCGTTAATACAAGATCAAGTATGTTTCCTATGTATTTTTGAAGTCCACTTTTCTATAGTTCTAGGAAAGTGTATTTTTGTAACTATTCTCTGTTTTGTATTTAGAGGATTTGAGGAAAAGAAGCAATGATACTGCTGTTTGTCTTTGAAGTGTGCATAGTTTAAGCGACGGGTTTCGACATAGGACCTCATTATTACTCGTTGTTTGTTTTATCTATATAAATTATTTTGGTGCTGAGGATTCTATATGACCAGGTGGTGCATCTTCAGAGCATGCTTAGCTCTTCCGCTTGATCGTCGGTGAAGGCAAGTAAATGTAGCGACATGGTCTACACGTTTTTACTTGTTATTTGAGTTGCCTTGAGTTAATTTTAGTATAACACAAGACAGATAATATGATAACTGAATTTATCGCTCTCACTTGAAGTATGCTTGATCGCACATCAACTTGAAGGATGCTTTATCATATATTGACTCGAAGAATGCTTATTGACTCAGAAGGATGATATATCATATATTGTGGATTTTTCTTTTACATATGAAATCTGAAGCATTGAAGTCCATACATTGCAATTGCACTCGTTCCATTGGTATGCATAAGAAAAAACTGTAGCCTGATGTTGGTGCAGTAAGTACCGGTACAACAACGCACATTGAATTGAGCAATGTGGTTGCAGCCCTCACTTCCTTCGTTGGGATTTGAGGGTAGAAGTGAAGACATGCATTGCATTGCATCATTGGCATGGATTGTGAAGCATGATTTATGTCGAAGTTGTAGCTTTACCTTGATACATGAAGATATATATATATCTTGAAGCTTTATCATAGTATTGCTTATTTAAATTGTTGTTTAATACAATTGCAGTTTAAATAGTTTGTTAAAGCAATTTACACTAGTACAGATATGCTGATTAATGACAATTTTACTGTAGATCCGTCACTATTTCGGGGGTTTTTCCCTTTTTGGCCAACTTTTACGACGTTTCGGCGTTTCGTCACTAAAAATGCCAAAACAGACCCGTTTGGTGACGAAAAGGCGTCACTGTTGCCTTTCGGGCCCACTGGTCAGGTTGTTTATGACGAAAACTAAGCGTCACTACCGTTCATTCCAGGATTTCGCCCGCCCGCATCCTAGTCAGCACATGAGCGGAACCACATATTCGTCACCGGAGGAGGGATTTCGCCCGCCCGCATCCTAGTCAGCACATGGTGGACCCACACATTCGTCACGGGAGGGGGAATTTTGCCCGCCCGCATCCTAGTCAGCAAATGGTGGACCCACACATTCGTCGCCGGAGGGGGAATTTTCGCCCACCCGCATCCTAGTTAGCATGTTGTGGACCCACAGGTCAGTCAAAATTCGTCCTTCGCTACAAGATTTCCCGCACACGCATCCCAGTCAGCATAGCGTGGACCCACACGTCAGATACCATTCGTCATTAAAATGGGGAAATATGCCGCCACGCATCCTAGTCAGCACATGGCGGACCCACACGCATCCCAGTCAGCATTACGTGGACCAACACGTCGGGCACCATTCGTCATTAAAATGGAAAAATATGCCCACACACATCCTAGTCGGCACATGACGGACCCACATGCATCCCAGTCAGCACCGTGTGGACCCACGCGTCAGGAAACATTCGTCATTAAAATGGGAAATATGCCCACACACATCCCAGTCAGCATATTTTGGCCCCACACGTGAGGCAGTATTCGTCATTAAAATCGTGCCTACGCACGTAAAAAAAAAAAATTGTGCCCACGCATATCCTAATCAGCACATGGCGGACCCACACGCATCCCAGTCAGCATGTTGTGGATCCACACGTCAGACAGTGTTCGACATTAAAATGGGGAATTAAGCCCCGCATATCTTAATAAGCACAAGGCGATCCCACAAGTATCCTAGTCAGCACGTTGTGGACCCACATGTCAGGCAGTTATACTCCAGCCTAATTCAAATCTGGCTCACTGCCACTTTCCTCGGCCTACACCGTGGTCCAAATATTTGGATGGAACTTTTTTCGTGCGGCCCGCGATCCATAGCGATGGTCCCCGGTGCGTTATCGGATCGTGTTTTTGCTTGGAAAAATTTCATACGTGCCATTGCAAAATTGCATAATCCCGAATATGCCACTGTCAGTGACACAGGTGGGTCCCACCTGTCACTGGAAGCCAATGGCATATCCGGTCCCACCTGTCATAGGAGATGCATCCCCCTATGAAATTTCCGCCCGCTTGTTTGGGAAAATCTCTATGATGTATCAGTGACAAGTAGGACCTGATTGAATAAGAAAGAGAGGACCTGATTACAATAGAATAAAAAAGGCTAAGCCATTGATGCCATAGACGAAAACTCCCAAAGTTATGGATGGTCTGGATGCAAATAGCCTTCTTCTTCTTTCCCCTGTCTGTAGTTCAGTGCTCGTTTCTCCGCCTCTCATCCGCGCCGCCGAGCTCCCTCTCGTCGTCCTGTGCTGATGCAGAGCACTGGACGGCTGGCCTAACCACCTTCTCTGTCCTCCGGCTGTTGTAACCCAGGCACGAGAGAATAGAGATTCACCGCTGTCGTACCGTACAGATTCAGAACCCGGCCGCGTAACCCTAGCTCCAGCGTTTCGCCGCCCTCGTGCTTCTCCACCACGTTCCGCAACTCCGAGGTCGATTCCTGCTGCCGGTGATCTACGCTGGGTGGCTCCCTCATCGCCCTCTTCATCTTTTGCAGTGGTGAGAACCCGACTTATTTTTCTCTTTTTCTGAGCAATCCCCCAAGCTTTTTTTGAGCCACTATATTCAATTATTGATAGAAAATCTGATACAAATGCTATTGAAAGTCCATACTTGTCGTCGCTGTATGCAATTTCATGGGATTTATTATCGATTGTTATCAAATGTCCTATGTGATTAGTGTATGCTCACTCTCCGCCCCTGCTTCCTTGCAGTTCAGTGATAGATGGCTCGTACCAAGAATCTACGATCACATCCACATCCAAGATGGGGTGCTACTGTCTCTTTTGGGGTCTCTCAAGCCCAGACATCTGGTCCTCACACGAGGCAGAGAGGCCAATCTAGTAAACAGCAGACTGAGGTTATGACAGCTGGTGCCTTGGCCAATCAGCGTCCCGGTTATGCGCGTGCACGAGGCAGGATTAGTTGTGTGAACAAGAGGCCTCGAACGGCGGTGCCTTCAGAGGGTTATGCCAAGAAGCGGCGCCACTTACCTCACTCTACATTGTTACGCGATGTAGATGATGATTCTTCTGATGAGGACTGTTCTGAGGAAGAAGAAACAACATCAAGGAAAGCGCAGGTGATACCGGACAAGAAGTCAAAAAGCAAGCACTTGAAGGCGCTAAGGGACATGCCGGTTCACGACTGGTTTGCACTGGAGGATCGGTTGACTGATACTCATCGCAGTTTAATCGCAACCTGGCAAAAGAAGAAAATCAAGTTGTTTTGTCACAGGAAACTGGACTGGCCTGCTCTGAACAGAGCCTCGGGGGGTACCAACATCGAGGCATACTTTGACCGATTCCAGGGATTGAGTGAGCTAGTTTCAGAGCACAACAAATATGTTGGAGATTGGGTCCAAAAATTCTATGCTACAGTCTACATTCATTCTAAGCGAGGATGGATCGAATTCATCTTTGAGGGTCGTCGTTTACACATGTCTAGAGAAAAGCTAGCTGAGTATCTTGGAGTTGGTACTTACGAGGACAGTTGTATACATCGGAAAGTATATGGAGATGCATCACCTCCTCGCCGTCCTAGGATCGCTGGCAACAATTTCCCTACAGTCGAGAAGTTGGGTGAGCTTTTTACAGTGGCCCTGTCAGAATCTGACACAGGATCACGTGAAACTAGATATCTTAACCCAGTGGCGAAGGTGGTTCACGAAGCACTGAGGAGGACCTTGTTACCACGGCACGGCCATGCTGACAAGATGAGTAGTCTAGATCAATGGCTCCTTATTCACATCATGGATGGCGAACAGTTCGACATTGTGGACTTTTTACTTTATGAGATCGAGGATGTCATCACTGATGGGTTAGCTTATTCCCGACAGCAGCCGTACGCTCACTTCATCTCGTACATTCAAGTCAGATTAACTATCCAAAGTACATGGAAAAGTACATGACGGAGTCGTTAGATTTCCAACTGTACAATCCGGCTAAACCAGACGACATACGCCGTGGCATTAAGACAGTTCTAGATGTGAGAGATTTTTGGCCGGGTGTTCCTGATCCTGAAAACCTTAAGGAGAAATTTATTGTCATGACGCAGGACGTAGATGCTACAGGACGGAGTACAGAAAACAATTTCGATGAATGTGAACAATGCGACAATTTTGTAGAGGAGGCGGGCAGTGAATTGATCTAGCATGATGAGGAAAGTCGCCAAATGGATCGCAACGTGGAAAATTTTGAGAAACAGAGTGATCATGTTGAAAGTCAGAATCGTCGCATATTGTTGTTTGGCAAGGAGATGATTGAAAAGATTCCGCAACAACAACCTTGGCATACCAGTGCAATCTTGATAGACCTTGGCGTTCCAGCGACTGCAATGGACACATCAGATTGTGATGTTTCCTCTTCTCGAGAGGAGGTGATACCAGTCATGCCACAGAGCTCTTCTCCAACTGTGGGGGTGACAACACCTGTTGATCAGGGTACCGCTACTTATCTTACCAGGCTTCTCTTTGATGATCCTTCCAAGGTAAAACAGCTATTGACTCAGAGAGAAAAAACTGGACTGATACATTAGTCGTGTATTTCTTATTTTTGAGATACTGGATAATTTTTATTTGACGGCAAAGTAATTGAATTTTTTAAATGATTGTAACGATTTTGCCTGGCCTTTGTGATCAGCTTCCATCAGAGGACGAACTTGAGTTGTGGTTGAGCCAACCTTTGGCAGCTTCCTAGTGTTGGGGGAAAGGAAGATGTGCGAGAACGGGTTTTTTGGATTTGTGGACACCGTTGGTGATGACGCGTTTCATGGCGGCAAAGTTCTGTATTATTTTGAATTCATCTCTCAGCCAAGGTTTTGTAACATGAAAAGTGCGCTATGATGATAATCATGATATGCTTTTGTAATGAACATGTGCATTGCTATTAGTTTGTGGACTCTCCAGCGTATGGGTGGACCTTTTTATAGTCGCAGTAAGCCTCATGACACCTCCCCCTGATGCAATAATGCAGGCACGAGACAATCCCATGATGTGAGAATGCAGTCACGGGACAATCCCGGATCAGAACGAGAATGCAAGCACGGGACAATTCCCTGTTGTGAGAACCCCAGGCCGGGACAATCCCGGGTTGTGTGTGTACTGCCCGACACGTTCCATGGCCGCAAAGGTCTATAATTTTGTTTCACCATCATCATTTCCTTGACCGGCCATCGGGAAGTAGTCGTGCACGTGTTGAAGCGGAAGTAGTCGATGTGTGTTCTTTCTCATCCCGCAGCAAGGTATTTATAGGCTCTTGTAAACACCATACGGGAAGGAGAAAACCAAAAGGCTTGTACCTGTAGCAATTACTCATTCAATTGCTTTAACTTTGCATGCATCTAATGGATGGGAGGTGAAAAACCAGAAGGCAAGCAACGCCACCAGCACAAACGCATTTTCCCACCACTATTAACACAAACGCATTTTCCCACCACCATTAACACAAACGCATGCATGGTTAATTTACAAAATAATTCTTCCGTTTACATGTAACTCCTATAGCATTAAAATGAGCCTTTGGAATTTCTGATTTATTGGGCCACTACCCATAAATCCAACACTCGGCGTGCCGCTCGGAACCGGCATGGAAGCATTAGCTCCCATGCTCGAATGCTATATTCCATCCCTACGAGATATCCAGAAATCCACATTGAGTGATTTGGTGGTGGCCATTTCGCCTGTGTTAGCTTCTCTGTACGAGAAGTTTGCAACGACCTAACCAAGGATTGCCCGCCGAGTGTAAAGACACTGAAGAGTGAGGTAGACACATGATTTGAGGAGCAAGGATTGTCCGGGGGCGGGAAGGGTGCGTATTGCTACTAGTTTGTGTATGCTCCAGCGTCTGGGTGGACCTTTTTATAGTCGCAGCTACCTCCCTCTGATGCGAGAACGCAGACACGGACAATCCCTTGTTGTAGGTGTGTAAACACAATGGTCCACACACTCCACAGTTTTGTTTTAGCTCGCGCTACCCCTTGGATCAGAACGAGAATGCAGGCAGGGACATTCCCCTGATGCGAGAATGCAGGCACGGGACAATCCGTGATCAGAACGAGAATGCAAGCACGGGACAATCCTAGGTTGCGAGAACCCCAGGCCTTGTTGTAGGTGTGTAAACACAATGGTCCACACACTCCACAGTTTTGTTTCAGCTTGCGCTACCCCTTGGATCAGAACGAGAATGCAGGCAAGGACATTCCAGGGATGTTAGAATGCAGGCAGGGGACAATCCGTGATCAGAACGAGAATGCAAGCACGGACAATCCCCGGTTGCGACAACCCCAGGCCAGGGACAATCCCGGGTTGTGTGTACTGCCCGACACGTCCCATGGCCGCAAAGGTCTACAATTTTGTTTCAGCGCACGCTACCCTTGTACGAGATTGAGAATGCAGACTGGGGAAAATCCGTGGATGCGAGAATGCTGGCATCCCTGTTGTCGTTGTTTAAACAAGACACCATCTCTCTCTCTCTCTCTCATCATTTTGACAAGTTTTTACAATGTGCGCCATAATTTGTACATGTCGTTGCCGTTGTGGAAGAAATATTTTTTTTGCACATGTGGATATTAAAAGTACCGTTGCATACATCAGGGAACATCCCGTGTTTATAGGGGTGAACACAGGAACTCCTGATGCAACTCTTTAAATTCGATATTGTAGCTAGCTACATACGTATAAAACTAAGTACACCAAACATATCTATCTGATGTAGTACAAACTATTGTAACGAATAAAGCAAGGATGTTTCATAAACTCTAGCTAGAACTCGAGATTGGAGAAGAGGTAGCTCCTAACCGGCATTGAGGCGTTGAAGCCTCAAACAACAAGTGCTACGTATATTCCATCCCTACGAGATATCCAGAAATCCACATTGAGTGATTTGGTGGTGGCCATTTCGCATGTGTGTCAGCTTCTCTGTACGAGAAGTTTGCAACGACCTAACCAAGGATTGCCCGCCAAGTGTAAAGACACTGAAGAGTGAGGTAGACACATGATTTGAGGAGCAGGGATTGTCCGGGGGCGGGAAGGGTGCGCATTGTTACTAGTTTGTGGATGCTCCAGCGTCTGGGACTGGGTGGACCTTTTTATAGTCGCAGTAAGCCTCACGACACCTCCCTCTGATGCAAGAACGCATACACGGACAATCCCTTGTTGTAGGTGTGTAAACACAATGGTCCACACACTCCACAGTTTTGTTTCAGCTCGCGGTACCCCTTGGATCAGAACGAGAATGCAAGCAGGGACATTCCCTTGATGCGAGAATGCAGGCACGGGACAATCCATGATCAGAACGAGAATGCAAGCACGGGACAATCCCAGGTTGCGAGAACCCCAGGCCTTGTTGTAGGTGTGTAAACACAACGGTCCACACACTCCATAGTTTTGTTTTAGCTCGCGCTACCCCTTGGATCAGAACGAGAATGCAGGCAGGGACATTCCAGGGATGCGAGAATGCAGGCCGGGGACAATCCGTGATCAGAACGAGAATGCAAGCACGGACAATCCCCGGTTGCGAGAACCCCAGGCCGGGGACAATCCCGGGTTGTGTGTACTGCCCGACACGTTCCACGGCCGCAAAGGTCTACAATTTTGTTTCAGTGCACGCTAACCTTGTACGAGATTGAGAATGCAGACTGGGGAAAATCCGTGGATGCGAGAATGCTGGCATCCCTGTTATCGTTTTTTAAACAAGACACCATCTCTCTCTCTCTCTCTCTCTCTCTCCCATCATTTTGACCAGTTTTTACAATGTGCGCCATAATTTGTACATGTCGTTGCCGTTGTGGAAGAAATATTTTTTTTGCACATGTGGATATTAAAAGTACCGTTGCATACATTAGGGAACATCCCGTGTTTATAGGGGTGAACATAGGAACTCCTGATGCAACTCTTTAAATTCGATATTGTAGCTAGCTACATACGTATAAAACTAAGTACACCAAACATATCTATCTCATGTAGTACAAACTATTGTAACGAATAAAGCAAGGATGTTTCATAAACTCTAGCTAGAACTCGAGATTGGAGAAGAGGTAGCTCCTAACCGGCATTGAGGCGTTGAAGCCTCAAACAACAAGTGCTATGTATATTCCATCCCTACGAGATATCCAGAAATCCACATTGAGTGATTTGGTGGTTGCCATTTCGCATGTGTGTCAGCTTCTCTGTACGAGAAGTTTGCAACGACCTAACCAAGGATTGCCCGCCGAGTGTAAAGACACTGAAGAGTGAGGTAGACACATGATTTGAGGAGCAGGGATTGTCTGGGGGCGGGAAGGGTGCGCATTGTTACTAGTTTGTGGATGCTCCAGCGTCTGGGACTGGGTGGACCTTTTTATAGTCGCAGTAAGCCTCGCGACACCTCCCTCTGATGCGAGAATGCATACACGGGCAATCCCTTGTTGTAGGTGTGTAAACACAATGGTCCACACACTCCACAGTTTTGTTTCAGCTCGCGCTACCCCTTGGATCAGAACGAGAATGCAAGCAGGGACATTCCCTTGATGCGAGAATGCAGGCACGGGACAATCCATGATCAGAACGAGAATGCAAGCACGGGACAATCCCAGGTTGCGAGAACCCCAGGCCTTGTTGTAGGTGTGTAAACACAATGGTCCACACACTCCATAGTTTTGTTTCAGCTCGCGCTACCCCTTGGATCAGAACGAGAATGCAGGCAGGGACATTCCAGGGATGCGAGAATGCAGGCCGGGGACAATCCGTGATCAGAACGAGAATGCAAGCACGGACAATCCCCGGTTGCGAGAACCCCAGGCCGGGGACAATCCCGGGTTGTGTGTACTGCCCGACACGTTCCACGGCCGCAAAGATCTACAATTTTGTTTCAGAGCACGCTAACCTTGTACGAGATTGAGAATGCAGACTGGGGAAAATCCGTGGATGCGAGAATGCTGGCATCCCTGTTATCGTTGTTTAAACAAGACACCATCTCTCTCTCTCTCTCTCTCTCTCTCTCTCTCTCTCTCCCATCATTTTGACCAGTTTTTACAATGTGCGCCATAATTAGTACATGTCGTTGCCGTTGTGGAAGAAATATTTTTTTGCACATGTGGATATGAGAAGTACCGTTGCATACATCTGGGAACATCCCGTGTTTATAGGGGTG
Source organism: Eragrostis curvula (assembly GCA_007726485.1). Taxonomy (NCBI): domain Eukaryota; kingdom Viridiplantae; phylum Streptophyta; class Magnoliopsida; order Poales; family Poaceae; genus Eragrostis; species Eragrostis curvula. Next base: position 20,289,943 of record CM017443.1, on the reverse strand, counting down.
AACACAGGAACTCCTGTTACAACTCTTTAAATTCGATATTGTAGCTAGCTACATACGTATAAAACTAAGTACATCAAACATATCTATCTGATGTGGTACAAACTATTGTAACGAATAAAGCAAGGATGTTTCATAAACTCTAGCTAGAACTCGAGATTGGAGAAGAGGTAGCTCGTAACCGGCATCGAGGCGTTGAAGCCTGCAACAACAAGTGCTATATTTCATCCTGATAGGGGAAAACCCTTGGATTGTCCCGATCTTCACGGCAGTAGGTACAAGAAGAGATAACTTGCTGAAATTACAGCGGGGTAACTAGCTTTATACCTTGCAAAGGTTGGTATGTGGCCAAGTAACAAGGAGAGAGGCACCGAATCCTTAAACTCGACTTGATCTCCACGAACACAAGAACACAAAACCAGAGTTGGATGCAACCAAGCGACGGGGAGAGAGGCACCGAAACCTTGAGGACTTCAACTCGATCTCCGAACGACCGCAGAATCACAAACCGGGACTAATCCACACAAAACGGTGCAGCCTAGCTGGAAACCGTAGAGCACAAATTAGGGGATCCCAGAGGAATCTTCACATATACCGGCGAATCGGTCTCTCACAAGTCGATGAAGAACTCGCAAGAAATTTGGGGTAAGTCACTCAGCTCTTGGCTGCAACACCATGTGGTGGATTTCTTAATTCATAATAATCTAAGTTTGGCATAGATACAAGGGGTATTTATACTAGGAACAACCCTCCTAGCTGGGTGTGGACGAAATGTAACTTATTCATGAAGAAAAGAAGATGAAAAGTGTGAAAACTGCAGCTCCCGAGAGGCCTCGCGTGACCTTCAGCCTTCCTGGCAGTCTTCAGTAAAATGACCATTACTCCTTAATGGGAAGTCGAAATGACGAGCCGTTTGTTGGAGATGAAAGAAGACTTGATTATCTTTCCGTCCATATGCATCATTGATAGCGATTCTTCACGAGCTGGTGCACGTGGCTCTTGGAAATTGGCACTGATGTCAGCAGGCAGTGTGATGGTTCAGCTTCAGCGTAACTCGTCTCCTCTTCTGTGTAACTTGTCTCCTTTGGTCCAGCAGCACCTCCAATATGTGTAAACCTTAACAATACAAATGTAGAACATTTAGGTAGTATAAAATTCTCATTTAAATTGTAGTCAAATTTAGTAAGGAGAGAGTTCACCTCATGTATCAGTTTCTTTGCACGACTCCGTGTAATTGGTCCTTGTATTGACATAGCCGGTGCTTGACTTGGTGCAGGTGATCCATGGTTTGTCACTATGGTTTGGATGTCCTCATCACATCCCTACGAGATATCCAAAAATCCACATTGAGTGATTTGGTGGTGGCCATTTCGCTTGTGTGTCAGCTTCTCTGTACGAGAAGTTTGCAACAACATAACCAAGGATTGCCCGCCGAGTGTAAAGACACTGAAGAGTGAGGTAGACACATGATTTGAGGAGCAGGGATTGTCCGGGGGCGGGAAGGGTGCGCATTGCTACTAGTTTGTGTATGCTCCAGCGTCTGGGACTGGGTGGACCTTTTTATAGTCGCAGTAAGCCTCACGACACCTCCCTCTGATGCGAGAACGCATACACGAACAATCCCTTGTTGTAGGTGTGTAAACACAATGGTCCACACACTCCACAGTTTTGTTTCAGCTCGCGGTACCCCTTGGATCAGAACGAGAATGCAAGCAGGGACATTCCCTTGATGCGAGAATGCAGGCACGGGACAATCCATGATCAGAACGAGAATGCAAGCACGGGACAATCCCAGGTTGCGAGAACCCCAGGCCTTGTTGTAGGTGTGTAAACACAACGGTCCACACACTCCATAGTTTTGTTTCAGCTCGCGCTACCCCTTGGATCAGAACGAGAATGTAGGCAGGGACATTCCAGGGATGCGAGAATGCAGGCCGGGGACAATCCGTGATCAGAACGAGAATGCAAGCACGGACAATCCCCGGTTGCGAGAACCCCAGGCCGGGGACAATCCCGGGTTGTGTGTACTGCCCGACACGTTCCACGGCCGCAAAGGTCTACAATTTTGTTTCAGTGCACGCTAACCTTGTACGAGATTGAGAATGCAGACTGGGGAAAATCTGTGGATGCGAGAATGCTGGCATCCCTGTTATCGTTGTTTAAACAAGACACCATCTCTCTCTCTCTCTCTCTCTCTCCCATCATTTTGACCAGTTTTTACAATGTGCGCCATAATTAGTACATGTCGTTGCCGTTGTGGAAGAAATATTTTTTTGCACATGTGGATATGAGAAGTACCGTTGCATACATCTGGGAACATCCCGTGTTTATAGGGGTGAACACAGGAACTCCTGATACAACACTTTAAATTCGATATTGTAGCTAGCTACATACGTATAAAACTAAGTACATCAAACATATCTATCTGATGTGGTACAAACTATTGTAACGAATAAAGCAAGGATGTTTCATAAACTCTAGCTAGAACTCGAGATTGGAGAAGAGGTAGCTCGTAACCGGCATCGAGGCGTTGAAGCCTGCAACAACAAGTGCTATATTTCATCCTGATAGGGGAAAACCCTTGGATTGTCCCGATCTTCACGGCAGTAGGTACAAGAAGAGATAACTTGCTGAAATTACAGCGGGGTAACTAGCTTTATACCTTGCAAAGGTTGGTATGTGGCCAAGTAACAAGGAGAGAGGCACCGAATCCTTAAACTCGACTTGATCTCCACGAACACAAGAACACAAAACCAGAGTTGGATGCAACCAAGCGACGGGGAGAGAGGCACCGAAACCTTGAGGACTTCAACTCGATCTCCGAACGACCGCAGAATCACAAACCGGGACTAATCCACACAAAACGGTGCAGCCTAGCTGGAAACCGTAGAGCACAAATTAGGGGATCCCAGAGGAATCTTCACATATACCGGCGAATCGGTCTCTCACAAGTCGATGAAGAACTCGCAAGAAATTTGGGGTAAGTCACTCAGCTCTTGGCTGCAACACCATGTGGTGGATTTCTTAATTCATAATAATCTAAGTTTGGCATAGATACAAGGGGTATTTATACTAGGAACAACCCTCCTAGCTGGGTGTGGACGAAATGTAACTTATTCATGAAGAAAAGAAGATGAAAAGTTTGAAAACTGCAGCTCCCGAGAGGCCTCGCGTGACCTTCAGCCTTCCTGGCAGTCTTCAGTAAAATGACCATTACTCCTTAATGGGAAGTCGAAATGACGAGCCGTTTGTTGGAGATGAAAGAAGACTTGATTATATTTCCGTCCATATGCATCATTGATAGCGATTCTTCACGAGCTGGTGCACGTGGCTCTTGGAAATTGGCACTGATGTCAGCAGGCAGTGTGATGGTTCAGCTTCAGCGTAACTCGTCTCCTCTTCTGTGTAACTTGTCTCCTTTGGTCCAGCAGCACCTCCAATATGTGTAAACCTTAACAATACAAATGTAGAACATTTAGGTAGTATAAAATTCTCATTTAAATTGTAGTCAAATTTAGTAAGGAGAGAGTTCACCTCATGTATCAGTTTCTTTGCACGACTCCGTGTAATTGGTCCTTGTATTGACATAGCCGGTGCTTGACTTGGTGCAGGTGATCCATGGTTTGTCACTATGGTTTGGATGTCCTCATCACATCCCTACGAGATATCCAAAAATCCACATTGAGTGATTTGGTGGTGGCCATTTCGCTTGTGTGTCAGCTTCTCTGTACGAGAAGTTTGCAACAACCTAACCAAGGATTGCCCGCCGAGTGTAAAGACACTGAAGAGTGGGGTAGACACATGATTTGAGGAGCAGGGATTGTCCGGGGGCGGGAAGGGTGCGCATTGCTACTAGTTTGTGTTTGCTCCAGCGTCTGGGTGGACCTTTTTATAGTCGCAGTAAGCCTCACGACACCTCCCTCTGATGCGAGAACGCAGACACGGACAATCCCCTGTTGTAGGTTTGTAAACACAATGGTCCACACACTCCACGTTGTATTATATTAATTGGAACCAAATTCTGTACTGTATTTTATACAAAATTCTTGTGTTATACCGTTGAATTGTTATTTTTGTTACAGAGGATCGTTGGCCGGCAATGAACAACATGGTAGTCGAAATCAAAGACACCTTTTATCATCTCGAACGAGTTGTACTTTGCCGTACTCCGGACGAAGAAGAAGGGTTCTTTGCTGTGGGAATTTTAAATGACCGCCATTTGGCCTTCACATCTCAGGGAAGCAATGTTTGGACCCTGCTCAAACCCCCAAAGGTGCATGTACTATTTCCCTATATGGATGTTGTGCTCATGGACCGTAACATCATTGTCGCGGTGGACCGATATGGCAACCTCTTTCGCTGGAACGTAGACACCCCGGATGTCATTGCAAATATGATGGTTGGGCCTATTGATGTTGGTGATAACAACATGAACCCCAGGGCCGCGTTCTACCTTGCTGAGCGTAATGGCCGCCTTGTTATTGTGTGTGTTCATGGCCTGTATACTGATTGTAACTATGGGTCAAGAGTTACTTTGAATTGTCAGTGCGATTTCGTTTGTGCTGATCGTGTTGAAGCAAAAATTTATGACCCGGACCTGGACGTATGGTTAACAAAGGAATTTATCTTTGAAAGCGGGGACTCGTTGTTTCTTGGCCTGAACTACCCGTTCTTCTTCAAGGTAACCATAGCATTTAGCAAAAGTTTATTTATTTGTTTGTGATGAACTACGGATTTCTTCTAACTATGTTTTTTTAAGGTTCTGCCAACATTTGAAAAGATCAGGGGAGATCATGTTTATTTGGCTGACATCAACAACGAGTCGACGATTGAAATTGATATCAACTCAGGCGTAACCCATTTCATTGAATTCCCAGTTGTCCAGCACAATGTGCGCCAACCGATTTGGTTTCTCCCCACCACCGACTTCAATGCCCTCGAGTTTGCTAAACTCCGGCACATCAATGCTTAGTAAATTAATATGTGGCCTCATTGTAACTTGAATAGTATTGTTGATGAAGCTTGGAGTTTATGAAACTTGAAAAATATTGTCATTGTAACTTGGAGTATATGTAATTTAATGTTTCTACTGTCCATGCATTGTTCCGATGAATATGGTTAAATGAAGTCCATTAACTTGAGTTTGTATAAAGTGACTATGACGAGTTTTCTTATATCAACAAAAAAATTACTATTCTTCTATGGAGCATATTCTATCCTCACTTTGTTTCAGCGCAAAGGTCTCCAATTTTGTTTCAGCGCGCGCTACCCTTGGACGAGATTGAGAATGCAGACGGGGACAATCCCTTGATGCGAGAATGCTGGCAACAGAAAATCCCTTGTTGTCGTTGTTTAAACACGACACAACACTTCGTTGCGATAGCATCCGTGCTGGCAATCTGATACGAGAATGCTGGCGATGGAAAATCCCCTTTTGTCGTTGTTTAAAACTTAAACACAACACGATCTCTCTCTCTCTCTCTCTCTCTCTCTCTCTCTCTCTCTCTCTCTCCCTCCCCCATCAGTTTGACCAGTTTTTACAATGTGCGCCATAATTTGTACACGTCGTTGCAATAGCATCCGTTGTTAACTGTGTTAAACAGGGGAACATTATATACAAGTTTACACGTATCAATCTTCCATAGATTAGGGAAAACATGTGTGTTTTCTTTTTGCGAGGAAGGAATATGCCCCGTTGAATACAGAGAGAATTTTCCAAAGAGGCGCTTTATAAGTGGGCAGTGATCGGTTCAATCTATATTCAGGAGAAATGCGGCAGGGAGTTGATACTCTCGGGATGTTGCGCGGATACTGACCGACCACTTAGCAACTCCCCAGTCAAATCAATTCACGGGTTTTTCCAACATCGACGTGCACAACTACGATCTTGAGCGTCCCCAATGGCTGCCTCTCTTTGCTAACTCTTACAATTGTTTATTGAAGAAAAGGAAGAGAGAAAAGATTGCTAACTCTTCCTTAAGAGGCAGTCTCTAGCATTTACTGAGCTATTGACATGCGGGACCGGCCATTAACTTAGAGTCGACATGAACGAGAATGTACTGAGCTATTGGAACGGGACAATCCCGGGGATCAGAACGAGAATGTAGGCACGGGACAATCCCAGAGGATGCGTGGATTATCGAATCGACGGAATTTATGTGAAGGCTACGACTTCTAGTCTTCTACTACCATGTTTGACCACTGAATCCTATGCATCACGCCACAACTCAAGCAATCTCTATTGCTTTCTTCTTATCTCCCGGGCCTATAAATACCGGCAAAGCGAAATATTCTCTAATCTCTTGACCTTCTTCCTAATGGCCTCCTCTGCTTCTTCCATTTCCATCGTAACGTCTACTTCCATCTCCATGGCGGACCCGCTCAGGCTGTCATGGCCAGACTTCTCCCACCCACATCCTGGCTACCACCAGGCGACTCAAAGTGGATTTCTGGAGATCTCATATATGGTTGCACTGCGGATTTCTGGAGATCTCGTATGAGATCTCCAAAACATTTTTGCATCTTCTGCTTCTTGCCCACCTTCTTCTTTTTCTTCCCCGTCATCTTCTTCTTCCCCATCCTCCCGGCGGCAGTGGCAATCCAGAGATGCATCTGGTCGTTTCTTCAGGGGAATCTGAGTCGTCACGATGTCGCCCCGAAGAATGGGATGTTGACGACGATGATGCTGAGGAGGAAGCGGAAGAGTTAAATGGCTGTCGACGGATGATATGCTGATGATGCGAAGGCATTGCCCATCTCGCAGTGAGATTGATGAGGAGAGTTTGGACTGTTAAATCTGTTTATTCAACTCATTTTATTCTTTTTTTTTTGAGATGATACTCTTGTCATAATAGTCTGACTGTTAAATCTGTTTATGCTAGTCTTCTAGCTTGCCTTGTAATCTTTTCCATATAACAAAATATGTTTATATTTGTAGTCGACACGTTTTTTATCCGAGAACTAATCGTCAGCCGACTGAAAAAAAAACCGATTCGTTCAGCCGATCTTATTATTAGCCGCTGGATGGGAGATCGATTGGTTCAAACGTCGTCTTCAACCTCCGATCCTCTCCAGCACCCCACAGGAAATGAGTGCTTGCTCTCCTAATCCTAAGTAACCTCCACGCTCCCCCGTCTGCCCCCCTCCACCAGACCTCGCCGGAGTTGAGCATCGACTGAGAGAGTGAGAGGAACCGGCCCAAATTTTGGGGCAGATAGTCAACCGATTAGTGACGAACCGGCCCAAATTTTGGGGCAGGGTTCCCCTAACGTGAGCCAGGGTCACTGACCCGTGGGCCTACCAGACTTTTGGCCTCCCGCTCAAACTGGCTGCTGGGCAGCACGCGCTGGGCATTCGAATTTCGTTCGCGGATGGGCGAAACAGGGAAATGTCGGTTTTATGCCTGTCGTCCCGAACGCTTTCATGTCTCAGTGAAGGGTATTTTGGGAAAGTACCTCCAGCAACTCTTAAAATATCCCCATCATTCTCCTTGACAGATCCATCCCCTAGTTCAAAAAAAAAGAGATAAAAAAACAGAGCCATCCCCAGTCCCCAACTCTTTTCCTCGTCGCACCATTGCTGCGATCCCCAATCCCCCCCCCCCCCCCCCCTCGTTCGTCGCCCCGTACTCCCTGGTCGCCCATTCCCGACTCTCCTCGCCGTTTCTCTCGGCCCCCTTTTTCCCGGAGCGGAACCACCGATGGCCGTCTTCCTCGCAAAACTCCGACGACACCAGTGGCGAAGTCAGGACTGAAGCGGAAGCATGAAGGTACTTGTTTTCCTTGTTTTGTAGGCACAAGCGAAACACTTGATACTCGTTTAGGTCGTCTGTGATTGTTTGTGGGATGCGGTGAGTGCTGTGCAATGCTGAGTTCATAAGTATGTAGCTTGGGTCCGTTTTGTTGAGCTCCAGATCCAGAAAAAATTACGGATCTGGAGCGGCGATCTGTGGTTGCCTGATGTCGCCACTTTGATGTTGTTTTGGACTTAAAAACATAGGTTAAATTACTTCATTGCAAGCAGCCTGACAGTTTCATTACATTAACTGCATCGTCCTTTCTCATTCGAATGCTTGAACCATGATGATAATCTGTATTTACTTGAGTAGTATACTATTATTTTAAGCTTATCACCCAAAGAGTACAGATCTAAACCTGATGATTATGCTTATGTATTCATCAAAATGCACTGCAACCCCAAATAAAGCTTATTGCACAGTACAGCTACATACTTTGATTACATTCATTTGACTTCGCTTCTATTTGCATGTGGAAGGAACAACAATTAAAGGAGATCTACCAGCCGGAGACCTGTTAGAGATGCAGTCAAGTCCCTTCCAGAAGGTATCACAACATCAAATTGCATCAATTTTGTATCTTATGAACACTGTTAATGGCTTCTTTCAATGTAAAGCATGCTCTATCAGATCACCTCATCTTACCATAATGCACCATGTGCAGGAAAAGCGTATGACAATGCAACAGAAGAGTGAGGAGGTCGAATCGACAGGGTCTCAGTGCTACATCTCTGTGGTAAAATGCTAAAGGAACGATGCCTCAGATAACCAATCACGAAAGCTCCATTTCGTTTGTCGTTGCAAGCTTACCGTTTACATTTTTGTTCATATCTTTCCAGAAGAAAGAGATGCAACGGGCTGCGAAGGTGACCGGATCTGACACTTTTGAGGGTAACCAGGAACCTTTCGTAAGTCCTTGTCCCATACTCCCATTTTATCTCATCTTGCACATTTGGTACACTTCAGGCAGTCTTAGTACATGATTGAAATCTGAGTTGACGCTCTTTATTTGCCAGGATGTTGATAAGTCACCCTCCATCAAGCGCTTCGACCGTTTACTCCAAGAGTGGGCAACGTTGGAGGAGTTAAAAGAAGTAGCTGCAGCAGTGGAATCTAATTGCGATGAGATTGAACGGATGAACAACCATTACCATGCCGGGAGGCGGAGGATGGAGAAGCAAACTGAAGCTGCCAATGCCCGCTTGAAGGAACTACTGAAGTTGGAGAGTGGAGAAGGTTCCTACATGCTTGGGAGGATTTCGTGGAATATTCCTTTCTTGCTGACATCTCCTTGCTTGGCCGGCGCGTCAAGTAGCTTGTGACCGACTCTAGAACCGACTGGAAGAAGATTGGGCCGTTTGGAGTTTAACACAGGCCGGCCGGCCTAGAGTTTGGGCTGGACGGCCATCTTTTTCCTGATTTTCCTCCAATCTTGACGAGGGCTTTGACATGGAGGGATCAAATTTCTCATTTTAATAATTATTTTTTGATGTCCAAGTCATTCCTTGTTTCTTGCTTCAAATGTTGTCGAGATGTCTGAGCAGGACCTTGTTTATCTTGTGTTTTTGGATATTTGCTATTTTGCTATGAGCGTAAGCACAATTGCACCAATATTCCTATGTACCTTGCAAAACAAGATGTCATCCAAAACTTGTGGAACTTTATTAGTTTAATGAAGAAAACATTGGTGTCTACCTTTTATTCACCGATAAGTTGACGATCATTTTATGATTTAACGACTGTCAACATCAGACCTTAAGGGGAGGTGACTGTAACACCCCAGCCCGCTTGTAACCTGGTAGTTGTGGTTTCGGCCCATGTGGCCCAGAAGTGAAGTGAAGTTGTGAGAATAGTCCCACATTGGTTGTTTAGGTGGGTGAGGGTCAGCATATAATCCTTGTTGGTTCCAAGCATAGCACCTTCGGGTTAACCCTTTTACACGAAGCGAGGACAAAAGCGTAAGTGGGGTGCTATGTGCATGCGCGTGCTTGCCCCACGTAAGGGCTGGGCGGTAAGCGGTTTTGGATGCAGGGTGGTTTCGGCCCATGTGGCCCAGAAGTGAAGTGAAGTTGTGGGAATAGTCCCACATTGGTTGCTTAGTTGGGTGAGGGTCAGCATATAAGCCTTGTTGGTTCCAAACATAGCACCTCCGGGTTAACCCTTTTACACGAAGCGAGGACGAAAGCGTAAGTGGAGCGCTATGTGCATGCGCGTGCTCGCCCCACGTGAGGGCTGGGCTGTCACATCCCAAGAATTAGAGGCCCAAATGATGTAATAAATAAACCCTAAATAAAGTTGGGTTGTGTTTGAAATTCAAATTTGAGTTCTTTAGAATTTTTGAAATCATGCATACATGACATTCATATACATGCAGAAACTTTTCCCGATTTTTCGTGGGAAATTGGCTCGGCCAAAAATTCGCCATAGATGCAATTCACAGTGAAGTAATTTCTATGAATATTTCAGAATTTTTTGAGATCGTTTGCCCTCTAATTCTTGTCACATCCAAGAATTAGAGGCCCAAATGATGTAAATAAACCCTAAATAAAGTTGGGTTGTGTTTGAAATTCAAATTCGAGTTCTTTTGAATTTTTGAAATCATGCATACATGACATTCATATACATGCAGAACCTTTCCCCGATTTTTCGTGGGAAATTGGCTCGGCCAAAACTTCCCAAAAATTCGCCATAGATGCAATTCACAGTGAAGTAATTTCTATGAATATGTCAGAATTTTCTGAGATCGTTTGCATTGGTAGAAAATTCGTAAACTTTTCAGCCAGTTTGAAAAATTTGAAAAACAGTACAAAGGTTAATTGGGCTTGGCCCATCTAGCTAAACAGTCGCGCCAGCCTGCCTCGGCCCAGTCCAGCCCATGTTAGCCCACGACGGCCCGCATCTCCTTCTCCCACCTCTGTCGTGCTCAACACGGTGTGTCCCCACGTCCTCGCGCACCCATGCCTTCCCCTGCTCACCTCGTTGACTTGAACGTGGGAGAAACCCCGCTGAGAAGCCTCCTGAGCCACGCCGCGCCCGCTCGTTCGTCGGCACTCCACCGCCTCCCTGTTCTTGCACCTGTGCAAGTACTGCAGCGCTGTGCCACCGCTTGCCATGTGTGCCACGGAGCCTCGCGCAGCTTCCCATGCCCTCGCCCATGATCCGGAGTCCCTCCTCTTCCTTGCCACCGGCATCGCGGACGCGCTCCGGCACGCCAGCGCGACCCAGGAAAGGAACCGCCTCTTCCAGGGATAAAATCCTCTGCACTGCTTGCCTGCCCTCCTCTTATCCCCCTCTCCAGTCCTTCCAACCACATTTTGGCCCGAGACGAGCTCTGCAGCAGCCTAATTTCAAAAATTCCCCCATTTGCGCCGCCGTCGACATCACCGGCAATTGGAAGCTCTCCGTTGAGCTCTACATCGAGTTCTTGTGCTTTTAGAATCTTTGTGAGATGCTTATGCTCACCCTCTTAATCTTTCTCTCACTTTCTAGGCGGAAAGGTGCTATTGCTATCTTCTCCCTTGTTTCGCCGCCGCCGTCCAACGAGCCGCCGTTCCCAGCCACCATTGGCTGCACTGCTTGCCTGGTGAGCATAATAGCTGCTCGTAGGCCTCCCCCCCCCCCCCCCCCCCCCCGCGCCGCCACTACAGGGCCTCACTGCCGGCGATACGACCCCCGGAGAGTATATCTCGAGCTTGCGCGTCGTTTGGTGCATGATGTCGATGTCGTCTGGCCGTAGTTCGTCGCCGGCGAGCCGTCGAACCTCCATGTTCACTGTGCGCCCGAGTTTGAATTTGATTAAATCATTAAGCCGCCACGTGGTCGCCTCTAATTTGTCCATTTTCAATTAGGCATTCTAAACTCAAATAAACTCTATAAAATTTATGAAAAATGCTACAACATTTCCTTATTTTTTTTAGACTCCTTTTTCTGCAAAAATATGGTATGAGTGTTTAGGAAAAATTCATAGTAGAAAATAAGTTAGCTATATGCTTTGTTTAAAAATAAGTACTTAGGGAATTTGATTATAGGAAATAAATAAGATTAGGTTACTTTTTGAACTTTTTAGAAACTTACCTCTACTGTAGACCCATATTTGATCACAAGAAAATTTGAAAAGGAATAATTAGTCAAGTTGTCATATTTCATAGAAAATCACATGTTTCTTTATAAGAAATTAATTGTTACTTACTTAATAGATATACATGCAATCACTATAGATGAAATACTTAGTTTTCTACTTTGTAAACCACTGATGGTACTGATCTATTAGAAGTAAAAATAGTATGTTTTATATATTTGTATAGATATGCTTGTTTGCCCACCCCACATGTATTTTCTTTAGGAAATTAAATGAATTAAAATATTGTCTAGGTGAATATGGTCTTTTCAACCCTAGGGGTATGTTATACTGTAAAAGATCGATATGTTAGCCTTGGAATTCATTTGGGAAGAATTTGGTCATTTATGGACTAAGTGTAGCCGATTTTGATTCATTTCCGATTTAAGTTCGAACACGCGTAGAAATGTCATACGACCTCCGAATCGAGTGATTCAAGTTGCGTAGCTCATCTAAATTCATGCTTCATGCATAAATGCAAAAATATGAATCATTCTCAGTTGGTTTTAATTCGGATTCTATTGGTATTTATTTGGATATTATTTATTTTAACATGTAGACGACTTGAACGATGGTGGTTATATAGAGGAGCAAGAATCCGAGGATCCGAACTACGAAGACCAAGAGTTTGAACAAGACCAGCAGCAAGGCAAGCACCCCATTGATCATCTTGATCCCATAATTGTGATGAAATGTTTTGCATAATGACTAGGAATAAATTGTGCACTAATAGCTTCAATAAAATTATTCCGGGAGAACATGATGACCCTTTTATTTAGAAACCCTATATCCCATTATTAATCTCTTTTTGTAGTATAATCTTAGGATGGGAATTGACATGATGGATATTCTTTTAAGAATAATAACATTTATTACTACTATTAAAAACATTGATTTAGTAATCTCCCCAAAATTGTATATTGGTTTTAGCACATGCAAAATCCTAAAATTCTGGAATCATATTACTTAATAAATTCATTTACGAGCCTTGAGTATTTTTGGATGATGACGGGTTATGTCATGGTATTTTTGATAATATTGTCGTAATTGTTGGAGACGACGTCATATAAGGACCGGTAGTTTATGACTTGATTTAAGGAAATTTTCGTGCGACCATAGGTGCTTGTATGGGACGGTTATGGTTAAGTAATTAGTTGAATGTTATCTTGCCTTCTAGAAGTAGAGAATGTATGGATAATTTACCCGATTTGGTATTTGTTCAAAGGGACCTCCATTACTATTGATATGCACACGCATATGGATTACATGAGAGCAACCTTTGTGGCCCGATCTTCACGAAGGATCCAACAAAAACTTGATAACTATTGATCCGTGACCTGACGAAGAAGCAGTGCACCGCGAGATTTCTCACACGACGAACTACCGAGACAATCGCCCTTCCACGTACCAACGAAGCTAGCCCACGCAATCACGTCGTATAGACGTGAAGGCACAAATTAGGTGAACCGTAGTTCGGCGTTCTACAACTCCCTCAGGAATCGAAAGAACAAGTGTTGCAAGCCTCTCAAGACTCACGGAAGATGAACAACACATCCATGTGTATTCTGGAAAAATAGAAGTCAAAAAGGTCCCCCGTAGGTTCCAATTACATTGATACTTATAGTACTAGTTGGCAGTTTTGAGTTCTCATTGCAATAATAAAATAATACTAGATAGTTGGAAGCTGAAACAGCCTTGCGTGCATGACTAATTGTATTCCGAATGCTTGGACTTCTGGTGCTTGCAAGTAGGCGTGAATTGTATGAATAAATGGGCACTTCCTTTGTAGCACATCTTGGTGTAAATGTATAAGCTTCTGTACGTCCTCCCTTTCTGCTTTTATGCACGTCACACAACCTGAGATAACATGCAAAATATAATATAATAATAATAGATAAATATAGTATAGACTCTTAGGGATAGCTTTCACCTATTCTCATATTTGTCTCAGCTTGTTTAACTCTGAACTAATCTTTGAAATATTTGGTTTCACGTGTTTGGTAGTAGCAGACTCGGAGGAAAGAAATTATCATCATCCCACACTCTCTCATATATGCCATCGTTCCTTAAAACATTAAAACAAGAACTAGGTAGTACCGAGTTATTGCAAGTAATATTATTTAACAAAGCAAGGTTAGTGTTCACCTGATTGTGTATTTCGTTCTCCAATTGTTTAGCTCTATTACTTGTTATTGGTCTAGTAATATTAGTAGACATGTCCTCATCAGCCCCCCCCCCCCCCCCCCCCCCCCCCCTTGAGAATGAGTCGTCCTCGACTCAAGTTCTCCAACAAAAGGAAGTAAATCCTTGACGTTAAAAGTTGAACTGATATCTGAATATTCCAGCGGCAATTCTATCTTGTATACATTGTCATTTATCCTTTCGAGTACTTTGGACAGACCATATCCTTGTGGTGACAATTTACTCTTGCGCTTGCTTGGAAAGCGATCCTTGCGTAGATGCAGCCACACAAGGTCACCCGGCTCAAACACAATTTGTTTTTTACCTTTGTTTGCTTGTTTAGCATACTGTGCAGATTTCTTCTCACTGTTTCTCCTTGTTTCCTCATGAAATTTCTTAATAAACTCCGCTCGTTTTGTGGCATCCAAGTTAACCTGCTCCTGTAATGGTAAAGGCAAAAGATCCATGGGAGTATGCGGTTTAAAGCCATAAACAATCTCAAATGGACAGAAATTTGTGGTTGAGTGTACCGCCCTGTTGTAGGCAAACTCCACGTGTGGAAGACAATCTTCCCACATCTTCAGATTCTTTTTAGCACGGCTCTCAACATTGTTGACAAAGTACTATTAACAACCTCGGTTTGTCTGTCGGTTTGGGGGTGGCATGTCGTAGAAAATAATAACTTAGTTCCAAGTTTTCCCCATAGTGTCTTCCAAAAATAGCTTAGAAATTTGGCATCGCGGTCTGAAACAATCGTCTTTGGCACTCCATGTAAACGAACTATCTCCCTGAAAAATAAATCGGCAACATGTGAAGCATCATCGCTCTTATGGCATGGAATAAAATGTGCCATTTTTGAGAAGCGGTCAACGACAACAAATATTGAGTCCCTCCCCCTTTGAGTCCTAGGCAACCCCAAAATAAAATCCATAGATATGTCTTCCCATGGTACAATTGGAATAGGTAATGGAGTATATAAGCCATGGGGATTAAGACGGGACTTAGCTTTCAAGCATGTTGTGCATCTTTCCACGTAGCGTTGTACATCACGTCTCATGTGGGGCCAAAAGAAATTATCACCAAGCATGTCCAAAGTTTTTTTGATGCCAAAATGACCAGCTAAACCACCAGCATGTGCCTCCTGCAAAAGAACATTGCGAATCGAGCAAGCTGGAATACATAGTTTGTTAGTTCGAAATAAGAACCCGTCATGCACATAAAACTTATCCCATCCCTTTCCATCAACACACTTAGAGAAAGGATCTTTGAAATCTGAATCATCACAATACAAAATTTTAATGGATTCCAAACCAAACATTTTAGCATCTAATTGAGTAACCAGGGCACATCTTCTTGATAACGCATCTGCAACAATGTTTTCTTTACCTTTTTTGTGTTTCACAACATATGGAAAAGTTTCAATGAATTCTATCCATTTTGCGTGCCTATGGTTCAGCTTACCTTGACTTTTGAGATATTTCAATGCTTCATGATCAGAGTGTATAACAAATTCTTTAGGCCATAAATAGTGCTGCCATGTTTCCAAAACTCGAACTAATGCGTAAAGTTCTTTTTCATATACAGAATAGTTCAGATTTGGACCATTTAGTTTTTCTGAAAAATAAGCAATTGGTTTACCTTCTTGAAGTAGCACCCCGCCAATACCAACACCGCTAGCATCACATTCAATCTCAAAAGCCTTACCAAAGTCTAGTAGTTGTAGTAGTGGAGCTTCACAAAGTTTTCTTTTCATCTCTTGAAAGGCTTTTTCCTGCTCATCTCCCCATTTGAATGGAACTTCTTTCTTTGTCAAGTTGTTCAGCGGAGCAGCGATTGTGCTGAAATTTTTGACAAATCGACGATAGAACCCAGCAAGGCCATGGAAACTCCTTACTTGGCTGACATTGTCAGGTGTAGGCCACTCTTTTATTGCCTTAATCTTCTCTTCATCCACTTGAATTTCCTGTGCACTCACAACAAAACCAAGAAAAACAACACGGTCTGTGCAAAAGGTGCATTTAGAAATATTTCCATACAACTTTTCATCTCGTAAAACAGCAAGTACTTGGCGAATATGATCAATGTGCTCATCAAAAGATTTACTGTAAATCAATATATCATCAAAATAAACAACCACAAACTTTCCAATAAATTTTCTCAAAACTTGATTCATTAAACGCATAAATGTGGTAGGTGCGTTTGACAAACCAAAAGGCATAACGAGCCATTCATATAAACCGAATTTTGTTTTGAATGTTGTTTTCCATTCATCCCCAACTTTCATACGAATTTGATGATACCCGCTGCGCAAATCAATTTTGGAAAAAATTACCGAGCCACTCAATTCATCTAACATGTCGTCAAGCCTTGGAATAGGATGACAATAGCGAATGGTAATAGCATTTATGGCTCGACAATCTATGCACATGCTCCATGACCCATCTTTTTAAGGGACCAAGAGTACCGGAACTGCACAAGGGGAAAGAGATTCATGTACGTACCCTTTATCCAAAAGTTCTTTTACCTGTCACTGAATCTCTTTTGTTTCCTCAGGATTTGTATGATAAGGTGCACGATTCGGAAGGGAAGCACCAGGTACCAAGTCAATTTGGTGCTCAATTCCACGTAATGGTGGAAGACCGGATGGCACTTCATCGGGGAAAATGTCCTCGAAATCCTGCAATAAATCAAGGACAGCACGAGGCAAGGTTGAAGGTAACTCGTTAGTGGCAAATAAAGCTTCTCTGTACATGAGTACAAAGAATGGGGCTGTGGTGTTTTTCACTTCTCTCAAATCACTCTTGCTCGCTAACAAACTTTGATTCTTTTATGGCACTCTTTTGTTTTTAGTGGGCTTTATGTGGCGGGAAGGCTTAGGATTCTCTCTCTCTCTCTAATGATTTGTGTCTCACTCAATTTTCTTTTCTCGCTCTCCTCTCTTTTTCTTCTAGCAAGATCAGCAGCATGTATGTCTTCCGGAGACAATGGAACCAACACCACTTTCTTCTCTTTATGTATAAACATGTGTTTGTTGGAGCGACCAAAATGTGTGGCATCTCTGTCAAATTGCCATGGACGATCCAAAAGTAAGTGGCAGGCTTGCATTGGAACAATATCACAATCAACCTCATCATAATAATCACCAACAGAGATTGGTAATCTGACCATGGAGGTGACCTTCACTGTCCCAGAGTTATTCAGCCATTGCATACGGTACGGATGAGGGTGGCGATGTGTTTGTAAACCAAGCTTCTCAACGAGCATTTCACTCACAACATTATTGCAGCTTCCCCCATCGATTATGAACCGACAATCTGTCCTTTGACTTTGCATCGTGATTGAAAAAGGTTATGGCGTTGTCCCTGTTCAGCTGCAGCAAATTGAGTGGAAAGAACTCGATGGACAACCAAAGAGTGGTCAGATGTAGCAAAAATAGAGGAACAACAATTTGTTCCAGATCTGATCTGAGAACTTTGACTGCTATCATGCAAATCATTGAGAAAAATTAGTGCTAATTCCTCTCCAAATTCAGGTGCACAAATCAACTCGTCGGTATCAACCAAGATCGGCGTTGAAGTAGTCCTGTTGTGGCTGCTAGTAATAGGACACAGAGCGGATGATAAAGTATGTGAGGAGGCCATTGAATATGTGCTAGCAGCCAGCATGCAACCACTAGACCCAATAGAAATATTAGCATCCACATTGGTATCCATGAGCAATTCGTCAAAATCAGCACAAGTAATCTCTTTTGTGATGTCACAAGAATATGTCTCAGCAATATGTGTGAAGGATTGAAGTGCTAATAAATTCAGACCCAATCCTTCCTCGCCATCCTCTGCCTCATACTCAAGAGTCTCTAAGTGTCTGTCTTGTAAAATAGTGTCACCGCATTCATCTTCATCTTCACTTTGTGAGTCATAAGTACCATCTGCAAGAGCTATCATGACACGGCGATTTGGACACTCGGCCTTCTTATGTCCATGCCCACCACATTTGAAGCACTCAATATTACTTGTCTTTTTCTTGGGTGGAGCACTAGAGGAACTAGACTATTTTGTAGCCACATCTTTGCCTTTTTGCTCTAGTGATTTTCCTTGAGATGATGCTGAACGAGAAGACGTAAAAGGAGGCCGTGATGATGATGTGTGAGGTCCCAATCCTTGCTGCTCAGTATGACGCCATTGAGAATGAGTGTTCCCTGCTGAAAATGCAACACAATTCTTAGAAGATTCAATAAGATGCCGCTCAGCCCTTTTTGCAAAGTGGACCAATTCTGTGAGATTGTGATAACCGGTCATATCAAATTTTTCAGCAATTTGTTTGTTGAGACCAACCAAGAAACGAGCCATCACCGACTCCTCATCTTCTTGGATACCTGTACGGAGAAGGCACATCTCCACTTCTTGATAATATTCATCCACTGTACGATTACCTTGCTGTTGGCGATCCTTATGCCTAACAGAAAAATCCGCAAGCGTACGGATACCGATGTAGCTTTCACCAGGGAGTATTCCAAGGTATCGATTTCCACGGGGAACGAGAAGTGTACTATTTCGAATTATCAGGTTCGTAGGATTGTGGCGACAAGAGTAGAGATAACTATATGGGTAGAGAGGGTCTTCCGGCCTGGGATCTATGCATAGCACTTCTAACTCGAGTAACTTATTAAGGTTCTACTTCTATCTATCTGCTTCGGGCCAAGATCGCTCCCAGTGACCTGGGGTCACGAATCTTAACAAGACCTACGAGCCAATCCGAACGTGGTCGATTACAGAGGATAGATAGGGCTGTCACCACCTACTACCTACCACACATTCCGTGGGACTGGGTGCAAACCAAGGTAACTAGAAGCCTGAACACCACGTTCACACCTATCGCTACTACTTGCATCGAATATTATTGATACAAAGCACTCATAGCAAAAATAATTTACTACGAACGAGGAACCCGCAGATAGAATAAAAATAGAATAAACTTAATTCATTACTCAAATAAAGAAAGTACTACTACATATTACCCGGCCTAGAAGACGAGGACTTACTCCCGGCAGAGCTCCATCCCCGAGGCACAAAGTGGAAGAGGGGCCTACATCTCCGGCACCTCCCCTGCACTCTCAACCTCACACTCTCTCCTACTTTCTATGCTAGCAGCGCTTCGCTATTGGATTCTTCTCTAAACTCTGGTGCGAATTGTTTCTGCAGTGGAGAGGGGTATTTATAGGGTCCTTCGGACAGGGGGGCTTTTATAGCAAAAGATGGAGTGGCGGGGCCGCCAAGTCAGGCCGACCGGCCTAGTAGGGGGGCCGGCCGGGCATTGATTGTGGCGGTTGGCCACCGCCTTCCGCGTGGACGCTCCGGATCGCTCCGTGGTGTCGGTTCCAAAGTCGGTTGTTGAGTGGGGGCGGCAGAAGTTGAGTAACCGTCAAGTTATGGCCCAAAAGCCCACTTTCGTAATGTCAGTTGTTCATCCACTCAATTGGCACTTGGGCTTGATGTTTTGGAAGGTATGTAGCCCACTGGAGGAAGCTCGGGCCAATTGGGGACAGAAGCAGGCCGGCCGGCCTAGGTGGTTGGCCGGCCGGCCAGGGAATTTCAGCGTTTCCTGCAATCTTCTGTGAGGCATAACTTCTGCTCCTGAACTCCGAATTGGGTGATCCAAAAGCCCATTTTGACTATTTTGGTGAGGGCTTTCACATGGTAAGATCAACTTTGGCTCCTTTCTCCATTTTCTGGTGATTTTCCCTGAAATATAATCCTGCAACCAAAATTCACCAAAACTTGTGGAATGACATTAGTTTAAAATAAATTTCTACTTTGGACCTTGTGTGAGCCTCATTTCATATCAAGTTGGCGGTAAAAATATGTCAATAATGACCGCCAATGTCACACCCCAAAACTTCTATTTTGGGATGTGAAGCCTTTTTCTTTAGTTTTTAAAGCTTTTGTTGAAAATCAAATGAATTTGGTTTATGCAATGAAAAATGAATTTATAAAATTACAGAATAGGTTAAGGATTTTTTATGGTTGGATATATCCTTGTTCAATTTTCACAATTGTCATTGCCATTGTTCATCCCGCATCGCTCTATTTCATCTCCTTGTCATCCTCCGGATCAAGAAACCGTCTACATTCATTGTATCTATCACGTGCAGTCAAAAGGAAAGAAATTGAGCATTAAACGTCGAATTAATGCATTTCCTTTATTTCCCTCTCTTTCCTTCCTTTCTCCCACCAACCCCATGTCTCCCTACAAGTACCAGCACCTCCCCACGTCCTCCCCACACCCACAAACCCTCCCCATGCCGCCAGGCTGCCGCCGCTACTGCCTGCCCTCGCGTCCAGCAACACAGCCGCCAATTGACATCGACGTTCCCGGCGATCCAGCCATCCAAACGCCGCCAAATTTCACCAGCATGTGCGCCATGAAGTCCTCTACAACATATCCAAAGATCACATCAAGATCTGATACAGGTCGACGGGGATCTAATTCGCAATGTCGACTGCTCGCTGTTCTGGATCTATCCTGCGCGACTGATGGTAATTCAATCCGTGATTCATCCAATCCCCTTGGCCTTTTTGATATCTAATTGATACCTAATTGTGTTCCAGCAAGTATACTACTAGTTCCCCAAAGGATTCCCCTAGATCTTGCGTGAAACATCCAGGAACGCCATGCGACTCTCAGCTGTTACAGAACGACCTCATCACGATCCGACCAATCGATCTCCTTTTCAGGTGAGCCCATGGACAAATCATCATGTCTCTGTCGTGTTCCACACCCTTAGACACATTACTGTGAAATTCTTGTCCCGAAAAGTGTAGTCAATTGACAGGAACGCGCAATTCTTTCATTGTCTGTACACAGCCTTTTTGTACAGTTTTCAGAAAAAACCTTGTCAATTGAATTGATCATATCTTTTTGTTTGTAACTCCGATTTAGGTGATTCTTGCGCCTAAATCTTCGTCTCATTGTAACCTATCCAACCATAGTGTTTTTATGATATGTTTGTTCTGTTTGGTGTACTGTATTTATTTGTTTGTGCCTTTTCTTTTATCGATAGTTAGTTCGAATGGATGATGACGTCGAGAAGCGGTATGAGAATATGAAGAGCAAGACAAGAGCACTGAGCAACATTATATGAACAGGCAAGTGTCCTTGAACATCTTTCTCCTATTAGTGTAGTTGGTAGTACATTCCTTGGATGCATGCTTGTCTAAATATGAATCCTATGCTATGGTTTACTAGATATTCCACATTATTCCTTGTCGCCTGTTGGGGGGTTTCTTGGTTATGGGTAGTTTTCATGCTTAGCCTTGCTGTATGTTTGGGTGGGAAGTGTCCTTAATTTTGACTAATGATCTATGCAACTAAAGTGGGATGGTAATGGTTAGAAACATGGTGATTAGGAATCTAAGCAGGATGGTTTGTTTGGTATGGTGCCGTCGTGCACGAGACTTTGGTTGGTGCTTGTACCTGCTTTAGATTCTAAGGACCGGTTCGTGGAGCATGTAACCCGGCATATCCGCGCCATCACAAGACTGCGATGGGAGCAGCTTGGCCAATTAATTAGATGTCTCCTTACCTTGTGTGCACCATTCGGATGTTTTGTGGCGCAAGAGGGGGCTTCTGCAGCGGAGGTAAAATGGACTCCAATATGCTGTTAGCGGTGGAACCTTAGCGGGTGCATACAGGTTTGGAGATGCTTTGTAAAGGCCTCGTAGTGATCTCCTGGCCGCACACCATAGGAAGTGTGCAGTGGCATAATGGAGGTTTTAGTCACCGACGGGTGATGAAATCACGACTTGTGGGTAAAGTGGTGCAACCTCTGCAGAGTGTAAAACTGTCTTGACAGCCGTGCTCACGGTCACGAGCAAGCCTGGACTTATTCATGATTAGTTGGATGGTTTGGTTGGTTGCTAGTCGGGTGGTGGGAACCCGATTAGTTGGTAGCCAGGTGGTGGGAACCTGGTGAGCGGTTGTATGTTGGTTTTGGGGGTGATCATCACACTTAGTAATTAGGATGCTTTGATATAGGAGTTTATATTAGGATTGCATAGATGCAACTATTGAGTTAAGCCTTTCTTGATTTAGCCTTGCATGTCATACTTTCCCCCACTTGCTGAGTACGATATATACTCATGCGCTTGCTTTTCCATATATTATTGTTGCTCAGTGAGGAAGCCAAAGACTACATTGAAGATGGTGCATAGAAGGTCGCGTTGCCGCCAGTCGATTGCCTGTGGAGCGCCCTGGAGCTTTCTTCCGCTGTTGTGCTTAGAACTCTGGTTTGTTTTATTTATGTTGTTTTATTCGCTATAGAACTGTATATCACTATGATGTCCCTACATGTATGATAAAACAGATCCTGGCATACATGTAGAATGCATCTGATTTATGCTATATAAAAATCGGGTGTGACAGCCAACAACCCCCCCACACTTAGACCTTTGCTCGTCCCGAGGAAAGTAAGAAAATAAAGTAGAGCAATGTCTAAGACGAGTCAGGATCACACGTCATGCTTTATGAAAGAAATTAAGACCAAGATCCTTTTAGGCTCAGATATGTGGAAGTGGCTAAACACCTTGCCTTTAAAAGTTGAGAAGTGGAACACTTAAGAAACATTACACACTTCCCAACCCAAGCGCTTTTGAAATCTTGAATGTAAACCATTGTCAACAACCTTCTCATCTCACTCAAGGGTGGTGAAAAACTCTCCATACTTTCCCTATCTCTATTTAGGCTTATATGAGGAGCTTGGTAGGGAATGCTCATCTCTACGTATATTTTGTAAAGTTAAGGGATGATTCTAATGAAAACATAGCACTTCCTCGTTTCAGTCATAAGGGACTTGTTCGTGGGAGAGGGAGAAAATGAACTCACACCATGGAATGAGGGAAATGGTCTTTTCATTTTGCTCAAGAATTTTTTTTTTTTTGAAGAATCATAAAGCCTTTATTTGATGCAATCATGGGGCCTTTTTTATCTTTTTTTTTCTCTCTCTTTTTTTTGTTGGGCTCCCATGATGCATGAGGCAAACTTTTGATGGTTCAAAATCATTTGATATTATTTTTTTTCTTGAGCATTTGAAAATGACCAGTATTTTGGATAGGTTCAAATCATCGCGAAGGAAGGGATTTGCCTCATGGAAGATGTTTGAATAATTTTCAAACATATGGTGGTAGGAAATTTTCAAAGGCTCAAGCGAAGGAATGATGACTGAATTGAGGAGTGCTTAGTCTCAAGAGAATACAAACCTTAACTAAACTCAATACATAAAAGAGTGCTTTTAAGTGGATTTTTAGGATATTCATGTCATGGCTCTGGTAGGAGTTTTGAACTTTTGAGAAGATTGTGACATTGGGGAAACAATTCAATTATCCAAAAGACGTCTCGAGCAAAAGAAGGGTAAAATCCTGCAGTATATAACACTCCACAACAATCTAGGGAAGGGTAATCCTTAAGTTATATTGAGGTGATGAGCCACAAAAGATCACGGAATTAATTTCCACATAAAGCATGAAGGTTTTTTTATTATTATTATTAATATTTTGGCAATATCACGTTCCACTTCAAAACAAAGCAAGGATAAATAAAAGAACATTATGAGCAAACCTTGCATCATTTTGGCGTCGGGGATAGGTCGGTCAACACATGGGGTCATGTCCTCTTTTCCTCATTTTATTGTTGTAGTGCACTTTTCCAGTAGTCTGCACACTTCAAGAAAATTGTGAGTTTGCATGGGGTTGTTCTATGCGGTTTCCCACATAGACCAACTAAATTAAAAACATCTCACAATTTATTTTATTTTATTTTATTTTAAAAGAAAAAGAGTTTTTATTTTGTTTTATTATTGTTTTCTAAAAGGAAAATAAAAACAAGGCTCATTTAAGGTCGGGGCTAGACCGTAGATGCTTTATTTCAACCAAAATCACAAAACTCAAGGACATCTACTTCCTCAAGTTCAGGCATTTGGGGCTCAAGAAATATTTTCAAGCGTTGCCCGTTTGCCTTGAAAATATTTCCATCATCGTCCTGTAGCGTTATAGCTCCATGGTTGGCCGCATCAATAACATTATAAGGTCCTTGCCATTTACTACGGAGCTTACCGTGACCAAAAAGTTTAACCTTTGAGTTGAAAAGAAGTACCTTGTCTCCGGGGTTAAACTTCTTGATGTGGATGCGCTTGTCATGCCACCTTTTTGTTCTCTCCTTATAAAGCTTGGCACTATGATATGCCTTTTCTCTCCATTCTTCCAATTCAGCTAGCTGGATCCGTTGTTTAATGCCGGCTGCTGGGAGATCCATGTTCCACTTCTTTATAGCCCAGTGAGCCTTAAATTCCATTTCGACCGGGAGGTGACATGTCTTTCCATACACTAGTTGGTATGGTGTCATCCCAATCGGTGTCTTATAGGCTGTTCAATAGGCCCAAAGTGCATCAGGAAGTTTGCTCTTCCAACCCTTCCCCATCCCATTCACAGTCTTTTGTAGGATATTCTTGATCTGTTCGTTTGATGTTTCAGCTTGACCATTGGTTTGAGGATGGTAGGGTGTGGCTACTCTATGATCAACCCCCAAGTCTGATAAGACTTTTCGGAAGGTCTTGTCGATGAAATGAGAGCCTCCATCACTTATGAGCACTCGTGGTACACCAAAACGAGGGAAAATGATCTCATTGAGCATTCTTTTAGCATGGGTTGAGTCCGCTGCACGGCAAGGCATAGCCTCTACCCACTTTGAGACATAGTCCACTGCCACAAGAATATACTCATATCCATCTGATTGTGGAAAGGGTCCCATGAAATCAATTCCCCAAACATCAAAGATATCTATCTGCGGATTGTTTGTGAGGGGCATGGCATCTCTTGAGTTGATGTTACCATGCTTCTGACATCATGGGCATCTTCGCACAAATTCTTTGGCATCTTGATACATAGTGGGCCAAAAGAACCCACTTTGCCAAACCTTAGCATTTGTGCGAAATGCACCATAGTGACCCCCATAAGGTGAAGAATGACATCGATCAAGGATTTTGAGGGTCTCACAAGCTGGAATACATCATCTGAGGAGGCCATCACTACAGACTCGAAAGAGATAAGGATCATCCCATAGGTGAAAACGGCTATCCCGGATAATCTTCTATCCTCTCCTGGTGGTATGTAGCCTGCGACTATGTAATTGACGATGTTTGCATACCACGGGTCGGATGTAGAAACCTTAAGGAGGGTGTCATCTCGGAGATAGTCATTGATTGGAAGGCTATCGGGATCATCGACTTGCAGTCGGGAGAGATGATCGGCCACTGAATTCTGAACTCCTTTCTTATCTCTGATTTCTATGTCAAGTTCTTGAAGGAGGAGAATCCAACGGATGAGGCGAGGCTTAGCGTCCTTCTTGGTAAGAAGGTACTTAAGGGCGGCATAATCAGAGTAGATTATCACCTTTACCCCTATTAGGTACGATCGGAATTTGTCAATGGCAAAGACAACTGCCAGAAGTTCCTTCTCAGTGGTGGAGTACTTCAGCTGAGGGCCAGTAAGGGTCTTGCTAGCATAATAAATAGCATAATGCTTCTTATCCTTGCATTGCCCTAAAACTGCTCCTACCGCATAGTCACTCACATCACACATTATCTCGAAAGGCAAGTTCCAGTCAGGAGGTTGGATGATAGGTGCAGTGACAAGGGATTTCTTCAAAGTCTGAAATGCGCCCAAACAATCTCCATCAAAGATGAATGGTGCATCTTTGGCCAAGAGGTTAGTCAATGGTCGAGCTATTTGAGAGAAGTTTTTGATAAATCTGCGATAGAAACCCGCGTGCCCCAAAAAGCTTCGAATTCCCTTGACATTTGTAGGAGGTGAAAGGGAGTCTATGATTTCAATCTTAGCTCTATCCACCTCTATTCCTCTGGAAGAAACCCGATGTCCCAAAACTATGCCCTCTGTTACCATAAAATGACATTTCTCCCAGTTGAGGACAAGGTCTTTCTCTTGGCATCGTTCAAGGACTTTCTCAAGATTTGCTAAGCAGCCATCGAATGACTTCCCATAAACTGAGAAATCGTCCATAAACACCTCCATGATCTGCTCAATGAGGTCTGAGAATATGGCCATCATGCATCTTTGGAAGGACGCTGGAGCATTGCATAAGCCAAAAGACATACGACGATAGGCAAAGGTACCAAAAGGGCAAGTGAACGTCATTTTGTCTTGATCATCCAGGTGGATGGGAATTTGGTGGTACCCGGAGTAACCATCAAGGAAGCAAAAGAAGGAATGCTTGGCCAACCTTTCAAGCATCTCATCAATGAGTGGGAGTGGGTAGTGGTCTTTTCGTGTGGCTTTGTTGAGTTTCCAATAATCAGCGCACATACGCCATCTGGTAACTGTGCGCTTGGGAATTAGCTCATTCTTCGCATTTTTGACCACTGTCATTCCTCCCTTCTTGGGCACAACCTGGACAGGGCTGACCCACTGACGATCCTGAACGGGATATATAATCCCAGCTTTTAGCAACTTCAGGACTTCCCTCTTAACCACTTCTCGCATCGCATTATTGAGCCGTCTTTGATGATCTCTGATAGGTTTATGATCTGGCTCCATGGGAATGCGATGTGTGCAGAAGCTTGGATCTGTTCCCTTTAGATCCGCAAGAGAGTATCCTATGACCGATCGGAATTTCTCTAGTAGAGAGATTAACTGCCTCTCTTGATCATTAGTCAGCTTGTCACTAATGATAACAGGTGTGTTTCGGTCATTGAGGAGGAAGGCATATTTTAGCCCAGGAGGCAGGGGTTTAAGCTCGACTTGAGATGGTATAGTTTCTTCATTTTGGTCGAGCTCAGTGAATCCTCCTCTTTCTGGTTCCTGTGTGAAGTACTGGGCTTCTTCATCCAATTCATCAGGCCTAAAAGAGGTCATGTCAATGGTCATGACGTCCTCTATCGGGTCCGGCGCTGGCTCAGCTTCAATGATAGTGTTGAGAGAATGCTCTAGGCTAACAACATAAGTTGATTTGCCTATGGAGAAGTCAAGCTTTTCACCGTCATCTATGGCTTTAACAAACTTCCGAATTGGAGTGCCAAAGAGGATAAAATCTGAGCTAGGGATATCAAAAATATGAAAGTCGAGTGACAAAAGATGTCCCTCGACCTCAATTTCTGGTACTTGGATCATTCCCTCTGATGTATAGACATCTCCTTCAAAAAGAAGCCTTTTTGATGACGGGTAAAGAGTCGCCACAGTATAATTCCAGACCATAAATTCTTTAGACATGATATTCACTTTGGCCTGGATATCATACAAAGCTGACTTTTCACAGCCTGTGGGTCTCTTGTATTGGATACGAGGTGGGTCATGCTGAATTATAATTAATTCTTCAGGGTCACAGCTTGACTCATCTGTCCATTCTTGACTCATGACTGCGGAGAGATTTAACATTCGTTCTTTGTCAACTTCAATCTCCTCGTAGTCTGGCTCTTCAGGCTCTGCTTGCTCATAAGTATGTTTTCTCTCTACTGGCAGAGCGTGTGCATTGCCGAACCCCTCCAGATCATCATCACTATCAAAGGACTGTGGAGGGAGGAAACGCACATCATCCTTGAAGAGGCTTGGGTCAGAAGGGCAACTGTATAGTGGTTCAGAGATTTCTTCGGTATGTGTGGGACGTGGAGGATCAGGTTCTGGGGGCTGGATAATGGCTTGGACTTTCTCTGTTTGAGGCTGTGGGGCGACAGAGGCTCTATCGGCAAGATTTTGTAGGATGCGATTGAGCATGTCTATTCCTTCGGAGGGAGTTTTATAAAGAAAAGCTCCTCCGGCAGTAATGTCGAGAAATTTGGCACTTTCAGGCTTCAACCCTAAGACAAAGTGCTGCAGGAATAGAGGTTCCGCTAAGCCAAGGTCTGGTCCACAAGTGGTGTACGAGAGAAGTCTATCCCAGGCTGCCCCCAGAGTCTCATCTTCTTCTTGCTCGAAGTTGATGATTTTCTTCCTCAGAGTGATAACTTTGGAGAGAGGGAAGTAATTTCGACAGAAATTCTCTCAGTTTTGACCAATCCCCTTTTGCGTCACTTACGTGACGTAAATACCATGTTATTGCTGCCCCTTCTAGGGAGAATTGGAACAATTTCCATTTTAGAGTTTCATGAGAAAACCCTGCAATGGAAACTGTGGAGCATAGACATTCAAATCGTTGGATGTGATGGTAGGGGTTTTCGTCTTGTGTCCCTGCGAAGCTTGATCTCTGAACCAAGGTTATGAGTTCAGGATTGATCTCATAACTTTGGGTGCGAATTGGTAAGGACGATTTTGGGGGCTCCAGGAGTTCGATCCTAGGAGTAGAGAAATGGGAGATGGATGGAGAATCCATGAGGTGAGTGGAATGGTACACGGACGAGATAGGATTCCGAAAGGCACAGCTATCGTCCCTGGCAACGGCGCCAGAAAGCTTGTTGGCGATCCTCATGCCTAACAGAAAAATCCGCAAGCATACGGATACCGATGTAGCTTTCACCAGGGAGTATTCCAAGGTATCGATTTCCACGGGGAACGAGAAGTGTACTATTCCGAATTATCAGGTTCGTAGGATTGTGGCGACAAGAGTAGAGATAACTATATGGGTAGAGAGGGTCTTCCCGCCTGGGATCTATGCATAGCAATTCTAACTCGAGTAACTTATTAAGGTTCTACTTCTATCTATCTGCTTCGGGCCAAGATCGCTCCCAGTGACCTGGGGTCACGAATCTTAACAAGACCTACGAACCAATCCGAATGTGGTGGATTACAGAGGATAGATAGGGCTGTCACCACCTACTACCTACCACACATTCCGTGGGACTGGGTGCAAACCAAGGTAACTAGAAGCCTGAACACCACGTTCACACCTATCGCTACTACTTGCATCGAATATTACTGATACAAAGCACTCATAGCAAAAAATAATTTACTACGAACGAGGAACCCGCAGATAGAATAAAAATAGAATAAACTTAATTCATTACTCAAATAAAGAAAGTACTACTACATATTACCCGGCCTAGAAGACGAGGACTTACTCCCGGCAGAGCTCCATCCCCGAGGCACAAAGTGGAAGAGGGGCCTACATCTCCGGCACCTCCCCTGCACTCTCAACCTCACACTCTCTCCTACTTTCTATGCTAGCAGCGCTTCGCTATTGGATTCTTCTCTAAACTCTGGTGCGAATTGTTTCTGCAGTGGAGAGGGGTATTTATAGGGTCCTTCGGACAGGGGGGCTTTTATAGCAAAAGATGGAGTGGCGGGGCCGCCAAGTCAGGCCGGCCGGCCTAGGAGGGGGGCCGGCCGGCCATTGATTGTGGCGGTTGGCCACCGCCTTCCTCGTGTGAAGCGTCTCCGCTTTTCGCAGGATCGAGTCGGTACGCGCTGATGAACAGACGCAACAGTACAGCATATAAAAAGCACAAATTAAGTCTTTAAGTTATTACATTAGTCCAATTAAAACATAGAGTCGCACAGCGGAAGTTCAACAATGCTAGTACAAGTCCAAAGATAGAAAGAAGATACAACGCGCGCGCTCACGATACAAGTAAGTCCGCATCCAAAGCCATGAAGATGCGAACTCGAAAGGAGATCACTCCTTAGTCTCCCAGTGGGCGGTCCAACCAAAAGGAAGCTGGCCATCCCACTGTCCACCTCCACCTGTAGAGTCAGGGATAAAGGTGTTACCTACAATAAAACATAAAGAGCCAAACCCTGAGCAACTAATACTCAGCAAGTCTTACCCGTCAACGTGGCTATCTACAGCCGACTCCTAATATGCAAGGCTACAAAGGGGTGGCTGACTCAATAGCATAACTCGCACTAATTACTTGATCCTTTCAAGTTTTATTTTCAAGTTAAGTACTTATCCAGTAAAACAGTGTGCATATCTCTAAAACAGGTATAAAGTAACAATACATCAACAGTGACAGTATATATATAGCAATGTAAATAACAGTAATGTAATAGACTAGCATCATCATATCATCAATCATATCACACTACGATGTGACTCAGTGAATAAGGTTGCTCTTGACCGAGAGCGGCGGCATCGATGCACATCCTGCAGGAGAAAAACCTGACCACACGCCACACACGTGCAAAAGTCGTATGCAGCAACCGTTTACGCTACGCACCACCAGAGCTGTACTAGATTCTACTTCTCCCGAGGAAGGGGTCTCCTGCCGCAGCCCCCATCCCAGACGTACAACTGCACAGGACGTTATCCTTCCTCTCCCAAGTACCATGATAGAAAGAGTAAAGTATCTACCAGACATCCAGGGCGATGCAGGCTACTAGGTTTACTAGGCCCATAAAAACACTAGCATGTGATCAGTACGTTCGAACTTGCTCAACAGGGCCAACAACGAACGGTCCTCAATCGACACAGACGGGGCTACCACCGTGAAGGCCCAGCCTTCTCCAACCATCCTACAAACAATTCCCCGTCCGGTCTCAACAATCCTAAATCCATCTAGTACAATTCAGGGTGATTCCTATCATGCGAGTGGGACTTACCACTCGACTTCTACCGTTCGCTAATCCCTAAGCATAGCAAGTTCTAACGTAACCTAGACCACATCTACAAAAATAGGACACAAGGTAGGATATGGAAGGGTAATCCTAATGCAGTTCTAAGGTTTCACATCAACTCCTAATAAACCTAATGCACAATCAATTACTAGCCCCAATCAAGTGCGAAAATAAAATCCTAAATAGGGAGGCATGCACCGGGGCTTGCCTGGCTCAGGAGTGTAGCTAATTGGGTCAGCGGGGTCAGTGTCCTGCTGCGGCTGCTCCTCCTGCACCTCCTGGGCCTGCTCCTCCGACAGCTGGAAGTCCAGTGGTTCCGGAGTCGTCTCTGTCACTACACGTTATGACAAGGAAATAATTCAAAGTTAGATGCAAGAATATGATGCAATTAATGTTTTAATTACTTGATAGGACAGTCATTCACACTGTAAGTGCAAATGATTAACTTTGTTAATTAATTTTGTCTGGAGTATTTCCTTCATTAACTTTTAATTAAGTTCACCATTAATCAACTTGGGTAGGTTAAATGAATAATGTGATTTCGAAAATGAATTTATGTCCAGTGGCATTTTTCTGGTGAAATCCACCACTGGAAGTAATTTACTGTGAAGTTTCATGATTTATCACATTATGGATTATTTATAATCATTTATACAGTGCAGAACATGATTTAAATTATAAGAAAATAATTAAACATCATCTGACAGGAGAAAAATGCTCTCTATGTGTGTAATCATTTTCTAAACAAGCATGCAAGAGTTCATGATTTATTGAGCAACAGAGAAATTATAGGAATTAAACAAGTCTTGCATCAATTACAATTTTACAGAAAATAGGAAAATGAGTTGTAAGATTTTTATTTAAGTAGATCTGAGCATAGGGAAACTAACAAAATTGGTTTCACATTTTTCTGAGTTGTATTTATTTTTCTATCGATTTTACAAGTTTCAGGCGATTTCTGGCAATTTAGAGATATTCGAAAAAGGATTGAAATTAGGCGGACCAATCAGATCCGGGCCACACCATGGGCCACACAGATCGGGCCGCACTGGATCTGGGCTTTGCCACACCGGATCTGGCCACTCTCGCGCAAGAACGCACACTAGGCCACAGGGTTAGCCGCACAAGATCTTGCGTGGCCACACAGGATCCTCGCCGTGTGGTCCACCGTGCGGTGCCCGGAACCGTCGCCGGAGGGCGGCGGCGCAGCTCACCGGAGTAAGCTCCGGTGGCTCGCGGGGCTGGCCGAGCGCACAAAAAGGTAGCGCGGAGGAAGGGGGATTCACCTCGACAACTCGGACCAGGAGAGGGTGGCCGGAGTCGTGGAGGCAGAGAAGAGCTCGGTTGCGACGCGGATCTGGCGGAGAAGCTTCACGGAACTGCGGCGGAGCTTAGCATGGGCCCGGTTGACGACGAGGAAGCCGGGAAGACTGCCGGCGACGACGAGCTCTCCGCGGTGGTGAAAACCGGCGAACGGAGAAGCTCGATTCCAGAGGCTACACGGAAAAGGGGATCGAAAAGTGAGCTCCTTGAGTGCATGAGGGAGTGCAGAACACTGAGGTGCAACGCATTGACGAGGAGACTCACCGGAGAGGGAGTATTGCTCGGCGAGGTGGCGGAGCTCACTCTGCCGGGCTCGAGGAAGACGAGCTCGATTCAAGCTCCTCAGCCCGGAGCAAGGGAAATGGTGGCCATGGTGAGCTGCGGCCAAGCCTTGCGCAGCTTCACGAAGCAGGGCTCGGCCCGGGATGGCTCGTCGGTGAGGAAATGCCGCGGGGCTCAAGCAACGGCAATGGCGCTAGGGTTTGGGGTCGGGGAACGGTGGAGGAGGGCGAGTACAAGTGGGAGTGAGCTTCGGACAAGAGAGAGAGAGCGCGTTTTGACGCCGTCGCCCGGTCGGAAGCGGGCCAGGGCGCCGCGGCGCGTTCCGTACATCGCCGGCCACGCGGCGGTCGTTCTCCGACGGCTTCAGCGAGAGGGACGAGGATGACAGGTGGGCTCCACGGGAATCTTTCGATTTTTCCGAATTATTCAAACTCTGGTTTTCCCCAAACTTTGGAACATAATTTGGCCTAGAAAATGAACTCCAAAATTTGCAACTTTGGTACCGTTGGAAAGCTCTTGAAAAGTTATATCAACTGGCCAACATGCACATCTGGAATCCAAAGGAATTTCAAATGGCAGCATTTCAAAGTTGATCACTTTTTCAGCTTTGGGGATTTATTTGAGCTGGCAAAAGAATTTCTAAAATCACCATAAATTCTCCTAAATTCTTATTTCAGAAGTGCTACCCACTGGTATTTTTGGTTGCTCGAGTTGTTGTGCAAAAATTTGAATTCTTTCACAAGCTATGGTTTGAACATTGTTTGAATTTTGGATTTTGAATTTTTGATTTGATTTGAATCTGTGTGTTCTGTTCATTTGGGTGTGCACTAACTGTACATCAGTGACACGGGGTGTCACAGAGTGGACGCTCTGGATCGCTCCGTGGTGTCGGTTCCAAAGTCGGTTGTCCAGTGGGGGCGGCAGAAGTTGAGTAACCGTCAAGTTATGGCCCAAAAGCCCACTTTCGTAATGTCGGTTGTTCATCCACTCAATTGGCACTTGGGCTTGATGTTTTGGAAGGTATGTAGCCCACTGGAGGAAGCTCGGGCCAATTGGGGACAGAAGCAGGCCGGCCGGCCAGGGAATTTCAGCGTTTCCTGCAATCTTCTGTGAGGCATAACTTCTGCTCCTGAACTCCGAATTGGGTGATCCAAAAGCCCATTTTGACTATTTTGACAAGGGATTTCACATGGTTAGATCAACTTTGGCTCCTTTCTCCATTTTCTGGTGATTTTCCCTGAAATATAATCCTGCAACCAAAATTCACCAAAACTCGTGGAATGACATTAGTTTAAAATAAATTTCTACTTTGGACCTTGTGTGAGCCTCATTTCATATCAAGTTGGCAGTAAAAATATGTCAATAACGACCGCCAACACTTGCACAAGTCGTTTCAGCCGTAAGTGCAGCTCACGAGATCTAGAATAATATGCAGGAACGAAACGACGTCTCATTTCCCGCTTCATGTCATGCCATGTAATATAATCCTGTCCAACACGTCAAAATTCAGCACAGAATTGATTCCACCAGGTGATAGCATATCCTTTAAATTCAATTGCAGCCAGCTTTGCCTTTGTTTCTATAGGATAGTCATACAAATCAAATATTTGATCCCTTTGTCTCCCACTCAAAGTACTCATCAGCATTTTCCTTGCCAGTAAATGCAGGTATAGACACTTTGACTTTTCCCAAACCATCATCATATCGTTGACCATCGCAATCACCATAGCGTCGATTACCACCATTATCACCATGGCGGTGATTATCATAATTACGAAACTGAAAATGATGTGTACCCCGTTGGCCACCACCATCATCAAATTCAGCGCCTATGTCATCTCTTGGAGCCCCTCCAATAGGAACTCGCTCAGCACGACCAACAAAATTAGAGTGATTAGGACCGAAAATACGTCGGCGACCACCACTAACTGCAAAAGCAATGCGTTCAGCCTCAAGTTCTAAGGCTGTATGGCCACCATTTTCATGTGCAACTTCATTGCGTTGACTCCCAACAGGGTGCTGCTATGGAAGAAATGGTCGAGGAGCTTGTAGTTGTTGCATCAATTGATTCATTTGTGTATGCATCTCCTGAAACTCAGCCGCCGAAACAGCAGCACCATTGTTCGATGCAGACTCGTTCTCTCCTGCCATGTTAGTACAGCGAGATAGGAGATATGTAATGAACAAAGTTTATATGTGGAAGCACTCCCTCACCACTTACTCCACGAGCTCTTTGTCTCCCTGAGAAAATGAGAACCGGGGCAGCAGTAGCAGTGGAAGAACGATTGTATCAGAGACGACGGTGATCAAACTCGCAAGTGCTTTGGGTGGGGCTGGGTGGGGTTAAAAAAAATACAAGGTGTGTGCAATCTGAAAGTAGTGATGCAAAATCGAATAATAATCCAAATGAATCACAAATCCAAGTTGCTGATTGAGGTGGATGTCGTGCAGACAAGATAGCAACAAGAGAAGAAAAAAAAAAACAGAATGGATAGAAATCAATTTGTACCAACAGAACTGCAGTGCGATCCCCTCCCTTTTGGGAACAACAAACTCTTTTCACTGACGTGTCTTTCTTCCTTTTCTTTCTTCTTCTTTTTTTTCTCTTCTTTTTATTTTACTTCTCTCTTTTATTTTTCAGAACATGGGGATTCAATATGATACAGACCTCAAAGAAAATCTGTTGGAAAATGGTGCAAAAACCAGAACAAGATTATGCGGAAGAAATCAGCAACTAGACAAGACTCCGATGGATTGAAAACTCGATAAAGCAAACTACAATTCAGATGCAAATCAAAAGTTTAGGATTTTAGTTTTGGCTTTGTGTGGACTGTAGGAAAAAAAATTCAAGCAAGTAGAGATGATCCTACCGAGTAAACTAAGCTCTGAATACCAGATGATATGCACACGTGTATGGATTACGCGAGAGCAACCTTTGTGGCCCGATCTTCTCGAAGGATCCAACAAAAACTTGATAACTATTGATCCGTGACCTGACGAAGAGGCAGTGCACCGCGAGATTTCTCACACGACAAACTACCGAGACAATCGCCCTTCCACGTACCAACAAAGCTAGCCCACGCAATCACGCCGTATAGACGTGAAGGCACGAACTAGGTGAACCGTAGTTCGGCATTCTACAACTCCCTCATATGAATTTAATTATGTTTTAATGGCATTTGTTAAGTTGCTTAGTTTATGCAAATTATTGGTATCCCATATATATGGAATATGTATGTGCTTATTCATTTATGCAACCCTTTACCTTTATGTTACCTTCACTTTAGTAACTTTCAATCAAATTTATTAATAGTATTTGCTTTAGAAACCCAATTCCTTCCTTTTGATAATAATTGCATTTAATTACTTCGTCTTACACATAAGTCTTGCTGAGTACCAATGTACCCACCCTTGCTAAATATGTTGATCAGAGGAAGAAGATGAATCGTATGAAAATCCGCCGGACATGGGTTTTTATGCATCGGGCTTTGACGATAATTCCGGTGGTTCGGTCAAGGTTCATCTAGGTTATTCACCTGTGGAGTCTTGGGCAATAACCACTAGATGCGCTGCGAGTTCTTTTGGACTTTATTTGCCTCTTCAAACTTTTCTTTAGCTGGTTTTCACCTTGTACATTATTTTACTTATGCTTATGTGTGTGGTCATTTGGAGGCTTGCTTAGTCAAGCATCACCCGATTATGATCCTAGTTAGCCAAACCCCTCATTAATTTGAGGTGGGGTGCTACAGCTGCATCAGAGCTAAATCGGGGTTAGTACCACACTAATGAGCATTATTTTAAAAAACCACGCTTACGGTGAGGTACGAATTAGTGAGCCCACATAAGGATGTTAATAGTTATATTAACAGGTCGCAACGCTAACTTTTCCTTTCATGTTTTTACAATTTTGTAACGACACACCGACGATGAGGTGAGTCTAGCTACAAAGGAAGGTACAATCGTAAATTATGTTGCCGTATAGAGTATATATATGTATATGGTCATGTATGTGTCATTTTCTGCAGGTACACTAACCACGAAATGT
The DNA here is from genome assembly GCA_007726485.1 of Eragrostis curvula. NCBI lineage: Eukaryota > Viridiplantae > Streptophyta > Magnoliopsida > Poales > Poaceae > Eragrostis > Eragrostis curvula. The sequence goes on along the minus strand of CM017443.1, from coordinate 20,253,653 downwards.
AGCTTGTGTAGAAAACGACTAATTGAGTTGTGAGAGAACGTGTTTGCCACCGAGGTCACGTATGGTCATCTATATTTGGCCAATTTTCTTTTTGTGAGGACGCATAGGACTGACACATTGTCATAGCATTGCATTTTCATTTATGCATGAAAATTTGAGGTAATGAATCCACACAAATTTTGAAATCATTGAAAATGGCTCTATGTGTGAAGATCATGTTCAGTTATCTAAAATGCTAACAATCTCAGTTCAGTTTTCATCTCGTCATGTTTCTCAAATCTCCTCCAAATTCAAAGTATTTGTTCCCACAAGAATCTGCAAGCCAACGTTTAATCAAACTTCAAAACTGCGTAACTCTCAAATGGCTCAATCAAATTTGGAGTCTGAGCACAACCTAGAAATATCTCGATGTGAATGTAATTTCACTTTCAGATTTGAGAGGCCGGTTCAGTACCTAACATTTTCAATGAGACGACGAAGTGGAAATCCTACTGCTGTCTGGTATTCTGAAAGTTTTGAAAATCTGTCAACTTCAAAATTCCATCCCTCTCTCGTTTCTGATCCAGATGTGGCGTTAGAGTACTCTATGGAACGGTTTCGAAGTTTTCTACGAGGTTTGTTCTCAAAGTGTTTCGAAATTCTGCCTGGAAATCTGCTTAAACATCTCATCTTTGAATTGAGGTCCTTTTTGTGCAGAACAGAAATTCAGCATGTCGACTGTCAACTTTCACAGATCATAACTTATGTTCCTTTTATCGTATAAGGTCATATAAATACCCGTTGGAAAGCTATTGGAGTCCTCTACAACTTTGTAGTTCATCAAAGTTTTTGGATCTGCTCCCAGAATCCTCAGTTTCGTTTTTCATGATGAGTGCCAGTTAACGCAGATTTCTGTCCGGTTGGAATTGCTTCTCTTTCGATCACCCAATCTTGCTCAAGTAATAAGAACTTGACGGCATGAATCATATGCATTTTTGCACAATGTCAATGCGGGCGTCATTTCATCGATGTGCATTGCAATATCGCATAATTGCATTGCCCCATTTCATCTATTGCACCATCACATGTACATCATGCCATATGCACCATCCATATGTGTCATACTATATGCACCATCCATATTGCATCATTATGCACCATCCATGTGCAATGCGGCATAATGCCTCATAATGCAAATGCACCATTGCATATGCACCATAAAACATGTGCATTGCACTCCTGACACGACATATGCAACCGCATCATTGCATATGCACCATCACACTTGTTCATTGCATCATGCAAGCATGCAATGCACCATGAGTTGCACCATATCATTAAACTCACTCATCGGGGATGCATGTCATGATATGAGTATTGCATCATATTACACTAAGGTAAAAATTATGCATTAACAATTAAATAATGAGCAAGAAGAGGGTGTTTGATAACCTTGTTGTGAAATGAATTTTGGTTGCTCAATAACCACCTTTTTCATTGAAGAGCAATCAATAAACCACAAACCTTTGATGTCTACATGCTCTCTCTATTGGCTCATGTCATTGTCAATTGCCTACGAGTTTGGTACCACTCATGTTTATCCGATCCATAAGAAAAATCCTTCCGGTGGCATCTGTGCTTTCTTCTATGCTAAATTTGGATTTATTTAAAATCCAAGATGTTAGAAACCCTCGAATATTCTTATTGTGCCGTTTTCCATCACCGTTACCCCCTTAACTCGTCGTAAATCTCAGGACGAGATTTTCTTAATGGGGGAGGGCTGTAACATCCCTGTTTTTCCTAAACCCTAATCATGGTACAATCCCCTGTTAGTGCAAATTGATCACAAATGTTAATGATCATATTGGATAAAATAACTCAAAAGCAAATCATTTGAAAATAGTCAAATACGAGCTTGAACTAAAACTTCTAAAGTTTGCATAAAAGTGGGTCCATTTAAAACTTTCTTTGGTCTACATGTACAAAGATAGAATTTTGGAGAATCGTGCACATTTTTATGCAAAGTGTAAGGTGCTCAAGTAAATCAAAAACCATTTAAGCAATTGTTGTCTTGACAGAATTTTTAATTCAAAATCCACACCGAAATTTAAAAACTTCATATAATGAAAGTTGTGCAGGAAGGTGACATAATTCGGATGTGAATTTATCCAATGTTTTGGAGCACAGGAAGGTTAAGTTTCCATCAAGTCAAGATAGCATGTGCGGAATGCATTTGAAAAATTCAAAAAAATCAACGTGAGACCCAGCTGTCATCCTCTTCTTTCTGCTCTCTCGCTGCTCCTCTGCCCATGCCGTCCATTGTGGCCATCGTCACACCGCACAGCACCGGCAACTACACCACCCCCGGCGCCCTTATCCACTCCCCACCCGAGCTGCTAGTCAAGCCCCTCCTCTCTCCTTCTTCCTCATTCTCCCCTACCGAGCCGAACTCGAGCCGCCATTCCCGCCCTTCTGAGCTCCCCGCCGCGCCGCTACTCCACTGTTTCCCCGAGCTCGACCTCCATTGAAAAATGTAGCGCCAGTAACTCCTCTAGCTCCTCCCCATCATAAATTTCAAGCTCCCTCTCCCTAGCTCGAGATCAAAGCCGTTCTTCATCAAGCTGGCAACCGAACCTATATCCATGTCCCCGTCGATTCCCACTTCTCTGGTGAGTTTCCACTCGATTCCTCGAACACATAGCTTCCTCACAACCCTACGCATCCATTTGTGTCATACCCCGTGCAATTCCACCACCCAAATCTGCGGATTAGGAGGATTTATGGCCGCCGGTTTTTCTTCCCTTGTTTTTACTCTTCACCACCTAAATTCCAGAAAAATGAGAAAACAATTAGAAACTTCAATAACTCATATCTGTAACTAGTGAAAATGCACGTGCGGCACGCACGTGTCCGCCTAAATGACATCACTTGGCAGGACTTTATCAAATAAAAATAATATCATGTACCGTGTACTTATCATAAAAAAAACACACTTCTGACACATCATTGCATTTAAGTACCATAACGACATTAACACGACAAGCTCAAGAATCTGATAAAATAACGACATTGTTTGAAATTAAAGACGCTAATTGACTTTGCCACATAAAAGACATGACGTGGCACATAGTTCTTATTCATTGTCGGTGAAATTAAAGACGCTAGTACCAATGCATGTGCGCCACGCACGTGTCTAAATATTGTATCATTTGACAGGACCATAAGAATTATGAACACCTGACCACTTGTCCCTTTATTAGTTTAAAAAAACAATTATTTTGAAAAGAATCATGCAAAAACAAAAGTAATTGCACCTTACTCCGGCGACCACATGGATCATAACACGTACGATAAATTCAAAATTTGCACGCTTTATTTTCTTTATTAGTCCAATCATTTCTCTATTAGTTTTTTTTGCAGGACGTTTGAAACTAAATTGAAATTCATAGCACACTTCATTTTCTTTTTTACATTTTACACATCAAATTAAAGAGAAAAGGTTAACTAATATATTGATGATTTTGGTAAATTTCGACTAGCCAAAATTCACAACACGTCTTTGTTTCTAGAGTTAAGGATATGACCACGTCTTTCCAACACCATGCACATGGCTCAAAATTGCAAAATGGAGTGCATCCGAGGGGCGAGCCCCGCCTTAAATTGTTTGGTTGGATATTTCAACATAAGTATATATATATTTTTTTTTGCAACGAATATTGCACTCACTGAGATTTCCTAAATGTCTCTTCAACAAACAATCAGGTGATAAAAAAGCATCTCCATCTAAAAAAATCTAAATGATGTTTTCTCCAAGCACATCTTGCTCCTGCCTCCTACATCTATTAAGCTGAAATCCCATAGCACAACTACTACAAGAGAGTGATACATTCATATTATTAGGCTAACAGACTGAATCGACATCCATCAATAATAAAGCTCCTGCAAAATTTTGAATTCATTTGGACAGAATCAAGATTTGCCATGTGAAACTCATCAAGTTCTCTGATATTGCACGGTCAACTGTTGCCTTGGGAATCAAAAACCAAAGAAGTTACTATAATGAAGTGAGAAAATATGTTAAGCTAATAAGAATAGGGCGTGAGCAAGAAGTGAAAAAAATCGCTAGGCTATCTATCTTGTCAAGTTGTATTTTCATCTTTATGGTTTCTTAACTCCTAGACACATGTATCTTCTTACAAACAATTTCTATACATTGAGACGAAGCCAATGCACCTCATAATGAAAACCAGACATGCTTGATTTCTGTTGCCGCACATTTCATTCAAGCATCATTGGCATGGCATCTGGGGATTAAAATTCATTTAAGAAAAAGTAAACAAGCTTCAAACAAGTCTACATGCTTGAAATATTTCAGCTGTCCCATGCTCTACCAAATTCTATCTGTATGAAATGCCTCTCAAGCAACGACGACTAACAGACAAAGCATAATTTCAGCTACTGTTGCTATGACCTGAAAACCAATGATCAGACCGAATACTAATAGGTCTTTTCCAAAAGGCCATAATTAGAAATCTATAGCCAATATGAAATGGAAGTAGGGAAGCACTTTTTATTTCAAATTTGATGTGTGATCCAAACCGAAGGGAAGCACTCTTCACATCTCAAAATTGAAGCAATGTGTCCGAACAAAATCAAAGCGATGTGCTCGTCCCTAGAAGGACATATAAATAACCATAAATAATGGACGAACAAAGCTATAATTATCCAAGAGCGTTCCAGGATATAAGGAGTGACCGATGAATTTCATCTGAAATCAGAGGTGGCTTTTTCAATTTGTTTACTCTATAACTAAGTACCTTCCAAATATATCTTTCATGTCAACAATATGGCATGCACTTTCCTAAATACATGAAAGGCACAAGCAGTTAAAATACTTACCATACGGGGCAGTATATGTGTTTTGCATCAATGTATCTAAAAATTATCAAAACATGGCCGGCATCGGGATACGTGTGGCCACTCCGGCCAGCACCTTTGCTCCATTCTACTCAACCTCCATCCGGGCGACCTGTCATTCCCACCCCAGCTCTTTCTTCTGCAAATGAAGCAGCCTGCCAAAGAAAGATGGCAATAATTGAGGTTTCAAGATGCCTAACAAATCTTCAAAGTTTATACATCCATAAAAGAAGATCACAGATGTAGCCAGGCTAAAAGAAGTGAAAATTGTTAGCTGAAACAAAATCAATCATTGCTCATAAATAAATCCTTGAACCAGAAATTACTACATATTTTTTCCTCGCTCTGCCTGGAGAGTGGAGACACATCACAACTATATATTTTAATTTAACTTCAGAAACTTCCTCGAAATAATGACACGAAAAGATGGAAAAAACGTTTGGCTTTGCAATCAAACTTACCTATAAAGAAACTGAAAAGACCATACAGTTAACTGGCCTCAGCTGTTCAACAACGTGAATGCCATTTGTGACCAAACTACAATGCAACCCGCAAAAGTGCACCAAAAAAATATGCTAGATGACCACCAAACTACAATGCAACATAGAAAATATATAGGTCCCTGTTTCTCAAGTAGCATTTTCCATGGATAAATCACATATGCTATTTAGCTAGGATTCATCATCAGCAAAATAAAATATGTAGCTGGGGTTGAACCCTGAACACTTAACAGAGCAAACGTACTAAACAGGTACTGAAATTCATCGATCCTAAAAACAGACCTATTCTCAGTCTATACGAATCAAATCACGTGAACAACTACATAGTTGGACAACTATTCTCAGTCCTAGAAACAAACCTATTCTCAATCCAAAAAACAGGTACACATTTTGCAACAGGTACTGAAATTCTCAATCCTAAAAACGGACCTATCCTCAGTCTATACGAATCAAATCAGGCCCTTTCTAATTTCCCTGAACAACGAATCAAAAGAAACAGATAGAGAGAAGAACATGTGGCGCGGAAAAAAACCTTTGATTCATGGCTTCGGCGGGGGCAGGGATTAGCTACTCCGTTTCCTTGCGCTCCTATGGCGGGGGCGACCAACGGTGGACTGCGAGGGCGACCAGCGATGACCGATGATCACGGCGAGGGCGACCAGCGGTGGACGGCAATCACGGCGAGGGCGACGGCGATCAGCGGCGAGGAATTCAGAATTAAGGACGCACGTAATTAATTTGGAAACCGTAATTTGGAAAGAAAATTTATTTGGCCACCGTGAAACCTTAATTTGGAAAGAAAATTAATTTTGCGAAGGACGCAGGTTAGTTAAGAATTAAGCACGCACACCACTAATCATATTTTCCTTTTCTTCTTTTCCAAATTAAACCGCACAAATCTTAATTAGTGGTGTGCGTGTGTATGGTGTGCGGGTGTAGTAACCAGTTGGTGAAAAAATAATTAAAAAAAGGGGACGACACACATGTAAATCAAGTAAACATGTGAAGGAATTTCCTTCATTCGGTGGGCCCTATACAATCGTGCGGTTAGATGGCAGGGTAAGCTATATGGCAGGACGGTTCAGGTGACAGGGTAGATAGGATGGTAGGTGCAATTGATTTTCCTCACGATTGGTTCTTTATAGGTTTAGACAATGTAACTCAGAAAAATGCAAACTAAATTTTTCTAGTTTCTCTGTAACTATGTCTATCCATTGGTGCAACATAAACTCTTGGACTCGCAGTGACGTTCTGTACAAAATTCAGAGAATGAAAACATAAATAAATCCTTATAGCCTTTTCTGTTCATCCAAAAATCACAAATTTTGATGTACATGCATCACATAGCATTCCTGAACTGTACACCAAGTGGCATAATTAATTTCTGCATAGTTTAGTAGTAATTGCATCTTCAAGCTTTGCACTGTTTCATTTTTAGAAAATGATTCATGCATGTTCTTGAGCCAATTTTTTGTATATGTCACTGTTCACAGTATTTTAGCTCTCTTTAAAATCTCATATAAATTTTATGCCTTCCAGAACCATGTTAACAAATTTCAAAAGGATAACCTTGTTAACTAATCACTTAAACATTAAATGAATTGTATGTTGTTTAACTTTGTTTCATGAAAACCTCAACTTGCAAGACCATTAGAACCATATGCTAATAACTTAACATGTTAATCACTTTATTCCATAATTCTTAGCATGTCATGTTGTGCTTTGGTGCGCACAATGTGTTTATACATCAAATCCGCTTTAAGTTACAGAAGAAGATAGTTTAGACCAAACAATCAAATCTGGCTAGTTCATTCCTGAACATATGAGCATCCCAGCATCATGCCATTTCATTAACGAAGCTCCATATTTTCGTTTTATTTAAATTTCAACTTGCATTTCATCATTTAGGAACCCGCACCAGAATCGAGGATGTGGAGATCGTAGCCGAGGAGACCGGCGCTGACCCTAACTCTTTTGAAGTGTTCTAACATTGCTCAAACCCAAGGCAAGCCCCGGTGCACTCCTATGTTTACAAAGTTTTCCATTTTCTCACATGTACTTCGAGTCGTGAATTGTGCATTTAAGTTTTAGGAGTTGTATGGAACCGAAGATGCATTTGACTTATACAGCCACTTGGTAGACTTTGCTAGGCTTAATAAGATTGTGTCGTGGATAGAAAATCGAGTGGTATGGAGACCGCTCGGTATAAGTGGGGTCGGATTTACTTTATGTTCTCACATGATGATGATAATGAATTTGAGACCGAACGGGGAAGTTTCATGCGTAGGTTGGGGTGACAACGCTCACCTTGTTCGCCATAGCCCCGTTTGTGTTGGTTGAGGACCGTTCGTTGTGGCCCCGCTGAGCAAGTTTGAACAGTACCGAGTGCATGCTAGTAGAATGAGAACTAGTAAACTGAGTAGCTCGATGTTGTATGTATTGGACGGTGCACCCCCTCTCTTTTGGTGATGAAGATGGAATGGTGGTTGCGGGTTTGTGTAGGAAGGGAGGGCACATGGGCTAACCACGGATGCCCGGCGCGGGTATCGCGTGGAGGACGTGTGCTCGGGAAAGAAGAAATCGGCTCGGCCTTACGATATCTTGTGAAAAGTTGCCGTGCGTGATGCTTTTGAGTGTACGTACATCGTGTATCTCGGGTTTCGCCTACAGGTGTAAATCGATTTGAATCGCCGTCCCTCGCGGTTATTGAGTACCACTTGTTCACTGTGTCACATCGTAGTAAGAAGTGCATATGATGATGTTTACATGCTGTTTGTACTTCAATTAATTGTATTGGAACCATGTATTGCTTAGTGTATGTTGCTAATATTTACATTTATGCAAGAACCCTTTTAATTTAGCTAAAATCTGAAAATAAGGATCAATTATTAGGGATGTTTTTGCAATTAAATTTCAGCAACCCTGTCAGCCCCCTGCATGCTAGGAGTCAGTCTTAGAAGACCATTTTTGACGGGTAAGTCTTGCTGAGTATTAGTTGCTCAGGGTTTGTTGTTTAAACTTTTGTTGCAGGTGATATTTTCCTAGAGAGCATGAAGCATGTTTACAGGCAATGCGCTTCATCATAGGTAGGATAAATACGTCGAGTTGTATATCGCTTCTGCTACGCTTTTTCTAACTCTTTTATGTAACCAAATTGAATCAAAGTTGTAATAATTAGCATTTTACTTATGCTCTATTTTATTATGCTCATGTGTGTGTACTTTTGGACTCTTGCGTCGTCTGCCTCTTCAAACTTTTATTTAGTTGGTCGGCTAGATGTATGTATAATTAAGTTGTGATGTTTGAATGTGAGATGTAAAATAAATAAGGATTTTGTTGTATGTGTATTTTGATATCAATTGCTTACATGTGTGCTTGCGATTGATTCTGGGACAAGCACGATGAAAACATATAGTTTTAGGTATTTAAATATCCGGGACACCGCGTGGGCGGTAAGCGGTTTTTGACGCAGGGTGTTACATTTGGTATCAGAGCCTAGGTTATAGATTCTTGGAGTTGTTAAAAATGATCCATCTTAAAATTTGACACACTTGCATATGTATGATGGGCTTGGGTTGTAAAGTCATGCATAATACTAAGAATTGAAGTATGTGACATGTTTTCACTCTTTATTGTTTGATATGAGAAATTTATATATTCTATTCTTCATATATCCCTCTTCAGTAGGGGGTCATGCGGTCATTTGTCTTGTTTGAAACTGAATGATATGTTTTGTTGTTGTCCTATATGCCATGGAACGATGAAGAACCATCATAGTTTTTCTTATCGAAAGTTGATGGTCTTGGTTGCCTGCTTATGTGCCTATGTAATATTTGTTGTTGTTGTCTGTTCATGATGTCACATTTTAATTCTTTACTTATACAAGCTTTGGGTATTGTCTTGATCGATTACTATGTGTTTAATGGTTAGTACACCATCTTATTTGAGTGATATGCTAGCTTTAGTAGTCTTTGTGGTGCGTAGAACATAGAAGCTTGGAAGCCTGTAGCGTAAGTAAAGCTTAGCATTGGAGAAATATGTTGAGTAGAGGGCCCCCACAATGCCTCTTTTTCCATTAATAAATGTGGTTGTTATAATACTCAAGTGTTTTGATCTGACTATGTCCATATTCGTAGCAAAAAGTTGAGTGACAGATGGACTGGCCACCTATGCTGAGCACCTTAACTATTTACTATCGAAATACTAGAGAAATTAATCATGAGTGCTTTGTTCCTTTATTTGTGACAACTTTTAAGCCTGACTTGAGCTTGATGTAAGGTATCCCAAAACAGAAAAGAAGAAGGAAATATATATGAAATGGGACTTGTATGATGTTCAAAGATGCCTTGAGTGCTTGTATGTTTGTTCCTAGGGAGGGAGAGTAATTATGTGGATACATAGTGTTTGATGGCGAGCATGGGCTTTTGCCTTTACTTGCAAGCCAGCTAGAAGTTATAAAGCTTTGAAGTTTCTTTTATATGATTATAAGTTTTTGTTTGCCTTCATGGTTTCGGTAAACAACTAGTTGCTTGTTCATCCATTTTGATTTATGAATAATGATTGCAGTCTTAATGTTTGGTCATCATTCAATTCAGGTTGCCTTGCTTAGAACCGGCATTTGGATGTGAGATAATACATTTTTTTTTTTTTGGTTTCTAGCTACCTTGTATCTTTGTGAATGTGAGATGCTCTCATGATTTCATAAAAGAGTTTGAGTGGCCAATGCTTGTGGTGTCTATCAAAGTTTGCTTCCACATTGAAGTGAGGTTTAGTTTTGTTGAGGCTTTTAAGTGCATCTTAGATATCTGGTTTCTAGCTGATGTGTGCTATTGCCATAAGGATAGAAGTAATGGTTTGTTAGATCTTCATGTGTATTTCTATGTGTATTAAATGAGACTTTATGTGTCATTATAATTTTATACGCTTTGTTTCTTTGTTCTTTACCTTGGTTTGAGATAATTGATCCATGCATTGGTTGCTATATATGCTTGTATGTTGGAGCTTTGGTTGCTAACCAGGTGATTTTATTTTTGCACCAAGTACTTAACTTGGAAAGAGGAATATTTTAGTCTTTCCTAACGACCGAAAGTGATTTATTCAATTGTTTGTATACAAAGCGTCGGCCAAAGTCCCCAAGTTAAAGACACCATTTGCTTTTGTGCCATATTGCATTCAATTTTCTCATCCCTTCAATGCCGTTTTTGCTATAGGCAATAGAAAATAAAGTGATTAGACTCTTTGGTCATATAATTTTTCAATGTTAACACCCATTAGAGCATCTCCAAGAGAGCCCCATAAACCTCCTTTAAATTTAGTTATTAGAATTTTAGGCAAAAAAACTATTTACAACAGGGCCCCAAAACAACCTTCAACTTTTCCATAGCCCCTAAACTCCTCTCATTTGTAGCTACAACAGGGGAAGAATTGGGGCCATCATTCCTTCTTTTTCCACTACAATTAATTTTTTTTTGCCCCAAATGCTGGTGTGGCCCAATCAAATTTGTTTTGATCCACTTTTAGGGAGGGACTGTTGAAGGAAGAAGAACAAATTGCCCCTCATAATTTTTTGATTCCTCCTAAAAACAAGTTTATGAGACCAATTTTATGGGATTTTTTTGGAGATGCTCTTGTACTACTTAATATAAGGACCCGGATCAAGCCTTTATTTGATTGCATACCTTTAATCATGTGATATTGATTTGACTTGAGGGCTTAAAGGTCTTGTTAGGGTATGTGAGGCCATATTATTCAATTGAGATGTAAAATAGCAACTAAAATGAAAAGCCAACAAAATTAAACAAAATTATTTTGGAGCCCCCGCACCAACAGGTCGCGTCCTGGCCGTCGTCGTGTTTATGACTAATTATTTTTCTCTGGTGAATAATACGTCAATTGTAAGATATGTCGACGCGGTGTCTCAAAAAAAAATTTAGAGGTCAGTTGTTTGATACAAGACGTTCCTAAAGTCGTCAGTGCGAGCATTTATAAATGCGAGGATATGTGTAAGTACATCAAATGTTTGATGCAGGTGGCATTGACATGATCAAGCTGACCGTACACCAATGTCCAAGAACTTTCAGTCACGTCTTATTTGAAAATCTGCAACATCATCTTCATTTGATGAGCCTTCAAAATGACGAATCAAAGTGGGCACCCCGCGTCTACACGTCGTGCTGTCCACCAAGATGACCGGTAAAACACCGATACATGCATACCCCTCTTTCTTCCCCGGCGGGCCTCTCTCCAATTCGAATAGTAAACCACACCCGGAGATCCAACGCAATCATCCATGGCTACCGCCTCTGACACCAGCCTCTCCGTCGCGCACCAGACCCGCTTCGCCCTTCGTCTCGCCGCCGCGCTCTTCTCTCCCTCGCAGGCCGCCGGCTCCGCCACCAACGCCGCCTTATCGCCGCTCTCGCTCCACGTCTTGCTAAGTCTCCTCGCCGCCGGCGCGGGAGGCGGCACGCGCGACCAGCTCGCCGCCGCACTCGGCGGAAGCGATGGCCCGGCTGGGGCGGAGGGCCTGCACGCGCTCGCCGAGCAGGTCCTGCAGCGTGTGCTCGCCGACGGGTTCGCTGCTGGCGGCCCGCACGTCGCATTCGCCAACGGCGTCTTCGTCGACGCGTCGCTGAAGCTCAAGCCGGCATTCGAGGAGGTCGCCGTAGGCAAGTACACGGCGGAGACCCACTCCGTCGACTTCAAAAACAAGGTTGACCTCTTTTCTTGCCGTGTTATTTCTTTTTCTGTTTCTTTTTTTTTTTTTTTTGCAACCGCTTGCCGTGTTATTTATTTATTAAACTTTACCTGCTCCATTTTATTTGGTATTCCGGTTACTTTGATTCTGTTTATTCCGTAGAATGTGTAATTTGCATGCCTCCCTGTTGAAGAATTCCGGTAAACACACTTGTGTCACGTTGTATCTATATGCACCTCAGGGAGCTTTCAGGCAGCAAGTTTCCTGAGGCATGGAGCTGAGCGCAGCAACCAAACATGCCCTCTGTCCCTGTCTCCCTCTTGCTCTGTTATTCCTTCCAGCCCAGCTAACAAATAAACAGCACCCCAGCCCATGTACTAGTCGAAAGGCCCTTATCTGAATTTTAGCTATCTGGTGTTTTTTTTTTCATATCTGAATGTAGTTGATCTATCAAAAGGCCACACAATTGTAATTTATAGTTAATCTTAATTTATATGCACAGTATTAAATTGCATGTAGACAATAAGGTAGTTCTGGGTTGTATGACCTGTCTGCAGACCTGTCTGTAACATTAATGAGGAGACGACCCCTGTCTCTGGGTTGTACATGCCCTTATGCTACATAAGTCTTCCTTTCGAAAAATGCACTGGAACTAAGTTTCTAAATACCATTCGATTTGAGAGGGGAAAAAAAATGCTGAAGTCAGGAACTTCATATGTAGAGTCTGTCTACTCAGCTGCCGAAACCATGATGATTGTTAGCTCAGTTTCCAAATTACTTCTGGTCTGTGGAAGTTTCATGGTGGCACATCAAAATATAATGGTTAACTCTGTTGTTTTCCTTTCCTTATTCCAATCAATTTAGAAACTTTGCACTTCAACTTTGCACCATGATTCTCCTCACCGATGACCCATATTTATTGTCAGGCTGCAGAAGTTGTTGGACAAGTGAACTCATGGGTAGAGAAAGCCACATCTTGTCTAATCAAAGAACCTCTGCCAAGACAATCTGCTGATGAAACAACCAGGTTGGTTCTTGCTAATGCACTATATTTCAAAGGCGATTGGGCTGAGCAATTTGATGCGTCAGAAACAAAAGACGGTGAGTTCCACCTTCTTGATGGAAGCTCGGTTCAAGCACCATTCATGACCATTAAAAGGAAGCAATATCTTGCATCATTCGAGGACTTCAAGGTGCTCCAGCTTCCTTATCAAAGCGGTGGGGATAAAAGACGGTTCTCCATGTACATACTTCTTCCTGAAGCAAAAGACGGTATCTGGAGCTTGGCTGAAAAGTTGAGCTCTGAACCTGAGTTCCTGGAGAAGCATATACCAATGAGCAAAGTTCCAGTTGGACAGTTCAAACTTCCCAAGTTTAAGATATCCGTTGGATTTGAGGCATCCGATTTGCTTAAAGGTTTGGGACTCCAACTGCCATTTAGCGAAAAAGCAGATTTGTCAAAGTTGGCTGATTCACTTGTGGAACAGAACTTTTGTGTGTCATCTGTTTTCACAAGTCATTTGTTGAAGTGAACGAGGATGGAACCGAGGCTGCTGCATCTGCTGCAGTAGTGGTTACGTTCTGTTCATATTCATATACACCACCTTTGGATTTTGTCGCAGATCACCCTTTCCTGTTCTTGATTCGAGAAGACACGACCGGTGCGGTGTTGTTCATTGGCCATGTCATCAATCCCCTACTTGCTCCATAGTTTGCTTGTTCTGAATCACTGTCTTCGTATGAACATGCCCTTTTTTGGTCCGACAATGTTTTTGCTGTCAAATAAATAAATAGCATGATCAAGCTTTGTAAATTGCAGAACTATATATCAGCCGTAAATAAATGGATTGGGCGATCTATGTGATTATGTAAGGTTTTGTATTGACAGATTCCATAGTCGCCTGGTGTGGTGCTTTTCTTATTGCTATGTACGACTTGGCCATCAGAAGAGGTACTCTTCTTGATGAACGGAAATTGTGATGTGCAATCTTATTTTCATTATCATGTACTCCTATATATATTTGTCATCTGCTTTTATATCTTTTATCATACTCCTATATGTTTGGCATCTGCTTATATCTTTTAGCAAAATTGTGCTGGTAGCACTAGAGATACAAAGAATTTGCTCTTGTACCATGATTTTTTTATTTGAAAAAATAGCGTTGGCTCGCCTTCTTCTGTCTAACACAAAACCGTTAGATTTCAATCGATAGCTCAGATCAGAAAGTTTAAAGACAGTTTTTTGAGGGATCAGAGTTGCTTACAGTCCATTCAGCTCAGAAGCAGATCTTTCTCACATGGTTGATTTACCGGTGGGGCAGAACTTTTATGTCTCTTCAATTTTCCACAAGTCGTTTGTCGAAGTGAACGAGGAAGGAATTGAAGCCGCTGCCGAAACTGCTGCTGCTCTCAGGTCGCTGGTGACCCACCAATTTCGTTACGGATCACCCTTTTCTTATTTGTCATCCGACATGGACTGGTGTCGTGCTATTCGTTGGTCATGTCGTCACCCCCCTGCTTGCTGCATTGTGCGTGTGTGTGTCTTCTTTTTTTTTTTTTTTTTTTTTTTTAATCGCTGTGGTATCTATCAGCCGCACGCATGTGTAGGTCTTCCAAATCTTATCATGCCTCCTGTGTAATCTGACAAATGTTTTGTCTCCGTTATAAATAATGGCTTGATCGATCTCTGTCTTAGGTCGCGGGACGCTATAGCTTAGTCCGTAATCACTGCATGTCTGGCTTGCTTGTAGCCGTATCATTAGACCAGGGATGCTGGCATGTTGGTAAACCACACCCAGTAGATGCTGCTGTAGCTTGCAGTGTAAGATTTGTTCGCCTACACTGTTTTCTGATGCCTTTTTCATGATGTTGGTCTCAAAGGATTGTTCCCAGTGAGACTAACGTGTAGATTGAAATTTTCCGGCTTTGTCCGTGACTTTTCAGTTGAGATGCTTAGCATTTAAGCTTGTGTGTACTCTTTGTGCATTTTGCAGATATCGTATAGTTTCCCGAAGAATAATGCTTCAGGTCCGACTGAATTAAACGGACTCATGTCCAACTAAGTGCATACAAATATGCTGTGACATCGACTCAATGCAGGTGTTGTGTCTTTGTTCGTACCTCAGTCGAACATATTGGTCGTACCTTTAGCAACGTTGATTCACAAATACCTTAAGATCCTATCCCTGATCATATATATACCTGAGTCCATTGTTCGATTCTCTCCTAGCGTGCTTTTTCACGGCGAAAATGATACACATTCGACAGCCGTATATATACAACCAAGCCCTGCAAGTTATCGGTGCCTCACACGGGTTGTTCTCCATTGATTTATTCTATGCTGTGTGGCTGGAGCCGCTGGACTGGACGTATATCATCACTCTTTCCATGGTCCAGTTTTTTCCACTAGCTTGCATTGCTCGTGCATTATAGAGGGGTTATGAGACTTATAATGCCTTGAGAGTGAAATTTACAGACTCCATAACTCCCATGTCAATTTTTTTTCTAGCGTAAAATCACCCGAAAGGTACGGCTGGTTTGGTCTGACCTTTGTCCGACCATGAGCCTGAACCGCTTATCTCCTAGTACTGCTGAGACTGATAGATGGCAGATGTTGCAGTCGGAAGAAAGTCTATTGTCCTGGTCGGACCTATAGCAGGATTCAAAATCACCTAATGCAGCAGTGGCCACGGGGTTGCCATGTCGTTGCCTTTCCTTATGCAACGAACATTAATTCATTCATTCAAGCTAATTTCCTGCAGAAAAAACCTTTATACTAAGTTTCTCAAAACAGAATAAAGTTCAAGTTAATATTCGCTTCACTCTTTTACTGAGCTCGCCAAGAAAAATAACAGGAACCTATGACCCTTGCTTGAAAACCCCAGTGTTGAAACTTGAAATAAAGTTTCCTTCATCTGCTTACCACATGAAGCTGGCTAATCGGACTTGAGTTATAATGTTCGGTCCATGGCTAGCCATATCAAGCGATGCAGGGGTTGTTACTTGGCTAATTCATGTGGTCAGCCGTTGATAACACTACAAGATTTGGAGCATTTCCCTACGGTTTTTAGCAAGTGGCTGACAGTGTAGTTCATTTGGTTAAGCATAAAAATAACTGTGGCTAATAGGTTTGTGGAGGATGTTCATGTAGGCAAATTGTTAAAACTGTAGGGAAAGACATTATTTTGACTAAGAAAACTGTCGGCCACTCATAAGAAAAATACTAAGAGGATGAAAACTGTAGAGAACTAAACAAAAACTGTAGGGGAAAAGTAATATTCTTGTAGTGTAATCATGGTCGTAATCTAGTCAGATATTATGCTATAGAACTTTGGTTTTCTTTTTGCAAAATTGATATTGCTATTGTTGGCCTTCGTCAATTTACCAATGGGCCCATATGTCATTAACTTAGATAATGAGAACGACCGTTTGTGTGCAGACTATTTGTGGCTGCAGCCACAGCAGCCTTATAAACAGCTGCAGCCCCAAAAATTTGCAGGGATCACACCCAATAATTCAGTACGGGTTCGGTGTCCTCTTTAGACCCCTCTAAAGTTTAGCTTTAAATTTTTTTTTATTATTTAATAGTATTAAATAAAGTCTAATGACAAAACCTTTTTACAGATGGGTATATCTTTACGAGACGAATCTAATGAGCCTAAATAATCTATGTTTTGCTACAGTAATGCTACAGTGATGCTACAGCAAATATCGTCTAATCATGTCTTAACTACCCTCATTAAATTCGTCTCGCGATTTAGAGGGAGAGGTTCTACAGTTAGTTTTGTAATTAAACTTTATTTAAGACAAGATTCTTTTTGTTTAGACCTCTCTAAATTTTAGGCTCTAAAACGTCGAACGCACCCTATATCTCAATCACACCTGGTATCATAAATTCTTAATAGAGAGGGCAACAATTTCTAAACAAAAAAAGGAGGGCAACAATGTGTGTCAATTTTTCCCCAAATTTCACACCACCCCCGATCATAAATCCCCGCTTTCTTCTACTGCGGGGGACTACCCTTGGGAACCGGACCGACCATGGCCGACGTCTGCGCCGCCGTCTCCGTCGCGCACCAAACCCTATTCGCCCTCCGCCTCGCCGCCGCGCTCTTCCCTCCCCCGCAAACCGCTGATTCCACCACCAACGCCGCCTTCTCGTCGCTCTCCATCCACGTCGCGCTCAGCCTCCTCTCCGCTGGCGCGGGCGGCGCCACACGCGACCAGCTATCCGCGGTACTCGGGGGAGGCGATGGGCCGGGCGGGGCTGAGGGCCTGCACGCACTCGCTGAGCAGATGATGCATTTCACGCTCGCCGACGGCTCCGCGGCCGGCGGCCCGCGGATCGCCTTCGGCAACAGCGTCTTCGTCGACTCCTTGCTGAAGCTCAAGCCGGCCTTTCAGGAGATCGCTACGGGCAAGTACAAGGCCGAGACACGATCTGTCGACTTCCGGAGAAAGGTTGATGCCCTTGCTTCTTACCCTAGCTAGTAAGTTGATCAGTAGGTGCATCCTTGGGGTCTCGAAGGCTTAACCGCTTAAGAATCAAGTGCCTTTCGTAATTTCCTATTGCAAGAGATAATTGTGTAAAGAACGCCTCTAAACTATTCGAATTTGTTGACATGCATATAAATTATCAGTTATCACCCTTTTCTTCAGTAAGGGCCTGGCCTGGCCCCTTGTAATATTTGTAAGTTGTCAGAGACCCATGACCATTCAGATTATAGTACTGTCATTTGATTAATCTGTTTACGTCAGTGGCCTACCTTTATTTTGATCATTTCAGCATTTTTAGTTTGATTTTTGTATAACATGGTTTCAACATTATTTCTAAGCGCCAACATATTTTCCTTTTGATGGTCAGGCTGCTGAAGCTGCTGCTGAAGTGAACTCATGGGTAGAGAATGTCACATCAAGTCTAATCAAAGACATCCTTCCACGGGATGCAGTTGACAAGGATACCATGCTTGTTCTTGTTAATGCACTATATTTCAAAGGAATTTGGACTAAGAAGTTCGATGCATCTGAAACAAAAGACCATTGATTCCACCTCCTTAATAGGAGCTCAGTTCAGGCACCATTTATGTCCAGTACAAAGGAGCAATATGTCGCATCCTATGACAACTTAAAGGTGCTTAGGCTTCCTTACCAGCAAGGCGGGGACAAGAGGCAGTTCTCCATGTACATACTTCTTCCAGCAGCAAAAGATGGTCTCTGGAGCCTGGTTGAAAAGTTGAGCTCTGAACTTGAGTTTCTAGAGAATCATATCCCAACGAGGAAGGTTGAAGTTGGACAATTCGAAGTCCCCAAGTTCAAGATATCATTTGGATTTGAGGTATCAAAATCGCTCAGAACTTTAGGTCTTCAGCTGCCATTCAGCACGAAAGCAGATCTTTCAGAGTTTGTTGACTCACCAGATCCAGAGGCAGAAAACTTGTCCGTTTCATCAATTCTTCACAAGTCATTTGTTGAGGTGAATGAGGAAGGCACTGAAGCCGCCGCTGCAACTGCTATTGTGGTGAGGCGGACGTCATTTCAAATAAGAAGAACCACCGATTTCGTGGCGGACCATCCTTTCTTATTTCTGATCCGAGAAGACAAGACTGGTGTGGTTCTGTTCATGGGTCATGTGGTCAACCCCTTACTTTAAATATGTTGTGAATATGTCATTGTAATTGGATAACTGTTTTGTTCCCGAATAAACAAATGGCATGGTTGATCTATGTAGAGTTGTTGCAATATGTATGACGCTGGCATTGTGCGGTGAAGTCAATCACATGCGGTAAGGTTTTTTTAAAGTAAATTCTTACATTAGCTGCCTTGTGATTGAACGCCGCCTTCTCCCCGCTCTACCTCCACGCCTCGGCCGAGGGTCTGCACGCGCTCGCTGAGCATGCTCGATCACCGACGGGTTCGGGACCAGCGGCCGCAGCGCAGGTTACCTTCACTAACGGCGTCTTCGTCGACGCGTCGCTGAAGCTCAAGCCAGCCTGCGAGGATGTCGCTGTGAGCAAGTAGCCAAGTACAAAGCTGAGACCCACTCCGTGGTCCTCCAGAAGAAGGTTAGTCTCCCTTAATTACCTTGTCCCCCCTCGGTATTTTAATTATTGACGCTCAGAGAACAATGATTAGTGTGTCTTTAGTTCATCTGCGTTGTCCATTTTTTCGAAGAAGTTCATCTGCGTTGTCCATTTTTTCGAAGAAGTTCATCTGCGTTGTCTGACGACAAGAATTCTTTCTTTTTTTGAATAAAACGACAAGAATTCTTGTCCAGAGCAGTAGTGTGTAACCATGGGATTTTTAGGGTGCTTTACACAGTCTAAACATTAATTTGGTATGCATTGAACGTATCACCGTTTTCCACCAGTAGGATTATTTCTATGGGCTACTATACTTATGTATGTTGTGTATCATGGCCATTATATGACATTCATATGCACTATACTTCATGTCGTATACAAATTCCCTCCGACAGTAATGCTTTATAAAAAGCGCACGACCTTGACTGCAAACAGTTTATGTATTAAATCAGTACTTTCTTTTTACTTTTCACTTTTTGCCAGGCTGCTGAAGCTACTAGCCAAATTAACGCATGGTTGGAGAAAATCACATCAGGTCTAATCAAAGAGCTTCTGTCACCTGGCTCTATTGACCAAACCACCAGGCTGATTATCGGTAATGCACTTTATTTCAAAAAAGAGTGGGCTGAGAAGTTTGATGCGTCTAAAACGAGAGACTGTCAATTCCACCTTCTTGATGGAAGCTCAGTTCAGGCACCATTCATGTCTAGTACAAGGGCGCAATATGTCGCATCCTATGACAATTTTGAAGTGCTTAAGCTTACCAGCAAGGTGGGGGATAATAGGCAGTTCTCCATGTATATACTTCTTCCAGAAGCAAAAGATAGTCTCTGGAGCCTTGCTGAAAGGTTGAGCTCTGAACCTGAATTCCTAGAGAAGCATATGCCAGTTAGGAAGGTTGTGGTTGGTCAGTTCAATATCCCCAAATTCAAGATATCATTTGGATTTGAGGCATCGAAGTTGCTAACCTTGGCGGCTTCATCTGCTCTTTAGTGCAGAGGCAGATTTGTTACAGTTGGTCGATTCACCAGGAGAGAAGAGTTTGCGTGTTTCATCAATTGTTCACAAGTGTTTTGTTGAAGTTGATGAGGAAGGAACGGAGGCCGCTGCTGCATGTGCCATAAACGAAGAAACGATGTTAAAAGCCCATGGATTTCATGCCAGATCACTCTTTCATTTTCCTGATTCCAGAAGACCCAACTGGTGCGGTGCTATTCATTGGCCTTGTGGTCAATGATCCTCTAATTGCTCCATAGTGTGCCGATTTTGAAGCGCTGCCTTGGTGCGATTCCGTCGGTCGCATGCAAGTGCAGAGGATTGTAACGTTTGAGCACACCGCGTATAGAATCTTGCAGCTACGTACTCTGTAAGCCGAATAAATAAACATGTGTAAGTTTTTTGGAATAAGTCCAGAACTGGTTTACATCGTGTTTGCTTAGTTAGAGCATCTTAGGGATGGTCACTAGACAGAACATGCTTTTGATTACCAAAATGGTCTGTCAACTGCTTGCATGCATGCATTCTAGTTCATTTGCCAAACACAAATTCTGTGAGTTGATGGCTTTTGGCATTGCTGGGTCTTCATCAGTCAAAATGGTACACCCATTCCAACGCGCCAGCCAAGAACAGAAACCCTAGCCGCCGCCTGCCGCCCTCCCCTCCCCCTCCCCTCCTGCCGCCGCCGCCCTCCCCTCCCCCTCCCCTCCTGCCGCCGCCGCCCTCCCCTCCCGCCGCCGCCCTCCCCTTCCCATCCCCTCAACGCCGCCACCGCCCTCCCATCCCCCTTCCTCGAGGCGCGCACGAGGGGAGGCGCGGCCCCGGCGCCGCCTCGTGGTCGACAGCGCGCGTGGCGAGGTGCAGCCCCGGCGACGCCGCGCGCCCCCGTTCCAACCGCGGACCCTGATGGTGCAACGTCCCGATGGTGCAGCCATTCCCAGCGTCGGTGCAGCGTGGGTGCCGCCGCCACCGCGGGGGACCCCGATGCGGCCGCCTTCGTGGTCTCCTGCCTCGCCGACAGGGCCGCCGCACATGCTAACCCGGCCTTCTCCGCGGCCGATGGCATCGCGTCCAAGGACCTCCACGTCGACCTCAACTCCACGCTCTCTGTCCGCATCTTCCTCCCGCTCGGGTCCGGCAGCTGGGCCGCGGATCCGCCCCCTCCCGGCTGGGTCCGGCTGTCGAGGCACGCATCCGGCCGCTGGAGCGTGGATCTGGTCGCCTCCTGCTTGAGCCCGGCCACCGGAGCATGGATCCGGCTCTCCCTCTCGGGTCCAGCCGCCGAGGCTCGGATCCGGTCATCGGCGTGCTATTACGGTCGCCCCCTTCTTGAGCCCCGTCGGCTGCCGAGGGCCTGAGGAGGATGTCGGTGTTGGGCTGCCCCCGCGGGCATGGTCACCCCTTTCTTGAGCCCCGTCGGTTGCCGAGGGCCTGAGGAGTCGGTCAGTGTTGGGCTGCCCCCACGGGCATGGTCGCATGATGGCGTCTGGCTGACTGTTCATGGTCGCGTGGTTGCAAAATCCACATGGGCATAGTTCGTCTTTGGTTGGATACAATGTTTAGTTCGTGGTCGCATGGTCGCAAAATCCACATGGGCATCGTTCGTATGTGGTTGGATACAATGCAAACATGACAATTGTCTTGATTATTTTGCTTGTCCGTCTGTGGTTGGATGCAATGCAAACATTGCATGGTATAGCCCCCCCTCCCTAGCCGCCGACCTCCCCTCCACCCCCATCTTTCCTTGCCGCCGCCAGATCTCCGGGACGCGAGATCTCTTGCCGCCGCTGCCCTCCCCTTCCGCCCCCTCCTTGTCGTCGCCGGAGTGCGCCGCCGCGCACGGCCGCGAGGGGCGGTCACCATGGTGGCGTGGACGCCCTCTTTGCCGCCGCTAGAGGTGACGAGGCTAGGGGACGCGAGGAGCGCGCGCCGCGATGGCGTGCACGCACCGACGACTCGCGGCACAAGTGCTTGTCGCAGCCAGCGCGGACACTGTCGCCCCCCTCTCCCTCTCTGATGTGGTCGCGCCATCCTGCTCGGGCCTGGCCCTGAGGTGCGGATCGGCTGCCCCAGCGGGAGCTTGGCTCTATACCACTCGGGCCCAACCCCAAGTTTGCGGATTTGGTCGCCTCTGTAGGAGCTCGGCTGCCTGGGCGTGGATCAACCCCGCCGGGGCCCGGCCGTCGGAGCGGATCCGGTCGCCTGCAAGCCGTTTTGACTGCCCCAGCGTTCGTGCTGTGGTCGTCCAAGGTCGCTCATTCACGCGCTTTCTCCCTGCGGATGCCTCTTTGCGCGCTCATCAAGGGCCATGGCGCTGGTGACGGTCGGCGGCGGATCCGCCGCCTTCATGGCCGGATCTGGTGAAATCGAGATCGAATCTGGCGGCTGTGAAGGCGGCTTGGTGACCCATGGTCGTTTCTTGGTCGTTGTGGATGAATTTGACGTCGATGGCAATTGAAGGTGGTCGTGGTTGCATGGTGGGCCATAGGGACGGCGTGGCGTGCTGCGTTGGTGAATGACGATGGCTGCAATGCCTCGCGATTCCTTGGCTGATGCCGCCCCTCCCTGGTCCCAATTCGTCGTTGGTGCCTTAGTCGTAAATTGGGTGCCAGAAGTTTTCCATTGATTGGGTTGCATGACGATGGTGGATTCACCTTCCCATCATTCTTCCTTGGTCAATGATCTGTTCTTGATCAAGGATGCTCTGTAAGCTCAAAGTGATGTATTTGCACAGTCAATAGCCTCCTGTTATCACAGTCCCTGGTGTTCCAGCTACATGCACTCTCGCATGGAGCCTATTATGATTTTGTTGCTTGGTTTCGCGTGGTCGTGGTCGCTGCCACCCGATCATTGTAGCTTTGGTTGCATGTGGTCGTGTTTGTCGCCGCCTAGAAGTGGAACGCGTGGTCGTGGTCGTTGTAGCTTGGTTGTATGTGGTCATGGTCGCCACACTCCGGTGCGAAATGTGTGGTCGTTGTCGCTTGGTCGCATGTGGTTGTGATTGCCACTGCCTGGACGCGGTCGCGGTCGCTATTGCTTGGTAGCATATGGTCGTGGTTGCCACCTTTTGGTCCTGGTAACTCTCGCCGCCGGAATCACACCAGCCCCATCTTGGCCTTATTGTTGGTGGGATCTACGCAAGGGGCAATGGATCCAGGTGGTGGAGGCCTTTGACAATGATCTCGTGGTCGTTGTCGACGGAATACCGGAACCACGTGGTCGTGGTCGCAACCGCCTCTAAGGCGGAACGCCGGATTCGTGTGTTTGTGGTCGCGCTCATCACCGCATGGACGCGGAACTCATGCTTGTGGTCATTGCCGTTTGGTCTTGGTCACCGCCGTATGGATGTGGAACTCATGGTCGTCGTTGTTGTCGCTTGGTTGTGGTCGCCACTGCCTAGATGAAGAACTTGTGGTCGTCGCCGCTTGGTCTTGGTCGTTGTCCCTTGGTCATGGTCGCCATCGCCTAGACGCCTAGACGCGGAACTCGTGGTCGCCTGGATGTGGTACTCGTGGTCGTGGTCGCTTGGTTGTGGTCGTGGTCGTTTGGTCATTGTCGCGGTCGTCTTGATGTGGAACTCGTGGTCGTGGTCGCTATCACTTGGTCATGGTTACTGTCACTTGGTCGCGGTCGTGGTCGTCTGGATGCGGAACTCATGGTCGTCGTCGCTGAGTCGTGGTCGCTTGGTCGTGGTCGTCGCCGTCTGGATTCGGAACTCGTTGTCGTCGTCGCTTGGTCTTGGTCGCTGTCGCTTGGTCATGGTCGCCGCCGCCTGAACGCGGAACTCGTGGTCGTGGTCGCTGTCGTTTGGTCATGGTCGATGTCGTCTGGATGTGGAAGTCGTGGTTGCTGTCACTTGGTCGTGGTTGCTGTCGCTTGGTTGTGGTCGCAGTCGCATGGATACAGAACTCATGATCGTCGTCGTTGGGTCATGGTCGCTGTCACTTGATCCTGGTCGCCGCCTATACGCGGAACTTGTGGTCGTCGTCGCTTTGTCGTGGTCGTTGTCGCATGGTCGTCGTCGCTATCGGAATAGCCTCGGCCATTCCTTGCTTCCCTTCTCCCTTCGCTCCCCTCTTAATTGTGATGCCCAAGCACTTCTCCATTGGTCAAAACGGCGTACTTGGCTCACCTCCTCTCTCTCTTCTCTCCCTTGTGTTGTTGTCGATTTCTGTGCTAGCAATAGACTCTCCTAAACTTTGTTGTTCTAAGTAACGAGCGGTGGGGGTGATCAAGGGGTCTCCGTTGAGGATTCTTCCCACCCGAAGCCGTGACTTACAAAGAACCTGGTTCGAGTTTCCAACCTGTTTCACTTAACCTTGTCGCTTTGGTTGATTGGTGGCTTGGGTCGCGTTAAAGAATACCTGAGCTGTTACGCCCCGGCTTCAACATATCTCCCCGTCACTTCATGAACCGGCTTTTGTGGGTTGGTGGTTGCGGTCGCGAAAGAGGATGCAGAAGACAAGATGCCAAAGTTTTCGACACATTCGTCATTTTGGTCGCATGGAGGCTTGGGAAGGAAAGAAACAAGTGCATTTTCCAATTTCACGCCTTCATGTACTAGTTATTGTAGGCGGTAGTCGTTGCTTTCTTGCCTTTTGATTTTGGCTTGGTTTATCTTTGTAACTATACTTCGTGGTTGGCTTTTGCTTAGTTCCTTAGGAGACTTCGCCCTGACCGTGTTGTAACAATTTCTTCTTCTTCTTAATGAAAAACGTGCCCCGCACGGTCTAAAAAAAAATCAGTCAAAATGGTGTGTGGCTTGGTACCTGCCATGGCATCTAGAAATGTTTTGAATAACCAAATACAGTTATTTGCAGTTTCGACGTACACAAGTGCAGCACCAAAGAATACCACTAAAGTCCATCATGAAGCACAATCAAATCATTGGGTTTTTTTAACTTTTTTTTTTGCGAAAAAAGGTTTTTTTTTTAACTCAGCTATGGGTCTGACCAAACAATACAACTCAAGTCCGACTAGCCATATTAAGCGATGCAGCGGTTAGTACTGGGCTAATCCATGTACTAATCAACCGTTGATAGTCATGGTCGTAATTTATTTGGACATTACAGTATGACTTCGTTTTTTTTTTGGCATAATAGATACTGTTATCGTTGAGCTTGGTCAAGTTACCATTAGGCTCATACGTCATTAATAGAAAATGTGACTGATAGTTTGTGCTGACTATTTGGGCTGCAGCTGCAGCCTCAAAAATCTGTAGATGTCCTATTAAAAAAATCTGCATGGATTATACCCAATAATATAGTATCTCATTCACAAAAGGTATCATAAATTCGTAATAAAGAGGGCAAAACTTTTCAAACAAATATGACCCAAATCCGGCTAGCCATATGAAGCGATGAAACGGTTATTACTTAGCTAATTCATGTGCTAATAAGCGGTTGATAATCATTGTGTCGTCGTATATTACAGTCGAAACTAAAGCATGTTCGTTTTCTTTTTGCAAAATTGATACTATTTTGTTGGGATTCATCAGTTTACCACTGTCCTCATAAGTTAAACTTACTGGGAGTGATATAGTTTGTACTCAATCTTTGTGGCTGCAGCTAAATCTGCAGGGATCACTCCTCAAAAAAAAAATAAAAAAATAATAATAATAATAATAAATCTGCGGAATCACACTCAGCAATAGAGGAGTACCTCATTCACACAAGGTATAGTAAATTTGTAATAAAGAGGGCAACAATTTCGAGACAAAAAAGGAGGGTATCAATAGCACCGTGTCAATTTTCCCCAAATTTCACACCACCCCGATCATACATCCCCGATTTCTTCTCTTGCAGGTCAAAAAAAAAAAAAAGATTTCTTCTCTTGCAGGGGACCAGACCAGCCTTCGGAACCGGACCCATCGACCATGGCCGATGTCTGCGCCTCCGTCTCCGTCGCGCACCAAACCCTATTCGCCCTCCGCCTCGCCGCCGCGCTCTTCCCTCCCCCGCAAACCGCTGATTCCGCCACCAACGTTGCCTTCTCGCCGCTCTCGATCCACGTCGCGCTCAGTCTCCTCTCCGCTGGCGCGGGCGGGGCCACACGAGACCAGCTCGCCGCCGTACTCGGTGGAGGCGATGGGCCGGGCGGGGCCGAGGGCCTGCACGCGCTCGCCGAGCAGATGATGCATCTCGCGCTCGCCGACGGCTCCGCGGCCGGCGGCCCGCGGATCGCCTTTGCCAACAGCGTCTTCGTCGACTCGTTGCTGAAGCTCAAGCCGGCATTCCAGGAGATCGCCGCGGGCAAGTATAAGGCCGAGACACAGTCCGTCGACTTCCAGAGAAAGGTTGATGCCCTTGCTTCTTACCCTAGCTAGGAAGTTGAACAGCACTTTTTTCAATGGGATTTGTGGTTCTGAGTGCGTGCATTCTTGGTGTTTCGATGGCTTAGGAATAAGTGTCATTACAATTTCCTATTTCTTCGGATAATTGTGTAAAGAAAGTCCTGTTGACATGCATACGAACTTATCAGTTATATTACCCTTTTCTTCAGTAAGGTTCTGGCCTGGTTGCTTATAATATTTGTAAGTTGTCAGAGACTCATGACCATTCAGATTTGTAAGTAGTCATTTGTTTTATGTCAGTGTGTTGACAGGAATCAGTACATTGATGCTCACGTCACATCTCTCTTGCCACAGCCTACAATCGTTTTGATCATTTCAGAATATCTTGGTTGATTTTTTTTCTGTATTACGATTTCAAGATTATTTCAAAGCACCAACGTATTTTCTCTCTTGTTGGTCAGGCTGCTGAAGCTGCTGCTCAAGTGAACTCATGGGTAGAGAACGTTACATCAAGTCTAATCAAAGACATCCTTCCACCAGGTTTAGTTGACCAGGATACCATGCTTGTTCTTGTTAATGCACTATATTTCAAAGGAACATGGACAGAGAAGTTCGATGCATCTGAAACAAAAGACCATCGATTCCACCTTCTTGATGGGAGCTCAGTTCAGGCACCATTCATGTCCAGTACAAATGAGCAATATATCGCATCCTATGACAACTTAAAGGTGCTTAGGCTTCCTTACCAGCAAGGCGGGGACAAGAGGCAGTTCTCCATGTACATACTTCTTCCAGCAGCAAAAGATGGTCTCTCGAGCCTGGCTGAAAAGTTGAGCTCAGGACCTGAGTTTCTAGAGAATCATATCCCAACGAGGAAGGTTGAAGTTGGACAATTCAAAGTCCCCAAGTTCAAGATATCATTTGGATTTGAAGCATCCAAATCGCTCAAAACTTTAGGGCTTAAGCTACCACTCAGCGCATCCGAGCTTGTTGACTCAGAGACACAAAAGTTGAGTGTTTCATCAATTCTTCACAAGTCATTTTTTGAGGTGAATGAGGAAGGCATCGAAGCCGCCGCCGCAACTGCTATTGTGTTCGCGACGACATCATTGCAAATAAGAAGAACCACCGATTTCGTGGCGGATCATCCTTTCCTATTTCTAATCCGAGAAGACACGACTGGTGTGGTACTGTTCGTCGGTCATGTGGTCAATCCCCTACTTTAATATGTTCTCAATCTCTGCCATTGGAATTGAAAGCTACTGTCTTGTTCCCGAATAAATAAATGGTGTGGTCGATCTATGTAAAGTTTTGATACGATATAGTCCAGTTGCAATGTGTATGATGCGCAACGTTTTCCTGCGAGCGAAAATGATAACGGCAGGAGCAGGATGGATGATGAACCCTAAACCTTAAGTATGGAATTGAAATACTTACATTAGCTCTTATGTGCCGAAAGAAAAGATTTACTATCACCATAATGGGCACTTGTGTGAATAATAGCCACGATCACCATAATGGCATGATGGGGTATTTCTTTTCCAAACTACACGCACAGCACTCAAGCAGGGCAGTGAACTCGGCATTTTGCAGCAGGCAAACCAATCTAAAACACCCAGAAATAGAACTCCCGACCATCCCATCTCTCCGGTGTGATTATTTTTCATCAGCATCTTGCTGTTCTGTAAGAAGAGGTTACTAGCTAGTCTGAGACTTATAACGCACGAGACAGCAACAACCACAGACAGACAGACTCGATATTATTCCTGGTGGCGTGGAATCATCTAGATGGAGCAATAAGCAGCCTCTCTTTGTATCTACTACATATGTAACACCATTCAACAAATTAAAGTTACTTTTTTGCTTCACTCCTCGTTAAGCAAAACAAACGGAATCACCTCTTTAGACAATCTTTTTTTCAGGCGCCGAACAAAAGGACCTTGCTTACCAGTAAAGCTGCGATTGGAGATTGGTCAGGCTAAAATGCCATTCGAAAGGATGTCATAGTTATAACATATTTTGGACCCTTCATATCCATTTCACTTTATTTATTCACTGTTTGTTGCACCCAAACTGACAATCTTGGCCCCGTACTAGCTGATGGATTTCTAGATGCCATTTATGTTCGGTTCAGACTGGCTGTAATGGACTTGCAACACCAAGCGGGAGGTTGTGCAATATATATTTGTTTGAAAATGACAAACATATCGGTGCAATAGAGATTTGAGCACGCAAGCGACAGACCACGACCGGCACTTCTGTCTTCTTCGATCGGTGAGGCGCCGGCCCGGACCAACCATGGCCGCCACCACCGACATACGCCTCTCCGTGGCGCACCAGACCGGCTTCGCACTCCGCCTCGCCGCCGCGCTCTTCTCTCAGCCGCGGCACACCTCTCATTCCACCACCAACGCCGCCTTCTCCCCGCTCTCCATCCACGCCACGCTGAGCCTCCTCGCCGCCGGCGCGGGGGGCGCCACGCGCGATCAGCTCGCTGAGGCACTCGGCGAAGGCGACGAGGGTCTGCACGCGCTAGCTGAGCATTTGGTGCAGTTCGTGCTCACCGACGGGTCCGGGACCGGCAGCCCGCAGGTCACCTTCGCCAACGGAGTCTTCGTCGACGCGTCGCTGAAGCTCAAGCCAGCCTGTGAGGAGGTCGCCGTGAGCAAGTACAAAGCTGAGACCCACTCCGTGGACTTCCAGAAAAAGGTTAGTCCTTTACCTTGTCCTTCCTCGGGAATATAGTATGTCTTTAGTTCATCTGCGTTGTCTGAAACGACAAGAATTCTTTTCCAGACCAGAGGAGTAGTGTGTAATTAATCATTTGGAGTGGTGTCTTACACAGTGTAAACTGTAAACATTTGGTATGCATTTGAACGTATCACCGTTTTCCACCAGTAGGATTGTTGCTATGGGCTACGAGATACTTATGTATGTTGTATGTATCATGATCATTATATGCATGACAATTCATATGCACTACTTCATCACTACAAGAAATGTTATGATAGGTGACGTTTTGTTTTTGTCATAAAACCTATGAAATATGTCATGAGTTAAAGTTTGTGACGATTTAGTGACGAAAACCAGTTCGTCACCTATCATATGTGTTTAAGTATGTTCTATGACAAAAATTTATGTTTTCGTCATAGATTTTTTGTGACGATACTTGATCAAAACGTCACAAAACTAAACTAGGCCCTTATCAAAAGCAGCCCATTTGCGTTCAGTTTGTGTCCAGAGCCCAATTGAAAACCCTCCATACATTCCAGCCTGTATCACTTTTCAGCCCATAGGTTTTTGAGTTCAGTTCATTATTTTTTGGGCCTAGCCCACATGGACACAAAATTCACAATTTAGGTCGGCCCGTTTTCATTCCTCTTTTTTTTTTCTCATAGAAAGCTCGCCAATTTTCTTTTTTTTTTTCGTAAATAGCTCAGAACCATTTTTTTTTTCTGCATAGATGGTTCAACCAAATTAAAGAAGCATATATTTCAAGCACGCCATTAATATTAAATAATCTTGTTTCCACCAAATTTCATTAATATTACAGAAGACAATCCAAATACCCAACTTTCATTAATACAACATAGGACAATCCATAACCAACAATACAAAGTGTCCTAGTGTACACATCATAAACTAGTCTCCGCTCCAAAAAGAACAAAAGTTAACTGGTGAATCACAATAACATATACAAATAGTGTCATAATGCATGCTCTTGTAGTCGAAGCTTCTCCAGTTTTTCTGAAATCAAATTCAAAATATGTCAGCAAAAAGAACAAAGACTTTTCTAAACATTGGTGTATAAAATAGAACAGAGAGATGCATAAGTTGAGGGAGCACCGGGTAGTTCTAACCTGTTGAGCAACAAACACCATTTTTGTTTCCTAGCTCCTAGGACCCAGATGTATCTTCTTATAGATGATTTCTATCCACTGAGAGGAACCAAATGCACCTGAGAATTTAGAACCAGGCAACTGAATGTTAATTTGTAATTCAAATCAAACAATACATACACATGATGACAGACAGAACAAGGCGAACAAAATTATACAGGAGCTAGTCAATTGTGCGATTATGAGAATATTATGACTTCTGTTTTCACAAGTGGGCAGAGACAATATAGTAGCCACAAACCATTTCAAATCTGGAAGTTTTCAAACCAAAATTACAGACCTGGCATCTTTGTATCTTGAGAAACTACTTTACGCTGGGTACAGGATGAACCACCTGTGCTATCCACAAGAGCCTAAATAGAACCAGAAATAATTCAATCAAAACGTGGCAGAGAAGCATTAGTTGGACAAGCACAGTAATCGTTCTCATGTAAAACGGATGCACGTGGGCAGCACAATACCCACAAAAATTATCAACATCGCATCCAGTTCTCGTACTCATCTTTTCTATATTGCATCTAATTCGTCATCTAGTATCTAGCTCACATATACCTAACACAGATTGCAGTTAATCAGCTCCGGACTCTGAAACCAAAAGCTACCAGAGCAGACCTATTCCCTACAGAACCAAAGCACGGACACATATCAACGAGCAGAAACAGATCAGAGCAGAGTACTTCGCCTAGAATCTCACCATTCGGTTGGACAAGGAACCGTGAAGATGTGAGGCCGCTCCTGCCTGCCTGCCGGTACCTACGCATGTGTCACTTGCTGGTCACGGAGAGGAACAAGACAACCACGAGATCTGCCACGCGCTTGCAGGCCGGAATCTGAAAGACTCGGATCTGGGGAAGACTTGAGGCCGCTCCCGTCGTCGTCCTGGTGGTCGACGTCGAGGATGTCGCCGAGCAGCCGGGATCTGAGGAGGCCTCGCTCCAAGTCGCCATGTTGACGAGCTGCCGGGATCTGAAGAGGCAACTTGGAGAAGAGTGGTAGAAAGTGAGGGGTGGGGAGAGAAGAGAGAGAGAGCAGAGCTGCCGGGGCAGCCCTTTCGTGGTGGAAGATGAGCAAAGGGAAGTAGGGGGAGGAGAAGCGGAGGAGATGTGGCTGACCGCTGACGGGAGAACGGCGGCGGCCGGGAGAAGCGGAGGAGAGGAGAGCGGTTAGGGCTTCCGTAATATATACTCTGGAAGTGCAAATGGGCCGAGGTGGAGATGGGCTAAAGAAAAAGGCTTTACTGCCCATGTATTCCTCCGAACCTGGTAAGTAGGCCTCACCTGTCATTGGCTCGACCGAAGGCGCCTTTTATAGAATACGTCTTCTCTTCGGGATGGCAAACTAACATTTTATTTTTTAATTCCTTTTTTGTATCTCCAAAAATATGTTGAATTTTGTGTTAACATTTGTTTTGAGGTTGTAACAAGTCAACCCCAATATTCAATATTGTTTTGGAAATTTGTCACAAACTTTTGACCATGTAAGGGTATTGAAAGTTTAACTTATGAGACAAGAGTTCTTAAGTGGACATTTGTAAATAGACTTTAAAAATCCAGAAAATTTTACTGTAGGTACATGTCGAAATGTTATATATCTCCACCAAATTTCATGTTCAACTTCATCTTATGTTGAGTGGTACAAAAAAAGACAAAGAAATCGTATTTTTTTAATTTCTTTTGGTCTTTTTTATCTCCATGAATATATTGAGTTATGAGTTATAATTTGTTGTGAGCATCATTCATGTCTAATCCAACGTACGTAATTATTTTGGATTTTTTTTGAAACTTTTGAAATGATATGTCCATTGTAACCTAAGTACCTCATAGATCCCACTTATAGTTTAGAATCAAATTCATTGTTAAGTGACTAGTGACAACACCAGGTGTTTTCTAAAATTTCACAAAAACTACTATGTCTGTAGATCTATCTGGTGTAGAGGTTCACAAATTTTCATCTCGAAAATCAAAATTTTTTGAGAGTTACAAAAAAATGAAGCAAACAAGTGAATAGTGATAATCAGTGAATTGATAGGTTCATGCAAAATATATCTTAAAAATTAGTATGTAGATGACTCTACACGATAGATCTCGATATTACAAAACAATTGAGACAAAGAATCATCTGATTTGGACAATACGTGAAGAATTTATACATGTTTGAAATTTTAATTGTGAATCAAAAGAAATAAATTAACAACATGGGAAGAAGTGCAGCATGAACTGCTGGGCCTCGGTTTTTTTTTTTTTTACCCTGTGCGTGGGTGCAAGACCACATGGGCCGGCTAGGCCGCCCAACAGCATTGACTGAAATCGGCCCAAAGATGATGAGCTCAAAACAGCCTGGTTCATCAGGCCTTGTCGGCTCCAAAAAAAAAAACATCAAGGCCTTGTCGCAACAGGTCTTATGATCGTTTGGTTCATCAGTTGAGAATAGCCCAAGGATAAAAACATGAAGCTATGGGCCGGCTGGAGCTGCCCCTTAGCATAAAATAATTGCTGAACCTATACATCTACTTTAACTATACCTCCGTAGCTCTCAAAATTATTAAACAAACCAGATTTTAGTTTGTGACATGGAGAATTTAAAATGAGTAATTATAGGAGCAATTACTAAGAAATAAATATTTTACTATTGACTTCTCTTTTCCAATGGAATCAGCCTACTATAAATTATATAAATAATTTTAAATTTCAAAATGATAGGGTGTAACATTTAATGTGCTGAAATATTAATCCCTACATTAACTATTTCCCCATCATTTTCTATACCAATTTTACACAAAAAAATCATACCAAAATAGTTGCCCACAATGCCACTGCACCTTGAAAAAAACTTAGTGACGCAAATTCAATATTATGATGATTTCCACCGTAAAATTGTGACGCTCCTATCTAACCTCATATGACAACTCAACATTTGTCACAATGTGACATTGGCTTGGTTTGTGACGATTTTTGACAGGTTTTTATGACGCACATCTAATTTTCGTCACTAAACTCATTTGAGTCATCCAAATCGTCACAAACAGAATGCCTTAGTGACGTTTTGATGAATTGTCACGCTATAATCGTCATAGAAGGCTAGAATTCTTGTAGTGCATGTCGTATACAAATTCCTTGCGACAGTAATGCTTTATAAAAAGCGCACGACCGTGACTGCAAATAGTTTACGTATTAAATCAGCTTTTTTTTTTCTTACTTTTCATTTTTTGCCAGGCTGCTGAAGCTGCTAGCCAAATTAACGCATGGGTGGAGAAAATCACAACAGGTCTAATCAAAGAGCTTCTGTCACCTGGCTCTGTTGACCAAACCACCAGGCTGATTATCGGTAATGCACTTTATTTCAAAGGAGTATGGACTGAGAAGTTCGATGCGTCTAAAACGAAAGACTGTCAATTCCACCTTCTTGATGGAAGCTCAGTTCAGGCACCATTCATGTCTAGTACAAGGGCGCAATATGTCGCATCCTATGACAATTTAAAAGTGCTTAAGCTTCCTTACCAGCAAGGTGGGGATAAGAGACAGTTCTCCTTGTACATACTTCTTCCAGAAGCAAAAGATGGTCTCTGGAGCCTTGCTGAAAAGTTGAGCTCTGAACCTGAGTTCCTGGAGAAGCATATCCCAGTTAGGAAGGTTGTGGTTGGTCAGTTCAATGTCCCCAAATTCAAGATATCATTTGGATTTGATGCGTCGAATTTGCTAAAAGGCCTGGGGCTCCATCTGCTCTTTAGTGCAGAGGCGGATTTTTCACAGTTGGTCGATTCACCAGCGGAGAAGAGCTTATGTGTTTCATCAATTGTTCACAAGTGTTTTGTTGAAGTTGATGAGGAAGGAACGGAGGCCGCTGCCGCATGTGCTATAATTACGAAACGATGTTACAGAAATTGGATGACCGAATAATGAGAATCAGAAATAAATATAATCATCTCAAACACTCATTTGCTGCCCGAATAATGAGAATCAGAAATAAATATAATCATATAACTTCCTGATGATCTGTTGCTCTGCTGTGGTTCATAGTGATGCATCTGCCAAGTTGAAAAGAAAATAGGAAATGTCATGTCCTACCAGTAATTTGCTTGGCTACACACTTTTGAATAAATTCTACCATTTAAAAAAACGATCGATGAATCATTTTGCAAAAAAAAAAAAAACATAGTGTCAGGGGCAATTCAACAAACACTTTTCAAGCACTCAATTCAACAAACACCATATGCTAATTCAAATCATATACTGTTTTTCTTCTCTATTCGTTTTACCACACTATTCCTGCTGTTTTACCCAAAAATCCACAATTAACCTGAAAACAACATAATTTGAAAACAAACTGTCACCGACTAATTTAAAATAAAGAAAACAAAATCAAATTTAACAATTTTTTTAAAATAGTATAAAATTAATAAAACTAGCCGCGCAAATGCGCGGGCAGCCTTACTAGTGTGTAGTGTGTGGGCATTCATGCTCTGTTACAAATTTTGACTTCGCATGTAGACTGAAGTTATTCATCTAACAAAAAGCATGTACACTGAAGTTACGTAGGTAGCAGTCATACATATGCACATACATACACATGTATGTACACTGTTTGGGTATGCAAAATAACTGGCAGTCCAAAGCTGCTCCATTTGTCATAAAGGTAGAGACTGAAGTTGGATAGTTAGCAGTCATATATATGCATATCACATACACAGGTTCATAAATGGCTCCAAAAGGCTTTTATTTATGAAGACACTTAAGCTTGTTTGCTTCGGATCCTCCCAGGCAGGTAGTCTCCCAGGCAGCATCGACAGGCACACTCGGATCGCTGCCTGGCCGAGGCAGCTGTTTGCTAGGTAGCATCCAAACAGACCCATCATGAAGTACTCTTAGTAAGAGGCGCTGTTGGATGAACTATACCACGCAGATTGTGTTCCTTGGATAGGTCTATGACCGTTGTTGGCCCTCCACTTGTGCCATGTTCTTCCTCTTATATTCATTGAACTGGTTGGACCATATAAGTGCAGCATCGTTTGAAAGTTAAAGGAAGATACAATGATTATATATGCATAATAGAGAATATATTGCTTTATACAGGCCCTAGTTGTCGCCTAAGGGAGATAATGTACCTATACCGAAGGAGTGACAGTTTCAAGAATTGCTAGTTTGATATACCACCTAAACCTGTAAGCGGCAGAATTACATGAAATCATTAAACCTTGGCCATTCCGAGATTGGGCGACCTTGAAACAGCATAACTGGATTCCAATACCAAAAAAGAGATAGATTAGTAGAGAAAAGAGATATTAATATCACAAAGTTGTTTTTTTAAGAAAGATAGAAACATATACAGAAGGTAATCTGTAGCAAAAACAGGTTGTCTTTCTATACAGAGGCAGTTCTATTACAGTTTTCTACACTAAATCGAGCACTATGCATAAACTTTGGTGGCTTGTCTGTTGTTTCACATGATATCAACGAATGAGATAGCAAATTAGACGAATTAAAAGACTGGATAACAGAACCAATTCAAACTAAAGACAAATAATTGACAGTCACATAACTTTGTCGCATTTGGGTGTTTGTGCAGTTTGCAAACAAATTCAGTGTTATCATATACGGATCAACCTTCTTCAGGCTGCAGCATGTAAAAGCATAGCAAGTTACTAATTGTCTAATATATGTGAAGCATGGATCCAAGCAAGATCTCTTCCTTTTGTAGATAACCCAAAAAAGAAAAATAGGAAGGAACGGTAATTTTACCTTTATCTTCATGTTGTTGTCTCCTACACAGAGCATTTAGTGGCACAGAGGCAATATGAAGGCATGTGTGAAAAGTTGTATCTATCTTTATAACCACTTTCATCTCTGACAGATGGCCCTACAATAAATGTCATGCACTGCAGAGTGAGGGATAACCTATTTGAAATATTATTAAAAAAAGAATGTGTCTAAATAGATGATCTATGCTTCTAATTAAACCACCTATAGAATGGTAAGGAAAAAGGTTGGGTTCGGTGAGGCTTGGCACTGAAAAACGATAATTTGGTTCACCAAAATGTGATACGCTTTATGGCATTACAATATAGTTTGAACAGAAACATAACTGTCTCAATATATTTGAAACCCCTCAAACCATACCTGTTGTTAGTAAAACAGAGATAGGGTGCCAAGTGTGCCCTTCATTTCTACACTTCTAAATCCATGATATGTTGCGGCTGCTTAGCACGGTGAACATGAAGTATATAGAGGGAGAAGAATGTGATTAAATGTATATACCGAATTGTAAGCAACAAGAACATAAAATCTGTAGAGTCAGGAAAATGTTTCTGTCACCTAAAGCACAAGCATCATGTATGTGCACATGTGTTGTATGCATTTCGGTAAAGAAAGCATCAAGTCAAATCTTCTTCATGGAAATGGGAGAACCAGCTAGACACCTAGCAGCACGGTTCAATTAGGACCAGCTCTTTTTTCTTGATTATGATATCAAATTGTCCGAACGGAAATTGTGCCTTTTTCAGATTAATCAAGCCCCAACAAAGAATGACAGAGATTCAGAGACAAATTCATGAAAGACTAATTATTTATTTTGAGAGCATAGAAGATTGTGATTCATCTTGTACAATTTGATATATACATTTAATCACAGGATGCAGATTAGACTATGCTCCTAATTTCTCATGTTTATCACTAAATGGACACGCTACCTGTCGGCGTTGAGAAATCTGGCCGACGAGTGAATTTAGACTATGCGTTGCGGTTGATTGAAGGGAATGAGGAAGACACAAGAGATTATACTGGTTCGGGCGATCGAAGCCTTACGTCCAGTGAGTTGGTTCGGTTTGTGTTGCTCGTAGTAGGGGTTACAAGCTCTTTGAGAGAGGGAGAAGCTCCCAGGTCTCTAAGTGTTCGTGGAGTTCGTCCTTGCGTGCGTCGCAAGGCCGAAACGAGTGTGTGTGCGGAATGAGAAAGTGAGAATGCGGTCCCCCAGCCGCGAGTCAAGCTCTCCTTTTATCTGTCAAGGGAGAGTTGACTGTCACAAGGATGGAGGAAAAAAGAAAAAGAAAGTAAGGGAATTGGTAAATAGCTCGGTGTAGGTAGGTGGCTCAGCAGGGAAGGGCGCGTCCGTCCTCGACGCCTTCTCCTCCAGGCGTGGGCGGCGACGGCTGCTACAGTTCAACTACGGCAGGGATGTCCGTGTCCTGTTTGAGCACTGTGCGACCCTGTTCATATACGGCCCGTACTGTTACCGCGTGGTGAAGCGGCTTGACCACTGTCAACCGTCCCTACGGGACGTGCGGGGCTTGCGATTCACGTCTTCGGACAGTGCCGAAGGACGCCCACTTGCGACCCATTCAATGCGCTCCACTGGCCAAGCTCCGACTTCGGTAGTCCGACCCCTTTGGTCGGAGGCCGGGGTCGGGCGCTCGGGGTTGGCCGAGGCGGAGTTTCTCTCCGACCCCCGGGGGTCGGAAGGTCGGTCGAGGAGTCAGGGCTTTCTTTGCTCGTGCGGCCTCTCCAGCTGTGGGCCGCGTCATGCGTCGTGGGCTGGGCTTTGACCTTGGTGTCAGCGGAGACAACCACGGCCTCTGGCCCAGTGCTTAGTCATTTGGGCATGATTGTGGGGTTATGTGGGTAATCGCGGGTACCTGGTTTTGGGTACCCGACAGTAGCCCCGGCTCCCCCTGGCCTCCGATGATTTCCGCCTTCGGCCCGGCCGTTGAGCAGGTATTTGGTGGGTGCGCGCGAGCGCACCCGCCGGGTGTAGCCCCCGAGCCTGGATGGGAGTGGTTTACTCGCATTCAGGCTTTGAGTCGGGCGTTTTTACTTGCGTCTGTCTGGGCAAATGCGTCAATGTCTCGACGAGGAATTGGTCACGAGGGTTCTGCTTGCTGCGTGAGGCTTCGCGTCTTTGTCTTCTTTCAGAAGGGCCTGCAAGGGTCCGGGAATCTTGACAGGCTTTCGCGGCCTGTGATCCTTGTTCCAAGCTTTGGCGCCTTTTTACGCTCTCTCCGTTCCCAGCCATCCTCGCAGCTTTCCTATAAATGGAGCGGTTTCCCCCGCTTGCTCTCACCGTGCCTCGCCATGGCTGATGGCCGAGTGGTGAGTTTGCGGTGCCTGCTTCGGGCAGGGTCACTTCGGAGAACGTGTTTTCTCATCCACGGCTCGCCTCACGACCTCCATTTCAGGTGGGGGCACGGTTTGCTCTCGTTTGGCTCTTCGCGAGGCGCTTGCCTTGTTCGACGCTATCCCTCCTGTGATGCCGTTCCTTTGGGTCGAGCCCCCGATCCGCACCTCTCCCGGGGCCATGGGCGATGCCTCGGGTGATGCGGGCGATGGTGGGAGTGCTCACCACCGAGGCAAACCTTCCCCGGCCTGTCGTCCTATCCTCATGAGAGGCGAGGCAAGCCGGACCTGGAGTCGCACCTGAGGCCGCTAGGAGCGACGGCACCCACTCCGGTCACCCTCGAGGTCGAGTCCTATGCAACCCGAGCCCTTGTTCCTCCATATTGTGGAAGAATGTGGGCCGGATCAGGAATCACACCTGAGTCGACTGTCGCGGGGTCGGCTCCGTCCTTGGGACGGCGGGCCGCTTGTGAGCCGCAGAAGGGACCAGCTCTTCGACTTCCGCGAGCTGGTGGTGGTCTCCGTGGCGCGTGCTCCCGAGGACAAATTCGTTTGTATTTTGTAAAGGGGATCCTTCCCCCTCGATCACTATTAGGTGTTTCGGGGGTCGTTTGCGTTTTTGCGTGTTTTGTGAAATAAGAAAGGTTCCCTCTTTACTATCCGAGGCCACGCTGTTGGCCCGACTTGCGAATGCGAGCCCCCGAGTCCCCGTTCGTTACGGAATCTATCAGACGGTCGTTTCGTCTTTTGTTCATCTTCCCCCGCGTATCACTGTGTTGTGATAGGGGTGCTGAGCCGTCCCGTCCGTTCCTCAATGGTTCGACGACGGGTGCCCGGTCGAGTTGCTAGCGGGTGAGTTCGAGTGAAGCCCTGGCTTGCCCTTAGCGGGGATCCAATTGAGACCAGCTAGGGTCGACTTCATATGATCTGTGGGGTCAGTCCAACTAGTTCCCGAGTCCTTTTGATCGGTCTCAGGGCTTCGTAGCCTCCCCTCGATGGGAAAACCTTGGCCCGACTCTCCATCAGGACTCAGACGCAACCGACAGAGGCCCGTGACGCTCCGCGCGTCTGGGTACTGGCCGCTGGGACCCCTCTTTGGTCGCCCCTCACTCTAGTGTTGCCCAGAGCGACTGTCGAACCCTCTTGGAGGGCCAGTCTTCGCACTCTTGGGCTGGAAATAGGCCGTCGAGGCGTTTCAGCCCGTAGCCAACTTTACCTATGGGCCGTATTTGGCTTTCCTGACCAGTTAGGCCCGTTACGCTCCGTGGAGCCGAAGGGACGCCTCCGTGGTCGTTCGATGGGCGCGAATCTTGGGGCACCGATTCGGCGATGCATGGGTTGCCCTGGCTTCTGCGAGAAGGTAGAAGAGAGAGAGGCATAACAAACACGGCGCACGAGGCGGGAATTTGAAGAGACGCGACGGGTCGTGGGACGCCGCGGCGGTTCAGGGGCTATAAATGAGAACAGCCGTACCTGGCTTTGCGCCTTCCCGCACCCACCATTTTCCCCCATTCTTCGCGCTACAGTTCCGCCTTCTGTTCCAATCCGTCGTGAATCTCTCGCAGATTGCGTTCCGCTCCGTCGCGATTCGCCGCGCTCCTTCTACGCCGCACTCCGACGTCGCCTTCCCCGTCGAATTCGTCGCCAGGGGATTTCTTCCCCTGCCTTGTTCTTGACGCGGCGCTCTTGCCGCCGTCTCCCCTTCTTCGTCGACCCGAATCCATGGCGACCGCGAGGGTGCCCTGGCCGGCTCAGGCGATTGGGGCAGGGGCCATGAATGTCCTCGTAGCCAGAGGGCTTCTGAAGCCCAATGGCGCTTCTCTGGAGTGGATCATCCCGGAGGGGGCTCGTGTGCCGGAGCTGCCTGATGGGTATGTCTTATCTATCTCTAATTTCCATGGTCGCGGATTCGGGATGCCGGCGCACCCCTTTTTTTGCAGCCTCGTTCATTATTACCAAATTGAACTTCAACACGTCGATCCTGAGTCGATTGGCCATGTCGCCGGCTTCGTCGCCATGTGCGAAGCTTATTTGGGGATTGATCCTCATTTCGACCTCTGGAAGTATTTCTTCCGGGTGCGACATTGCCACCTTATTGAGAGGGGGAAACCGCCAATGGACGTGCCTCTTGGGTGCGTGGGCATTCGTCTTCGGCAGAACAGGGCGCAGGATTACATCAGGTTGGCTCCGGCGTCCAGCAATGTCCGGTGGCGCCCGAATTGGTTTTATCTCCGGAACGACCCCGAAGGGTTGCTTCTGCCTTTTACCGATCGGTATGTCGAAACGGCGGTGCCCTCGTGGCAGAGGGACCACGGGAGCATTGATACGGCGTACATCCGACCCCTGATCAATGCTGTCCGCGGGTTGCGTGCTTCCGGTGTGTCGTGGACCTGGGGTCACCGGCCATTTTCACGTCGCCCGTGTCCTTCCTCTGATGAGGCGTTCCCTCCGACTGTGGGACCCCATAGGCCAACAGGGAGGGAACTGCCATGGTCTCTAG
Organism: Eragrostis curvula; assembly: GCA_007726485.1. Taxonomy (NCBI): domain Eukaryota; kingdom Viridiplantae; phylum Streptophyta; class Magnoliopsida; order Poales; family Poaceae; genus Eragrostis; species Eragrostis curvula. Next base: position 20,212,692 of record CM017443.1, on the reverse strand, counting down.
CGTGGCGTTGAGCTTTTCAGAGGTCGGAGACCGCCTCGCGGAGGCATGCGGGCAATCATCTCTCTGTCATGTGGACTTCGAGTATCCCATCCGCGGTCATCATCGAGCTCTTCCGTCACCGGGCGTTCTCAGCTATGTAAGTTCCTCCCTATGGGGGTTGTCCCGCCGTACTTCTTGGTGTTCCCCGGACTCGGGCGTGGTGCTGACGCCCTCTTTTTCCTTTCTGACAGGCAGGTTTGGTGCGTGCGCCTTCCCAGCCGCCTCTGCCCGAGGACCTCGACCAACGAGGGGTGGTCCGCGTTCGTTTCAAACGAGAGGGAAGCAGTGGCGGTCCGCCGGGGGGGGGGGGGGGGCTGTTGCTCCGGAGGGCGCTGATGGTGCGTCGGGTCCCGGCGCCCTTTCGGAGGAGACGTGGGACGCGCTCCTGCTCGAGGATGATCCCGCGCCCGAGCTTGGAGAAGATGAGGCGACCCCGCTCCCTTCGTCTGGCTTGGGAGAAGGGACAGTCGACCCCCGTGCTTTGGCATCAGCGGCCGGCGGTCTGGAGGATGTAGATCCAAACGACACCGTTGCTGCGGAGGCGGCGGTGGCGTCTGACGACCTTGAGTCGGCTGCGCCAGCGTTGAGCGTGCTGGCCCCGTGACAGATCCCGGAGGTCCGGATGAGCGCGCTGTCGTCGAGACGGCTGTCAAAATGCGCATGATGACCAGGTCATGGCTTGTGGCGACTGGTAGCGGAGGCAAGAGCTTTGGGTGCTTCCGGGATGGCGAGCGGCCGGGGTCGTCGTTAGCCCGACCAGACTGGGGCCCCGACTTCAGGATTGGTACAGGAGAGGGCTCCTTCCTTGTCCAGAACTCGGTCGAGAAAGAGGCGTGGGACTGGCTTGGCAGCCGGCTCGAGCTCGTGCGTCAGGGGTCGGATTTTGCTCGTGATGCCCTGGAAGCGTCCCTTGGCACCTTGGGAGCGTTGAGGTCTCCCTTCGAAGTATAAACACGACCGCTCAGCCCTCCTTCTGGCATCTCATTTTTTCGCGTGCCTGTTCTTCGGCTGTTAACCAATTCATTCTTCTTGTGTTCGAGTGCAGGCTGTTCTGACGGATAGTCAGTCGAGGTCCGAACGTCTACGATCTCAGGAGGAGCAACTGCGTCGGCAGTCCTTCGAGATTGCCGCCGCAACTCAGCGAGTTGCTGCTACCGAGGCAGACCACGCCGAGCTTCTCAGGCAGATAGCTGTATTGCACAAGCGCGTTGAGGATGCCGAGTGGCTGGCGCTGGATTCGCGGAAGAAAGCGAGAAAAGCCGAGAAGCTAGCTAGGACCTTCGTGGGTAAGGCCGGAGTGGAGCAGGAGCTGAAGGGGGTCGCCGAGACCGCCTCCAACAATCTCTCTCGCGAATTGACCACGCTCCGTGATCGAAATGAGAGTAAGTGGCTTCTACTTACTGTTATCTTCTTTTGAGTTTGGATCTTGTTCCTCATTTGCGACCTTTGTTGTTCCAGGCCTTGAAAGGGAACTGATGGAGTCGCAGGCGACAGTGGGCTGGCTTGACAACCTGAGGCTTGCTTTCGTTCACTCGTGCAGTCAATTGGGGATGGAGGTGACCGGCGATCCTGTCGAGTCTGCGCGACAGGTGCTTGACCTGCCGGTCCATGTGAGAGCTTTGGAAGAGAAGGCAATGGGGACCGAAATCCGCCTGACCTTCACCGTCGTCCGCTCTCACGATGACGTCGAGGTCGGGGTGGACCGCATGAGTCAAGGCTTTGTTGAGGGAACCTCCCCCGAGATGCGGGCAGCGCTCGAGGAGGAGGTTCGTCCCCATGCTCAGCGCCTCTTAGAGATGTTCAAAGAGGAGTTCCTTCTGCGTCCCACCGCGTTGGCTGAGGAGGAAGAAAGTGGAGATTAGTGAAATCGGCCGAGCCCCCGAGGGCCTTTTTGTCTTTTTGCCTTTTTTGAATGGATAATAACTGTAAACGTTAAGAACGTGTGATGGATGTTTTTAAGTTGTTTTTCGTTTTATCCCTCATTCGCACCACAGTTATTACTTTTTTGACTTCGAGTGTTAGGAATTTGGTTCGGAGACCATACTGCTGGTTTAGGCCGTCCTTAGCCGCTGGGGCGTTAGGTGCCTTTGAACCGGGCAGTCGAACCCGAGGCCGCAATCCGTTACTCGCCATCTCAAAACAACAACGTGTGCATCGAGGGGTCGGAGCGCGAATCCTTTGTACAGGGGGCCGGACTCGATCCCCAACGAAATTGCGTTGTTGTCGCTTGGTTGTCACTGTCCTGTACTTGGGACTCACGTGGTGTTGCCACCACACCCGCCGGGTGGAGCCCCTGAGTGGGGGGTCGGACCTAGCGGCTGCTCTCAGCGTGAGAAGAAAGGAAAAGCGCATTCTTGTTTCACGTAAGGGAAAGGAAAAGAGTAGGGAAAGTGTTAAGGGTAGAAACGACGCAGCTGTTCAATGTTCCACGCGTTCTTGATCTGCTGGCCTTCTGAGTCCATCAGCTTGTATGTGCCGGGTCGGAGTACTTGTGGCGGTGACAAGTGATCGGATTTGGAGGATAACTTGTGGCGATGAAGGGTCCCTCCCAAGGTGGTGACAACTTGTGGCGGTCCTTGTTGGTCTGCTCGAGTTGGAGGACGAGGTCGCCCACACTGAAAGCTCGCCCGCGGACTCGCCGTCTGTGGTATCGCCGTAGTGCTTGCTGGTACTTTGTCGCGTGCAGGAGCGCGACTTCCCAATCCTCGTCGATTTGGTCAAGCGCGTCTTCGAGGAACCGCTTGTTGTTCTCCTCCCTAAAAGCTTGGACTCTGGGAGCCCCATATTCGAGGTCGGTCGGCAACACCGCCTCGGCCCCATAGATCATGAAGAAAGGAGTGTGACCGGTTGCACGGCTTGGGGTCGTTCGCAGACTCCAAAGCACTGAGGGGAGCTCCTGCACCCATCGGCCAGCACAGTCTTTCAACTTGTTGAAGATTCTGGGCTTAAGTCCTTGCAGGACCATGCCGTTGGCACGTTCGACTTGCCCGTTCGTTCGGGGGTGTGCCACGGCGGCCCAATCGACCCTGATGTTGTGGTCGTCGCAGAACTCCAAGAATTCTTGGCCGGTGAACTACGATCCGTTGTCCGTGATGATGGAGTTGGGCACCCTGAATCGATGGACGATGTCTCAGAAGAAGGTCACCGCTTGGGCCGATCTTATCGTGGCGAGGGGTCGAGCCTCAATCCACTTTGAGAACTTATCAATTTCCACAAGCAGGTGGGTGTAGCCCCCAGGCGCTTTTTTCTGGGGGCCAACGAGGTCGAGCCCCCAGACGGCAAAAGGCCAGGTCAGGGGGATCGACTGCAGGGCCTGTGCCGGCAAGTGAGTCTGTCGAGCATAGTACTGACACCCTTCGCAGGTGCGCACTATTTTCTCCGCGTCACCAACCGCCGTCGGCCAGTAGAAACCATGACGAAAGGCGTTGCCGACGAGGCTGCGAGGGGCGGCGTGATGACCGCAAGCGCCCTCATGAATGTCGCGCAACAGCTGCCTTCCGTGGTCGAGTGGTATGCAGCGCTGCAGGACGCCGGAGTGGCTCTTTTTGAAGAGTTCGCCTCCCACGACGACGAACGACTTGGCTCGACGGGCAATTCGCTTGGCTTCGGTCGAGTCTGCGGGGAGTTGTTCCCTTAGCAAGCAGTCGAGGTATGGCCGCGTCCAGTCGTTTGGCGGGGAGTCGGGCTCGGATCCCCGGCCCCCCTCGTCCTCGTCGATCGAAGTGATGACGAACGCCGCGCGGTCGTCCGACTCGACGCGAGGTGGGTCGGAGGTCGGACCCTGGCTCGGGTCGGCCAGCTCTGCTCCGACCTCCTCTCGTCGGTCGGGCGACTCCTTGATGGAGGGTTTGTTGAGGTCGCTGGCGAAGATCCCGGACGGGACCAGCTCCCGATTTGAGGCCATCTTGGCTAAAATGTCGGCTGCCTCATTTTGCGACCGTGGCAAGTGAGAAATCTCGAAGCCGTCGAACTTCTCCTCGAGACGTTGAACCTCGCCGCAATACGCGGCCATCTTCGGGTTAACGCAGTTCGATTCGTTACGATCCTGGTCCACGACGAGTTGCGAATCCCCGAAGACCTCTAGCCTCTTGACGCCGAGCTCGATCGCGGCTTTGGCACCGTTGACCAGAGCCTCGTACTCTGCGACGTTGTGCGAGGCCGGGAAGTTGAGTCGGACGGCGTATTTCATCCGCACTTTGAGTGGCAAGACGAGTACCCATCCTCCCCCGGCTCCCTTTTTGGTGAGGGAACCATCGAAGTACATCTTCCAGCACTCCCGATCGACTGGAGCGGCCAGGAGCTAGACCTCGGTCCACTCAGCGATGAACTCCGTGAGTGCGTCGGGCTTGATCGCTGTCTGAGGGACGAACTCGAGGTCTTGCCCCATGAGCTCGATCTCCCATTTTGCAATCTTGTTAGACGACTCCTTGTTTCTGAGGACTTCGCCCAGAGGAAGGGAGGTCACGACGGCCACATGGTGGGCGTCGAAATAATGTCGTAGCTTGCGCTTGGTGATGACGACCGCGTAGATCATTTTCTGGATCTGAATCCAGCGCGTTTTGGTGTCGGAGAGGACTTCACTTATGAAGTACAAAGGCCGTTGAACCTTGAGCGCGTGCCCGGGTTCATTTCGTTCCACGACCAGCGCCGTGCTCACCACCTGCGTCGTAGCAGATATGTAGAGCAAGAGCGTCTCCCCCGGGGTCGGGGCGGTCAGGATTGGTGGGTTGGTGAGCGCGGACTTGAGGTCGTCCAGCGCTGTTTGAGCCTCCGTTGTCCATTCAAAGTGATCGGATTTCTTCAGGAGACGATATAGAGGTAAACCTCGCTCGCCGAGTCGTGAGATGAATCAACTCAGCGTAGCAAGGCAGCCCATGACTCGCTGGACTCCCTTGACATTTTGGATTGGCCCCATCTTGAAGATGGCGTCGATCTTGTCGGGATTTGCCTCGATACCTCGCTCGGACACGCAGAATCCGAGCAACATGCCCTTGGGAACTCCTAAGACGCATTTCTCCCAGTTCAGCTTGACTCTGTTCGCCCTTAATCTGTCGAAGACTTTGGCGAAGTCGGAAACTAGCTGGTCGGTGTGTTTGGACTTGACTACGATGTCGTCCACATACGCCTCTACGACCTCGCCGATGAGGTCTCCGAAGCATCTGGTCATGCATCGCTGGTACGTCGCCCCGGCGTTTTGAGTTCAAAGGGCATGGTGACGTAGCAGTATGCACCGAAAGGAGTTATGAAGGACGTTGCGAGTTGATCCGACTCTTTCATCGGGATTTGGTGGTAGCCCGAATAAGCGTCGAGAAAACAGAGGGTTTCGCACCCCGCTGTCGAGTCTACAATTTGGTCGATGCGCGGCAAAGGAAAAGGATCCTTTGGGCATGCCTTCTTGAGATTCGTATAGTCAACACACATTCTCTATTTACCGTTCTTCTTACGAACAAGTACAGGATTAGCTAGCTAATCAGGGTGATACACTTCCTTAATGAAGCCTGCTGCTAAGAGTTTAGCTATTTCCTCACCGATGGCCTTGTGCTTTTCCTTGTCGAAGCGGCGGAGATGTTGCTTGATGGGCCGAGAGCCCGGCTTGATGCAGAGGGAGTGCTCGGCGACCTCCCGAGGAATGCCTGGCATGTCAGAAGGCTTCCACGCGAAGATGTCTTGGTTGGCGCGGAGGAAGTCGGCGAGCGCGCTTTCCTATTTGTCAGAGAGCTTGGCCCCAATCAGCACCACCTTGCTGTTGGGGTCGGATGGGTTGAGCAGGATCGGCTTGGTGTCGTGGTCGGGGTCGAAGGAGCCCGTCGTCTTCTTCGTGTTCGGCGCGCCACTTTCCTCCACCTGATTGACGGTCGGCAGCTCGTGCTTGTGGGCTAGTGCGGTGGTGAGGTTGCAGTTCTCGATGTCGCCCTCATACGCCCTCTGTATGGAGGTGCTGATGGTGATGACTGCTTTGGGCCCCGGCATCTTGAGCTTGAGGTAGGTGTAGTTCGGGACGGCCATGAACTTCGCATAGCATGGCCGACCCAGAACGGCATGATACGCGCCCGGGAAATCTGCCACCTCGAAGGTGAGGGTCTCGGTGCGGAAGTTCTCGGGCGTGCAGAAGGTGGCGGGCAGGTCGATCTGCCTGAGTGGCACCACTTGCTTTCCCGGGATAATCCCGTGGAATTGAGCCCCCGTGGGTCGGACTCTCTTGCGGTCGATCCGCATGGCGTCGAGGGTCTCGGCGTACAAGATGTTGAGGCCGCTACCCCGTCCATGAGCACCTTGGTGAGCCTCGTCGACGCAACGATGGGGTCGACGACAAGTGGGTAGCGTCCCGGCCGATGGACTCGGTCGCGGTGGTCGGAGAGGTCGAAGGTGACCGCGGTGTTCGACCACTTGAGGAACTCCAGGCCGCTGGCTCTACGGCGTACACCTCCCGGCGCTCCACCTTTTGCCAGCGCTTGGGCAGGCAAGAATCCAGTCCACCGAAGATCATAAGGACCGCGTTGGTCTCGGGGAATGGACCATCTTGTTCCCCGTCTCCTTCTCCTCCCTTGGGGTCGGACGACTTCGCGTCGTGCCTCTTGGGTGTCCCTGCGAGGAACGGGGAACGGGTGCTTTGGGCGTGGCCCCTCAAGCAACTTCTCGAAGTGGTCGGGCGTCGCCTCGTTGGTGGCCTTCGGCTTAGGCTTACGCTCAACGGCCGCCACGAGGGATGCCTCCTGCCGTAGGAGGTTGCCCTTCTTCTTCTTCTTCTTTCCCGACTGGACAGACAGGCTCGCGGCGCCAGCCGCGTCCGTCCTCTTGGCCTTTCCGGCCGGGCGCTCGAAGAGAGCTCCGACTGCATCCTCCCTGGAGGCGTGACTGGTGGCGATGTCCAGCAGTTCCTTGGTGGTCGAGGGGCACTTGCGCCCCAACTTGTGGACCAGCGACTTGTTCCTGGTTCCGGTCAGGAACGCGCTCATGGCGTCAGCGTGGATAACGTTGGGGACGGAGTTGCGCATCCTGGAGAAGCACCGAATGTACTCTCGCAGCGACTCATCGGGCTTCTGCTTGCAGCTGCGGAGGTCCCAGGAGTTCCCGGGTCGCTCGTAGGTCCCTTGGAAGTTTCCTGCGAAGATCTCCCTGAGATCCGCCCAACATTGGATGCACCCTGTCAGGAGGTGTTGCAACCATGCGCGGGTGCAGTCGGCGAGGTAGAGTGGCAGATTGCGGATGATGAACAGGTCGTCGTCCACGCCACCAGCTTGGCAGGCCAGCCGGTAGTCTTCCAGCCATGTGGCCGGATTCGAGCCGCCGGAGTATTTGGTGATGTTGCTCGGCGCACGGTATCGCTGGCGGACCGGCGCACGCAAGATGTCTTCACCGAATGCCCGGGGACCTGCGGGCAGCGGGCTCGGGCTCCGGTCCTCCTCGGGGTCGTACCGGCCTCCGCGACGTGTGGAGTAACCAAGGTTGACCGGCCGGGCTTGCCGGTCGTCTCCTTGTGCGCGTCGTCGCGCCTCGAGCACCACACGAGCGTCCTTGATGTTGCCGATGCGCTGGTGGATGGGCGGCAGGGTCCGCCCTCCCGCAGGGGGGGTCTGCTGAACCAAGGCCTCGCCGTCGCGGTCACTCGTGGCGGGCGCACCAGAGCTACGCCCCCGTTGCCGAGACAGGGAGCTTTCGGCTTGCTGGTCCGCCACGAGTCGGAGAAGGCTCTCAAGTTTCTTCCGGTCGTGCCGCTCGTCTAGGGTCGTCGGCGGCTGCATCCTTCTCAGGAGAGCCGTCGCCGCCGCAATGTTCTGGCTTGCCAGCGGAAAGCGCGGGAGATCTCCTCCAGCGTCCTCGATGATCTGTTGCTGAACTTGTCGGGCCCTGGCTTGCGCCTGGTTCCGGCGTTGTGTCAGCTCCTGCTTGATGACTTCGCGCTCCAGTCGCAGGAGTCGCTCGTGGTCCTGCAGCTCCCGCTCTCGTGCGAGGAGCTGGCGGACATCGTGGTCGTGCGCGGCCGCGGTATTTGCCTCAGCCATGACGTCGTCACGGTTCGCCTCTGCGGCGCCTGCCGGGGCCAGCGAGGCTTGATGAAGGACGTGCTGAATCCCAGCCGGGTCGACGAGGACCGGCGGAGGTTGGGCTCCCACCGGGTCGACGTCGTTCTCGTCGCCGTCTCCTCGTCTTCACCGTCCTCCAAGTCCTCGACGTGGCCCTCGGCGCTGCCGACCATGCAGCACTCTCGTGCCGGGTCGTAGCCCCCGAAATCGAAGCATTCGTCGAGGAGGTCGGAATCGGAGTCGGAGTCGGTGCTGGTGTCGGAGCGAAGGGTGCGAGCCCCAGGCCACCCCTCAGCCGCAGCGGGAAGAGGGAGTGAAATGGTCGGGTCGCGTCGCATCGCTTCAGCCATGGGCGGACCCGCCCACGCCACCGACGGGAGGCGGCGGGCGAGCTCAAGCTCGAACTGGTCTGCGGCGTTGCGGAGCCCATGAGGCAGAGGGATGCCCTGCCGCCAGAAGTCGGATTCTGGCGGGAGGTGTCCCCACCCTTCGAGCTGCACTAGGATGTTCGCCAGCACGTAGAAAACACACCAGCACTCGGATACTCGTGGTTCCAAGCCAAGATACGCCTCGATGAAGCATGGGAGGCGCTGCGGCCCCGTTCGCGGGGGTCGACAGCGTTCGCAATCACCATCCCAAACGCAGAGGGCGGTGACTGCGTCCGCGCCACCTGCAGAGACGGTGGGTCGCGGGGACGGTTGGTGTCGGACCGTGGCGCACCCCGAGGACGCCTATCAGCTTGGGGCATGGGCGTGAGATGGGTGGTGATGAGCTTGTCGAGCCACTCCATCATGCGCCGCAGTGCTGGGGGTAGAGCGTGAAGGCGCCCCCAGAACAGCTCCTCTGGTGGGTACGGTGGATGGCCATGGAATTGGAGAGCCGCGAAAGCAAGCGTGTACTGCACGTGGCGGTACTCGTCGGGCCGCGGATCCGGACTGAAGTGCGCCTCCATGTGCACCTCGTAGTCAATGCCGTCCATGTCTCGGGCCAGCCGGGGATGGACGGTCAGGGGTCCCCTCCCGAAGAGGGGTGGGTAGTCCTGCATCAGCTGCAGGAGGCCGGTGTAGTCGGCTTCGAACTCCAGGCTTCCAAATCGGATGACCTGGTGCGGAGGGAAGAGCGGAGTGGGAAAGAGCCCACTCTCGCCTGGGTCTGCGGCGTCGAGAGCCGTCCTGCGGCGCGGCCTGCGAGCGCCGTTCGTCGAGGATGCAGCCACGATCGAAGGCGGCGAGAATCGCAACCATAACGCGCAGAGGTCCCCTACCTGGCGCGCCAACTATCGGCGTTGAGAAATCTGGCCGACGAGTGAATTTAGACTACGCGTTGTGGTTGATTGAAGGGAATGAGGAAGGCACAATAGATTGTACTGGTTCGGGCGATCGAAGCCCTACGTCCAGTGAGTTGGTTCGGTTCGTGTTGCTCGTAGTAGGGGTTACAAGCTCTTTGAGAGAGGGAGAAGCTCCCAGGTCTCTAAGTGTTCGTGCAGTTCGTCCTTGCGTGCGTCACAAGGCCGAAGCGAGTGTGTGTGCGGAATGAGAAAGTGAGAATGCGGTCCCCCAGCCGCGAGTCAAGCTCTCCCTTTTATCTGTCAAGGGAGAGTTGACTGTCACAAGGATGGAGGAAAAAAGAAAAAGAAATTAAGGGAATTGGTAAATAGCTCGGTGTAGGTAGGCGGCTCAGCAGGGAAGGGCGCGTCCGTCCTCGATGCCTTCTCCTCCGGGCGTGGGCGGCGACGGCTGCTACAGTTCAACTGCGGCGGGGATGTCCGTGTCCTGTTTGAGCACTGTGCGACCCTGTTCATATACGGCCCGTACTGTTACCGCGTGGTGAAGTGGCTTGACCACTGTCAACCGTCCCTGCGGGACGTGCGGGGCTTGCGGTTCACGTCTTTGGACAGTGCCGAAGGACGCCCACTTGCGACCCATTCAATGCGCTCCACCGGCCAAGCTCCGACTTCGGTAGTCTGACCCCTTTGGTCGGAGGCCGGGTCAGGCGCCCGGGGTTGGCTGAGGCGGAGTTTCTCTTCGACCCCCGGGGGTCGGAAGGTCGGTCGAGGAGTCGGGCCTTTCTTTGCCCGTGCGGCCTCTCTAGCTGCGGGCCGCGTCGCGCGTCGTGGGTTGGGCTTTGACCTTGGTGTCAGCGGAGACAACCACGGCCTCTGGCCCAGTCCTTAGTCATTTGGGCATGATTGCGGGGTTATGTGGTTAATCGCGGGTACCTGGTTTTGGGTACCCGACACTATCTCTAAAGGAGCGTTATCAGAAAATGAACAGCTGAATAAGCCCAATACTTTGGTAACAGTTCTATTTTCATTTGGGCACAAAATTGTCTGGTGGCGTAATGTCAAGAAACACCAGCATGTCTGGGATGGCAACAAAAAAAAGCATGTCAGAGGCTCCAATTCATCTACATACCATGCAAGGCTAGAGAGGGAGATGAAAATGACCAGCAACTGAAGAGCGTGCTGGCGCTCATACTCCTGTCAGGTAGAAGGTAAAGGTAAGGGTTATGGGGATTGGGGAATCTCACCAAGGTAGGCAGCAGATGAACCCTTTTTTTTTTCTCATTCGATGATTCCTTTGTTGGCATATAGCTGGAGGCAAATCTACATCAAAGAAACAAAGAATCATGAGGAATGGTTCATCTTATGATTTGTTGGAGGCAACAACGCATCAAGAAACACTGAAGAGATCAAAAGAAAAAGGAATGAAAAAAAGAAAGGGATGACTTCACCGTACCTGATGGGTGATAAAGCAGCAGAGCCCTGCGCATAGGCAGCAGCCCGTTGCATGTCGTTGCCCTCTGGCCATCGATGGCAGTTCATCTCCACATCCTTGATTGTGTTTTTTGAGGAACTCGTAAACACACAAATGAGATCTGCAAGATTGCTCCTGATATGAGATAGGAAAATGATTAATTTTGAAAAATAAAACTGAGTGAAATTGAATCCTGGATAGAAGTAGAGGAGGCGAGATGGATGAGGGATTGTGTGACCTGCCTAGGCGCCAGTTGATGAAATCCAACGATGGCCCCAGTCCACACCCTGTCCGCCTCCTGGAGAGAGCCCCTTTTGAGCAGAAGGGGAGGTCCGGCCATGGTGAGGGAAAAGTAACGCTCCCGCAGCGTCCCTCTCATGGAACACGACCGCGTCGGCTCGAGCTCCATCTGGCAGCGGTGGCCGACCTCGTCGAGGAGGGCAGCCTGAGGACGGGGATGGCGATGGTGCGGAGGTTGGCTGATCTCTTGTCCGCGCCTTCAGCGACATGGCCGCCTGCACGCCCTGCCTCGCTCACCTGCAGAGGACGAAGCAATCAAAGAAAGAAACCAGAGCATCAGGAGAGCAGAGAAATAAAATCGGAGTCAAATGTAGAACAGAGCAAAAGAAGAAAGGAAACCTGGAAGGCGAACCGGCGACGAACCTCCGTGGACGAAGCGAAAACAGTGCGGACTGAAAGCCGGAGCAACCGAGGCGACGCAAGGCAAGGAAGAACGTCGGCGGCGCGGGAACCGATGGAGCCGACTTGTCTCGACCAGCAGGACAGCCGCGCGTGGAACGCATTAGAGCAAGTATAATGAAGCACACTCAGCCGGCGAAATAGCTGACCACGTCACTTGAATCTGAGTTGGAAGAGAGAGAAAGCTGGAGAGAGAATCATACGGGCGACTGGCGAGCCGCTCGCTTGAAGCAGCAGAACCGAGACAGACTCTCGCTCTCAACCTGCTGCATGCGACGAAGCCAGCGACTCCTTCTCTCCCATTCGCTACTCGAGCATGCATGCATTAATTCCAGTAGCCAATCTCTCCGCCGGTCCAGTATATGCAATTACTTTCTCGATGGCTCAAAGTGACATGGCCTGTCCCATTCCGCCAGCAGCCGGCGCACCACTATCCTTGCTCTTAGCGCAGAGCGAGCGTCGGTGAGAAACTAGGCCCAGCGAACGTGAGAAGGCCGAGACAGAACGAAAAAGCTGGGAAGGCACGGGCCGCGACCGCCGTCTCGCCCAGCGTGCGGGGCCACCACAGCCGCGGACGCGTCGCCAAAGGATTGGACAGTAAAACCGTAAACGCACGCGTCAACAGGAGTGGGCATTCGGGTTACTCGAAAATTTCGGGTCGGGTAATTCGGGTTTTAAAAATTTCGGGTTCTGAAAATCAACACCCGAAATTATGCTAAATAAAGTGAGACCCGAAATATCGGGTACCCAAAAGTTCGGATTCGGATTCGGGTAATCCCGAATTACCCGAGATAACAGGAAGAGCAGGTGCCTTTAGCAACCAACAAGGAAGAACGCAGCTCGGCATTAATAAGCAAACAAGCTTCAAGATTTTCAAATGCATATTATTTTGCTATAAAGATAACTCGCATAAGAGGATGGATTGGGATAAATCACTCCAGGAAGCAATCACATAAGAGGATGGATTGGAATAAAAAAGAAAAGCAATCACCAATCCACCCCACGACAACAAAGAATGGGAAGAACAAGCCACGTATGGAAGCACTCCAGGACAAGATCTTGTGCCTCGATGACCCTGCACAGCCATTTGCTTGGCTTCCCTGGGTGCTTGCCTTCAACGCCGGGTGCAGACATGAGATGGAAGCGGCGGCTGGTGTGGGGGATACGGTGGGGCTGATGACTAGGGTTATTGGGGAGCTGCAAAGAGGTGCTGGGTTATTGGGCTGGGCTGAAATGCTATGCTGCTTCGAGCCTGCAAGAGTTGTGGAACGAGGGGATGGGGAAAAATCGGGTTCTTTGGGTATTTCGGGTACCGGGGTATTAAACCCGAATAATCCATAATAAGTTCGGGTTTCCAAAATTGCTACCCGATATAGCTTCGGGTTAGTTGTGTTTCGGGTTTTTCGGGTTCGGGGTCGGGTTTTTCGGGTTCGGTGTTCGGGTCTCGGGTTTTATGCCCACCCTTACGCGTCAACACGCGATTAGCGTGTATTTGTACGGTTTCACCCACGAGCTGGGGATTTCTTCCCCTATTAGACACTTAATATAATATTTTGGAGTGGTGTCCGTTTTTCCACCTGTAGGATTATTATTGCTATGGGCTACAATACTTATGCATGTTGTACTCCCTCTGTTTCAAAATATAAGTAGTTTTTGATTTTCAGACATTGTGTTTGACCGTTTGTCTTATTCAATTTTTTATAAAAATATAAAAATAATTAAGTCAAGCTAAAAAAATCTAATGATAAAACAAACTGTAACAAAATTAATAATATTTTCACAAATTTTTGAATAAGACAAACGGTCAAACGTGATGTCTGAAAGTCAAAAACTGCTTATATTTCGAAACAGAGGGAGTATGTATCATGATCATTATATGACAATTCATATGCACTCCTTCATGTCGCATACAAATTCCCTGTGACAGTAATGCTTTATAAAAAAGCGCATGACCGTGACTGCAAACAGTTTATGTATTAAATCAGCTTTTTTTTTCTTACTTTTCATTTTTTGCCAGGCTCCTGAAGCTGCTAGCCAAATTAACGCATGGGTGGAGAAAATCACATCAGGTCTAATCAAAGAGCTTCTTTCACCTGACTCTATTGACCAAACCACCAGGCTGATTATCGGTAATGCACTTTATTTCAAAGGAGTATGGACTGAGAAGTTCGACGCGTCTAAAACGAAAGACTGTCAATTCCACCTTCATGACGGAAGCTCAGTTCAGGCACCATTCATGTCTAGTACAAGGCCCCAATATGTTGCATCCTATGACAATTTAAAAGTGCTTAAGCTTCCTTACCAGCAAGGTGGGGATACGAGACAGTTCTCCATGTACATACTTCTTCCGGAAGCACAAGATGGTCTGTGGAGCTTGGCTGAAAGTTGAGCTCTGAACCTGAGTTCTTGGAGAAGCACACCCCAATGCAGAAGGCTTCAGTTGGGCAGTTACAGAAAGCCCATGGATTTCATGGCAGTTGAGCTCTGAACCTGAGTTCCTGGAGAAGCATATCCCAGTTAGGAAGGTTGTGGTTGGTCAGCTCAATGTTCCCAAATTCAAGATATCATTTGGATTTGATGCATCGAATTTGCTAAAAGGCCTGGGGCTCCATCTGCTCTTCAGTGCAAAGGCGGATTTTCACAATTGGTCGATTCACCAGCGGAGAAGAGCTTGTGTGTTTCATCAATTGTTCACAAGTGTTTTGTTGAAGTTGATGAGGAAGGAACGGAGGCCGCTGCCGCATGTGCTATAATTACGAAACGATGTTACAGAAAGCCCATGGATTTCATGGCAGATCACCCTTTCATTTTCCTGATTCGAGAAGACCCAACTGGTGCGGTGCTATTCATGGGCCTTGTGGTCAATCCTCTAATTGCTCCATAGTGTGCCGATTCTGAAGCGCTGCCTTGGTGCGGTTCCATCGGTCGCATGCAAGTGCAGGATTTGTATCGTTTGAGCATACCCCGTGTAGAATCTGGCAGCTACTCTGTAAGCTGAATAAATAAATGGCATGATAAACATGTGTAAGGTTTTTTGGAATTAGTCCAGAATTGGTTTACAATGTGTTTGCTTAGTTATAGCATCTTAGCCTTAGGGATGGTCACTAGACAGAGCGTGCTTGTGATTTTCTTTTGAATCGACAAAAATTATCTGTCAACTGCTTGCATGCATTCTGCAGGTTCATGTGCCAAACACAAATTATGTGATGAGTATCCGGTAGGCCGGACAGAGTTGATTGCTTTTGCCATTGCTGCGTCTTCATGTCAAAATGGCGCGTGGCTTCCTACCTGACATGGCATCTAGAAATGTTTTGAATAACCAAATAAAGCTATATGCAGCGTCGTGGTACAGAAGTGAAGCACCAAAGAATACTGCTCATCATGAAGCACCATCAAATCATTAGTGTTTTTTTTTTTTGGAACTATGGATCTGGCCAAACAATACGACTCAAGTCAGACTAGCCATATCATACGATCCACCGGTTAGTATTTTTACTCCATATTATTTATCTTATGAGTTCACTCCCATGCCTCGCGCGTTGCCTCCTCTGAAAACTTTTGGCGCCGACAGGTGGGGCCGCAGTGACTATTGCGTACCGGTTCGTTTCTTTTCTTCCTCCTTGTGACGGAACAGAGCGCACGAGCGCCTGCCTGGTCTCCCTCCCCAGTCGCGCTAGGGGTTAGAAGGCGGGGTGCGACGGCAGCACCTCCTGGCCACCTCGTCGCCGGCGCCTACTCGCCCCCCCCCCCCCCACCCCATCCCCGTCGCGTCCCCTTTCCGATTCCGCGATCTTGACGCCAGGCGCCGCCTCCCCTTCCCGATCTCAGCCTGCTCAAGAGGTAGGAGCGGCGGTTCTAGGGCACCTCCTCGTCAGGCCCGGGCATCCCTGTCCAAATCCACCACTAAGGAGCCCCGCTCTGCACGGAAGGGTGGCAGCATGCGTTGGGGGCGGAGGCGCGTCCGCCAGCATGGAGCTAAAGGCGGCGTGCGGCTTGGCTATGGAGCTCTACGGCGCGGTGGCACGACCGACCGACCGACCGCTTTTCCGTGAATCCCTGCTTCCGAGCAATGCAGCTTCATCCGGGTTTAATTTGTTTCTCCTGAACTTTGGTGGTGTGATCCCCACGGCATGTAGGAGTCCACGGTTCGAGTGGATACAGCCGCGCAAAGGCCTACTCGATCGGCAGATTCAACACAGGTTCAACACATGGGGAACAACAGGTGGTCTCTTCCTTCGTAAGGAAGGCATGCAAGGATGGCAGCTAACCGACAATATGCTGGTACTGGTTGTTGACGGCCCTTAAGTACCACTTTTGACCGTCAATTACCTGCATAAAAGAAATAAAATGAACACCAATCATAGTGGTAGGAGTTTATTACTAACGATTTCCACGAGTGTTGGTGAATTTGTGAGTGCAGGTACATTTCATATCAAAAGGAGGGAATTCACATCAAGAAGGCCACAACACATCACTCCGAGAAAATCAGCACAGGCAGCCCAACAAGATATGGATCAAAAGTCATACAAAACTCAACCAACTTGGGCCAATGCACGAAGATCATTGAACAAGACATCAAGGAGTACCCCTCGGCCAAAGCCCAAGGCCAAATGGGCCAAGGGGGGGTCGGCCGACCTGCTACAGTGAGGTCGGCCGACCTGCTACAGTGGCCAATCTGGCCCATCTTTCTCTGGCTGGTCGCCACCGCCTTCCTGATGTCGGTTCTGCCTGCATTTAATGCGTTGAGGCGGTGCATTGAGGCGGTGGAGGCCCCCAAACCGACCTACTCAAGACTATAAATAGAGGGGTACCCCCTCCCCTCAAGGAGACAGAAGAAGGAGAGCCTCATTCCACTCCCAAGGGCCTAAAGCCATTTGTACACTAGTAGAGTAGGGAGAGAGTAGGGTAGGAGAGAAGGGTAGTTCTCCCTTTGTGAGGACTTGGCCCAAATCTTGTATCTTGGGGGATACTTATTTATAGTGAAGTATTCTTCGTTCGTTCATCGTTCGTTCGTCGTTCGTTCTTCGTTCATCGTTCGTTCGTCGTTCGTTCATCGTTCGTTCGTCGTTTATCTTCATTACAAGTAAGTACTCTCAATCCCCTTTTGGATTCCATGTTTCTATTCTAGTATAAGTTCTTCCTTTACTTGCTTGCATGATCATCGTTCTATTCAAGTAAGCATTTAGAGGCAGAATTTATCTTTAGTCTTGTGAACTAGAATAGGTCTGGCAAGGAGGACTTGATTGCCTTGCTGTCACGTGACCTTGGGACTGGCATAGGGACTTAATAGCCCTGGTGTCACATGTCCTAGAAGAGGGTCGCCAGTAGGTGGTGACAGCCCTGCTGTGCTTAGTCCTTTCTGTTCTAGGGAATTGACTTCTTGGAATCGGTCTGGCAGCGAGGACTTAATTGCCTTGTTGTCACGTGACCCTAGGACTGGCCTAGGGACTTAATAGCCCTAGTGTCACGTGTCCTAGTAGGGGGGTTTGCCGGTAGGTGGTGACAGCCCTGCTGTGTCTACTCTTCCTTGTTCCAGATAGAACTTCATCCATAGGAATCCTCTCTACCCATACCTACCATCCTTCCTTGTGTCCTTGGACCAGCTAGACTAGTAGATAATTCCACTCCGTTCCCTTGGGATAATATAAATAACGATACCCTTGAATACTCACGGGTGAAGTGCTACAACGGTATTCTCCGTACGCTTGCGGATTTATCTGTGACGTTAAGAAATACCAACAAGCATTTCTGGCGCCGTTGCCGGGGAACGGTAGTTGCTTTTTATCTTCGAACCTAGTTGGTCCTCGTATTGTATCCTTTTATCCTTTTTCTTTTATTTCTTATCCATCATCAATCTTTCACCATCCATCATTCCTATCCGTTCCTTGAAAAATACCAAAAACATTTATCATGGAGCCAGAACCTACAATCCAATCCTTCTCTGCTCCAAGGGGAATGTCATTTGAGCCACCACCATCCTCCAAACCCATTTGCACATCCGGCTATATGATCCACCCCACCTTTATAACCATGGTCAAAAGCCGACCCTTCTCTGGAATTGACCAAGAAAATCCATATCACCATCTGCGAGAGTTTGAGCAAGTGTGTTCATGCGTCGTGATCCAAGGCATGGCACAAGAAACCATGAAATGGAAGTTGTTTCCTTTCTCCCTTCGTGAGAGAGCGGAACAATGGTACACGATTGTCGTCAGAAACATGAATGGGGACTGGGAAAAACTCCGAGATAAATTTTGCTCAGTCTTCTTTCCCTTATCCCGAATCGTTGCTCTCCGGCTAGAAATCATGAATTTTTTGCAGAATGAGAAGGAGTCCGTAGGTGCAGCCTGGGTTAGGTTTTCCTTGCTAACTCTTACTGGCCCAGACTTGTCTATCCCCGATCCCATGCTATTGCAATATTTCTACATGGGTTTAGACAAGAAATCCGCCCTATATCTTGACATCGCCGCTGGAGTCTCCTTTGCTTCTAAAACACCGACCGAAGGAAGAAACATCTTGGATCAGATCACAGAAAATAATTCCTTCGTCAGTCTTCTTAGTGAATCCCTCCAAGAGAAAGTCGTGTCAAGCATCGAGGAACCCTCAACATCCGAATCCATCCCCTCTTTGTCCACATCCCATGTTATGCCTGTTGAGTTCCCGTATGAGTTTGAGGAAGAAATTATGGAAGACTATGGAAAAACCTCGAACGACATATGGGATAAGATGCCTCCTACTCCTCCCAATCCTCTAAAAGAACCATTTCTCAAGGAGGACATGAAGGAAATTCTTGAGAATGCCCCTTTCACCAGCACGAGCTATCAAAATCCTTCGGCAAAACCTCATCTTGATCATGAACCATTTGAGCAAGTGATGTTTGTATCCCCATTCGCATCTTTGGATCTTGCTCTACATAAGGATGAGAGGTTTTCCACCCAAGATGAGGATAGAAAAGAAGAAACATTCCTAGCCCAACAATCCTCATCACCATCGCTCTATCTTGAGCCTCTTCCCTCTAGCCCTCCGTGCACCATTCTTATTGGTGATCAAGAACCTCTTAAGAAGGAAAACTCTTGGGCTATGGACTTCCTCGAGGCATCAACTCTAGAAGAACTTGATCCTAAGCATGAGCATGAGAGCTTCTTTCTTGAACACCCACAAGAAACATGCTCATGCCATGAGTCTCTAAAGTCATCACCCGTTAGAGCCAAGACCACGTTTGATGCCTACAACCACCTTGATCCTTTGTTTTGTTACTTTTTCTTCAGGATGGTTGTAGATGCTTTCATTTATCATAAATATTGCAAATATCGTTGTGGTATATTGGCACTAACCATGCAGATCATTCTTCCGGAGCCACATCATTAAGCTAAACATGACGGAGAAAAGTCTTGCTCATCGGACTTAAAATGATGATGCCCTTGCCGACAGGATAATCGGTAGTTATCTCATATTTGCTTCTTTCATATTTGCATTCTTTTGCATATTTGATTTCTCCATCAACATGCATATTTGATTTTCCCACTTGCATTCTTGCATGTTTGAATCTTCCCAACATTTGTTTGGGATTGTTCAAACCACCTGCCATTTGCATTTAAAAAAAAAATAGAAGAGTTTTCTATTTCTTTTGTGAAAATGAATTTGAGACAATCTTCTGTTGGAAAATGTTTTGAGCAAAATTTTGGAGGAATTTTGGCATAACTCCCATTGACTTCTTATCACATAGCCATTGGGGAATTGTGTGCCAAGTTGGACTTCATCTTTTTTTTTTTTTTTTTGAAGGAAGAGTGCTTGAATCTTCAATTCCATTTCTCGTTTTACTTAAGCACCTTCTCAACAAAATTTTTGCTCACATTTCTCCATGTTTTCATTGCATTTGTCTCAAGTTCAAGAAAACGATTTTCCCTTTTTCTTCTTTTTATTTTATTTGGATTCTTTTGTTGCAATCAAGAAACTTTGCAGCAACCGACGGGTGATCCACATTGTTTACACTAACATAACCCGTTCTCGAGTTTGCTCTTGTGTTTTCGCTCTTATGTGCAGCCATGAAAAGGGCCGACAAGCGACTCAACAACGCGTTGAAGAAAGACGACATACCAACATCATGCCACGCTGCACAAAGCCCGATCAATATCATGGGGATCAACACCAATCAAGGACTACGGGCAAAGAACAAGTGTGGGGGAGGATCCCTCCTCCACTAAGGTAACTTGTATCGCAACTTGTATCCTTTTGCTTTCGCCTTACATGATAAAAACATAAACTTGAAAAAAAAAATAGTTTGAATAAAGTAGGCGTTTTTATTTCCCTTTCCAACATATCATGCGCCTTGAGTTATTTTACTAAATTCAATAAATTTAGGCTCCCCGGTCTTTAACCCCGGTAGAGTCCTTTTTTGTTTCCACATTTGTTTGTTTCTTTCGAATAAATAAGCTAGGTACAATAACAAGTGTGGGGGAGACCTCTTGGTCCTTCATCAAGCACACACTCAAGGTCTCCCACCAACATGATGCACAACATCGCACCAATCAACACGCAAAGGAGTGGAGCCATCGGGACAAGAAGACAAAGATCAATCCTATGACCCCTCTTGGTCCCCACTTCATCTAAGGCGACGGTTTGCACATCCTATACCCTACTCTCCAATTCTTGAGTTGAAATAAATTTCTTGCATCATTCACTAAAATTTAACTCAATTATAAAACAAATCTTTTATCCCTCGACAAACATGCATGCTTCTATTTGGTTGGCCTGCATATTCTTTATTCCTCGCTTTGCACACCTGTTGCTTGTGAACACCATTATCATAGGAACCCATGTTTATCTAAGTTGTTGGCGAGTGTGATATGGTTGGATGATAGGAATCTTGCTTCTTCTGCAAAGAGTGCTTGGGATTTTATCTTGAAAAATTTAAAATCAATAGCTTTGCACTCCTCAATGGTCTTATATTCCTACCAGAGCCAAATAATGATCACATTGAAAACCCCTACAAAATACTGCTTGTTATTGCTTTGAGCTTTGTCAAATTATGTGACCCTTGTGAGATTCTTGTCATACTTTCCTGGTCAAGATCACGTACACATACACCACTACCACTACAAAACATGCTAATTTCTACACTGGAAGTTAGCAACATCCTTTCCATTCATCCATCCACCTAAATAAAATACTCCTTCATCTTTTGTTGATATCTCTCTTCAAATACTCTTGCAAAAGAGGCATGGCTATCGAAAAAAAAAGAGAGAGAGAAAGAGTTCAAGAAAAAAAAAGGAAGAAAGAAAGTGTTAGTGCTCAAAAGCATGAAAAAAAAAGAGAGAGAAGAAAGAAAAGAAGCGATAGCCATGTTCTCAAACAAAATTCAAGCACGAGAGAGATATCATCACATCAAGGAGTATCCATCTCATTCCATCTTCCACACACATATCCACTCACACACACACTCTTGATCAGATTGTATGGCTTGTTTTCTCTTTTGGATCCACTCTTTGACTTTGCAATATAAGTGATACAAGTATGCCCCTTTTCATCCCTACCAAGCTCCACATAAAGCCTTACATAGAAGCAGGATGAAAAGAGGCAACCCATTGCCTTGGTAAGGAATCATACACATTGAGCGATCCGAGACTTATCATTCAAGGAGTACAAGCTATGCTTTTACTTTGAAAATCTTTCAAAAACCCAAGTTACTCAGCAGAGGGGTATTGATGACTTGAATCAAGATCGTTCCATTCCTCAACCGCCCAAGATAGCATGTTAGCCAGTTCAAAGTTCACAGGTGCAGGTATGGCTTGGAATAACTTGTATGCTAGCATCATACCATAGGAAGTCATGCTTTATCTTAATCTTCCACCTTCACTCGAGGACGAGCTAAGGCTCAAGTGTGGGGGTGTTGTTGACGGCCCTTAAGTACCACTTTTGACCGTCAATTACCTGCATAAAAGAAATAAAATGAACACCAATCATAGTGGTAGGAGTTTATTACTAACGATTTCCACGAGTGTTGGTGAATTTGTGAGTGCAGGTACATTTCATATCAAAAGGAGGGAATTCACATCAAGAAGGCCACAACACATTACTCCGAGAAAATCAGCACAAGCAGCCCAACAAGATATGGATCAAAAGTCATACAAAACTCAACCAACTTGGGCCAATGCACGAAGATCATTGAACAAGACATCAAGGAGGACCCCTCGGCCAAAGCCCAAGGCCAAATGGGCCAAGGGGGGGTCGGCCGACCTGCTACAGTGAGGTCGGCCGACCTGCTACAGTGGCCAATCTGGCCCATCTTTCTCTGGCTGGTCGCCACCGCCTTCCTGATGTCGGTTCTGCCTGCATTTAATGCGTTGAGGCAGTGCATTGAGGCGGTGGAGGCCCCCAAACCGACCTACTCAAGACTATAAATAGAGGGGTACCCCCTCCCCTCAAGGAGACAGAAGAAGGAGAGCCTCATTCCACTCCCAAGGGCCTAGAGCCATTTGTACACTAGTAGAGTAGGGAGAGAGTAGGGTAGGAGAGAAGGGTAGTTCTCCCTTTGTGAGGACTTGGCCCAAATCTTGTATCTTGGGGGATACTTATTTATAGTGAAGTATTCTTCGTTCGTTCATCGTTCGTTCGTCGTTCGTTCTTCGTTCATCGTTCGTTCGTCGTTCGTTCATCGTTCGTTCGTCGTTTATCTTCATTACAAGTAAGTACTCTCGATCCCCTTTTGGATTACATGTTTCTATTCTAGTACAAGTTCTTCCTTTACTTGCTTGCATGATCATCGTTCTATTCAAGTAAGCATTTAGAGGCAGAATTTATCTTTAGTCTTGTGAACTAGAATAGGTCTGGCAGGGAGGACTTGATTGCCTTGCTGTCACGTGACCTTGGGACTGGCATAGGGACTTAATATCCCTGGTGTCACATGTCCTAGGAGAGGGTCGCCAGTAGGTGGTGACAGCCCTGCTGTGCTTAGTCCTTTCTGTTCTAGGGAATTGACTTCTTGGAATCGGTCTGGCAGCGAGGACTTAATTGCCTTGTTGTCACGTGACCCTAGGACTGGCCTAGGGACTTAATAGCCCTAGTGTCACGTGTCCTAGTAGGGGGGTTTGCCGGTAGGTGGTGACAGCCCTGCTGTGTCTACTCTTCCTTGTTCCAGATAGAACTTCATCCATAGGAATCCTCTCTACCCATACCTACCATCCTTCCTCGTGTCCTTGGACCAGCTAGACTAGTAGATAATTCCACTCCGTTCCCTTGGGATAATATAAATAACGATGCCCTTGAATACTCACGGGTGAAGTGCTACAACGGTATTCTCCGTACGCTTGCGGATTTATCTGTGACGTTAAGAAATACCAACACTGGTCTTTCTTCACCGTGGATGATCATAGATCATTCATGTCTATATGTAGTAAAATGCAGCCTGGCTATGCTTTGATATATTGGTTGTAAGCTTCATGACCATTGGAGTTAGGAATCCCCAAGGTATGAATGTTTTGGTGATTGATGAAAACCATGCATGTGACTAACATATGCTTTGAGTGTCTTATCCTTAGGTCACATGGAAGGAAGTGCAACAACAACCAACCTAAAGCCTCAAGACAAGGATGAATGGTTGCCTCATCAACTCGTGGACGGACTTGATGGAGTCGCGGTCGAGAAGATGGATCAAGGCTTAGGACATGCTAGAACCAAGCAAGTGTTGGCTTGGTTAGATGTTAGGCTTGAGTCCATAGGAAACACCGGACTATCAAGAGGGTTCGAGTTGGTACTCTTCGGTAAACACTAGTGTGGAGATCGGTGGATGCATGGTGTGTCTCTCATGCACTAGGGTTGCAAAGGAAGAGTGCAGGAACCAAGGAAGAAGAGTTGGAAGCAAGGATCAATGGAGAAGATCAAGTTCCAGCAAAGGAGAAGTCACCGTATGATACGGTGCCAGTCACCGCGACTGCAGGAAGGAGTTCAGTGACTCAGTTTTTGCAGAAGCTGAAGGTAGGAAGTCACCGTATGATACGGTGACTACAGGAAGATGAAGAAGAAGTCCTGAAGTTCTCTGAGGGTGATACAGGGTGAATAGTCACCGTATGATACGGTGGGTCACCGTATGGTTTCCAGAGAAGCTGCAAGTTGGACAAAGTCGAAGAGAAGAAGAAGTGAGAGTCACCGTATGATACGGTTATAGTCAGTGTATGATACGGTGACTATGGACAGGAAAATCCAGAGAAAGGAGAGTCTCTGGTAGAGTCACCGTATGATGGCCACAGTATGATACGGTGGATCACCGTATGGTTTCCAGGGAAGCAGCAAAATGGACGAGTTGCTGAAGAAGGAAGATGGACAGTCACTGTATGATACGGTGCTAGTCACCGTATGATACGGTGACTAAGTGAATAGTAGTCCTCACAGGAAATGTGCAGACCCAGTCGACGATGGACAATCACCGTATGATACGATGACTATAGTCATCGTATGATACGGTGACTAGAGAAATCTGGGCAGAAAGTTGCAACGGCTAGTTTTGAGGGTGGAGCCTATAAATAGCCGGTTGCTTGCTTCTTTGAGGCGCTCTTGGACAGTCCAAAGGCGGGGAGGTGCTGTCAAGAAGCCAAGTGAAGGAAGAAGAAGCACTAAAAGGGATTTGAGTGATCCAAGTGCTTTAGAAGAGTGACACCATGTGCATCCATTGATCTCTAGGCTAGTGAGTGCTTGAGAGGGATGACTTGGGTTGTTACTGTTGGTCTATGGCAAGATCTAGACCGGTTAAGCGTTGGTGGTAAGCTTTCCAAGGAGTGTGGAAGCTACCTCAAGTTTGTACACTGGTCTTCGGGCTTCCCGTGTGAAAGAAGCTACGTGAAGAGAGCGCCCTTTAGACCGCATCACGTGCGAATCCTTACCTTCGAAGGAGCATCCGGAGTTGCCGGCGGGATGTGCCCGCGTCTTCACTTGGAGGGTGAAGAATGCTCTAGAAGGGATCGCCATCGAGCGGAGGGGCGGGGTCGAGACTCTGGCGGGAGTGACCCAACATGGATTAGGGGAAGGCGCCATCCTCCCGATACCACGGGAAACATCATGAGCCTTTCTATCCCTTTCTCTTTACTACTTGTATTTACCTATTGTCTTTATCATGCTTGCTAGTAGTACTTGAGATTGTCTTGCTTACTTGTTGCTCTAGTTGTTTCCTTGGTTTATCCATATGCTCTCTAGTTGCTTCTATCATGTGATTGCTTGTGTACTTCATGTGTAGTTTGCTTGCTAGTTGATCTAAGGACTCTATTTAGTGTGCTTAACTTTTAGTAGATCTTCTAGTACCTTGTGCTTGTCTAGCTTGTAGTGTAACTTAGGTTTGTGCCTATCTAGTGATCTAGCTTACTCTCTTGGTGTTGTGCCTTGCTCTTATTATTTCACTAGATTAAGGATTCTCCTTAGTGTGCCTTGTTACATAACTAGAACTACTTGCTACGAGTTGAGTGGATGATTTGTGTTAGGAGAAAATCTATAGTGTGCACCGATTCACCCCCCCCCCCCCCCCCCTCTCGGTCACACGGTCCTTACATTGGTATCATTTTCTGATGATTGTACGGTATGGGACCTCTGTTATTTCTCTCACAGGTCATGGCTGAATTTGTTCTTTGTTGATTGCTCTGCTGAATTGAATGTCTAAGATTGTTATATAACAAAAATGTGCAGTATACACGTCAGCTTCAAGGCATAGAAAGAGTACATGATACAAAATCCTTGTGCAGTAGCTTATTCTAGGCAATTTCAACTTAATGATGTTAGACGATGTTTCCCGTGTTAACAATGAACACACATATTTGACAAAACAGGAGAAATACTACAATAGGAAGCCATGGATTCTGGAGGACGAGACATGTGAATATCAGTATCAAGGCCAAACTGATGGCTTGCAGTTTGCAACCGCTACATACTATTTGTTGACAGTGGCGGATCCAGCGGGGCAGCAGGGGGGTCTCAAGCCCCCCCTACTGCTCCCCGGACAGTGGAGCCCCCCCTTGAGCCCCCCCTTCATTTTTCAGGCCATGGAGGAGAGATTGGGGCTGGAGGCGGCTGCTGGAGCTTGAAGACGACCGAGAAAACTGTGTCCGTCAGTTGGGCTTGAACTGGATCGTATCGCGGTCATTTGGCCCAGCTAAAATAGCAGCAGCTCTTAATTGAGTCTGGGTTAAATAGCAGCAGCCCAAAAAAGCAGCCTATTGGCCCATGCGACTGCCCAGCCTGCTCCTGACCGAGTGGCCCATGCGACTGCCCAGCCTTTTTTGGGACAGTCGTTTGTTCCTTTATCCCTTCAATCTTCTTTCATTTTTGCATGTAGAAAACACATTAGTAGTACATTTTTGCATATGATGCAGCACTAGTAGTTCATTTTTACATGAATCTGTAGATTCACAACATGTTCAGAAAAAACATTGGCCAAATATTTTTCAAGTTCAAAAAATACTTTTTACTAAGAAGAAGTTCAAGAAATTGTTCCAACACTAATAATAGTTAATACACCCAAAAAGATATATTTAGAAGACTAGTGACAATAAATCATACAAGAGTTTGATGACATAAAAACACTATATGTCAGTGCCTAAAAGAAAATTTGTGGTATGCGTCATTCTCTATTTCTCTTCTAATTTAAGACAACGTCACATTTAAAAGACACACAAATTTATTTTTTCTTCATAAATAGAAAAAGGTTTTTTTTCACTCGCAAAAAAATATATAAGGTCTTTCCGTTCTCCAAAAAAAAAAAATCTTCAGCCCCCCCTACATTTTTGGTCTGGATCCGCCACTGTTTGTTGATGATGCAGGGCAAGGAGTTCAATACTATTCCAGTTGGTTCATGGTACTGTTTTCTTCCCTCTCTATTTTTATGTCATTACACTTTGCAAGATATATTGCTTAATGAAGGTGTATAGTTTTTGTCAAGTTTTGGAAAGAAATTATAACGCTTGCAAGCTGCAGCATTACTGAATCTGTGCCAAAAAGTTTCTGATAGGATTTCTCTAGGACCAGCACTCCTGATTCCATCAGATGATCCTTACAATTTTCCTATGTGTTTTAAGGTATAACTTCAGTAAAGTTGCGCAGTACAAACAGTTGACGTTGGAAGAAGCTGAAGAGAAGAAACAGTTGACGGCTCCGACCTTTTTGTTCTTTACCAAGATATGGTTCCTTTTGGATACATCTTGTGCAGTTTGAATTGGCTCCCGCCAATGCAAGGTCCCTCGTTAAACAATGATTGAGCACAACATATGAATTTTCTACTATCCTAATATATGGTTTCTTTTGCATTCTTGCATGCAGTGCCAGTGACTTTTAGTTCTAGGCTGATTGCAGTTAGAAAATATTATTAGATTGGTCACTGGGGAATGGTCTTTATTAATTCTGATTTAATAGATGTCTAATTACTTGTAATGGCCATAACCTTCCTTTGCTTATGGAATAAACTACTTTTTGATTCTGATATAGAAGTGATACTTCAGCGATGCATAGTTTGGGTTCACTTCCCTGTTCTCGTTGTTTATGCAGATTCGTCTTTCTTGAAGTTGATATGCATAGAGTCATGGCTTGTACGAGCTGACAGAAGTTGCTAAGATTGGCTTCATGAACTGTTTTGACAATATTTTTTATTTGGTAGAGTTTCTGTTACATTGTTTTTTTTAGTTTACCTAAACTTAAGCACTGATACATAATTACTAATTTGTTGCTCATGTTATTTCTCACCTTAGATCCACCACTGCATTCATACGAAGCACTGCGTCTTAAACAATGCATGAGAAACATTGCAAAGCTGCGTTCCTGGACATGGACGGCTCCAAGCTCTTTGTTGTATACTCCTTCCGTCCTTTTTATAGGGCGTTTTAGGACTTTCCATTTTTCCCTAAATATAGAGCGTTTTGAGGATAAGACAAACTTTGTAGTAGGTGAGAGGGTTGGTAGAGTGATGAGTTGAGGTGAAAATGAAGGGTATGATAGTCTTTTATCACCTTGACTATTTCTATGTTTGAATGCTAGAAAGCCCTACACTTAGGGACGGAGGGAGTACTAAGATATGCTCACAGGTGCGCTTGTTGCAGCATTTGTCAAGACGGATAAAGATTTCTTGGCAGTAAGTAAATCAAGCTCATTCTTGTTCAGCTTAAGATATTTCATATTTCCGGCATGTCTCCTACACTTATGCAGTCCTTCAAGTAGTTTCCTGCTAATGCTTTTTGGTCAAAATAGCTCTCTCAATCTCTGTCTTCCTCTGTTTTGATTTAAATTCAGTATAGAATGAACAAAAATCAGTAATCCTGTTCATGTACTTGCATCAGTCATTATAGGTTCTTGCCTGTTTACAAACAATGCCTTACTGAAGTATTATATGCTATATCTGAATATTCAGAAGTTGATGCTCATCTCCAAGAAAAATGCACATGCCTTCACTATATTATATTGGCTTGCGGTTTATGAAGGTTTTGTATGTTAGTTTTAATTGCTGAAGGTGATAGTACTATGTTGCCGTAGCTGTGCCAGATCCGCAACGCCGCGCTTGGCCCGCACTAGTACGACAACGAGGACGATGTCAAGCCCGTTGCCAAGAGGCACCTCGCTTCTGTCCGCGCCCCTGCACCGAGAACGAGCGCGTCGAGACGGCGCCTCGATGAGCTCGACCATCCCCTGATGCCGCCGACCAGAGTCGCCGCCCGTTCCTCTCGCCAATAGCGAGTACCACCCGATCCCGGACTCGTCCTGCCCCCCTGCAGCTTTATCATCTTGGATTTGCCAGATCATGGTTGGTACCCTCCTTCCTCAGATCTGATCTGATCCGATGTTTTGTTTAGTCTAGGTGGTTGAATCCCCAGTTGCAATTGTAGCCTCCTCTCCGCGCTCACACCAACAACATTGGCAACTAGCATAAATCCGTCATGGTTTTTTAATTTTTGGATCATGGTGTGTTGGAATATATTGTTATTTTGATCAGATAATGCTCTAAATATGCACACAAAATACACAGATCTTTTGTCAAATAATAATACTTATTTCGGAATGTTTTGTTTCTGGTATATCTTGGAGCATTCTGGTGCAGGATGCCTTCATGCATGTTGTGTAGTGGACTGGATATCCATAAAAAAATGTGGCCAGTTAACATAATTCCTCCTAATCACTCAATACGTGTCATTCAATAGACATTTTTTACTTCAGAGAACATGAGTGATCAATTGCCATTGC
The DNA here is from genome assembly GCA_007726485.1 of Eragrostis curvula. NCBI lineage: Eukaryota > Viridiplantae > Streptophyta > Magnoliopsida > Poales > Poaceae > Eragrostis > Eragrostis curvula. The sequence goes on along the minus strand of CM017443.1, from coordinate 20,183,975 downwards.
CCATAATTTTTCATCCCCTATTTGCAGCTTTTGCTATATCACCGATTTGTCTGAATTTCTGTGTTACAGTTACAACCACCATAAAATGCTCTGTCATAAGACTTGCAGTGTCTTTATATACTTCATTGCTTATAAAAGTTTAAATTCTTCATGCCTTCAGATTTTAGTTTCAGAAGCCTTTTGGACACCAAACTTTGGAAATACCTCATTGCTCAGTGAATATGTACTGATATACTAGCAGCATAATTATTGTGTCTTCACTGATCTTACTGTTATCTGAATGGCAGAGGCGGTAATAGCATTGTTTTCTCTTCAATCCTTGTAGGCCCATCTTGTGGTTTCTCACCCTCAGGTAGGGAATAAAATCATGCTTTATGGTAGCAGTCATATATCACTTTTACATTGGAATAAAGTCATGCTTTATGGTTTTCACCCTCTGCAGACACACTAAACTTGCTTGATCCATGGACATCTAGCTTTTCATTTGCTCTGATATGAAAGATTTGACATCTGTGGTAGCAGCCATAACTCTGTGGCTTTCTATTCCCTTTCGAGTCCATGTAAATTCTTATAGAATCATCCTGTTGTATTGATAACTGTTTTCCTAATTAGGCTGCACATCAGCCTTTCTTATAAAGTCATCCTGTTGCATTGATAATTGCTTCCTAATTAGGCTGCACATCATGAAGCCTCTATGTTGGACGAGGCGGCAAGGCAACATGGCATATATAGATGACACATGCCATGGTTCGTATTATCTAGAGGTAAAAACTCCTGCCTTTACGTCAACCATGAATCCATGATTCGTATCACTTGGAGGGAAGAGTGCTCGTCCATCAAAATTGGGAAATTTGGCTGAAAATTGAATCCACGGGATGAAGTTTAGCTGTTGTCTAAAAGCACATCAACTGCAAATGTATAGTCAATCATAAATAAAACAAATATAGTATGATTGTACGAGTAACATTAACAAGTCTTAATATCGATAGTTTTTTTCGATCAGCCCGCGGCAACGCACGGGCATTTTTGCTAGTACTAGGTTAATTCATATGTAGTAATCAACCGTTGATAGTCATGGTCGTAATCCAGTTGGATATTACAGTCGGGCCCAAAGCGTTTTCATTTTATTTATTTTTTGGCAGAATTGATACTGTTATACCGTTGAGCTTGGTCAATTTACAACTAGCTTTTCAAGTGTCATTAAAATAGAAAATGGGACTAATAGTTTCTGCTGACTGAGGTCAGCTGCAGCCCCAAAAATCTGCAGAGATCCTATATATTTTTAAAAAATCTGCAGGGATTACATCCAATAATACAGTAATCTCATTCACACAAGGTATCATAAATTCGTAATAAAGAGGGCAACAATTTCCAAACAAAAAAAAGGAGAGCATCAATAGCACTATAGCAGTGTGTCAATTTTTCCCCATACATCACACCACCCCGAGCACAAATCCCCCGCTTTCTTTTCCTAGGGGCGACCACAATCGGGAACCGGACCGACCATGGCCGACGTCTGCGCCTCCGACTCCGTCGCGCACCAAACCCTATTCGCCTTCCGCCTCGCCGCCGCGCTCTTCCCTCCCCCGCAAACCGCTGATTCCGCCACCAACGTTGCCTTCTCGCCGCTCTCGATCCACGTCGCGCTCAGTCTCCTCTCCGCTGGCGCGGGCGGGACCACACGTGACCAGCTCGCCGCCGTACTCGGTGGAGGCGATGGGCTGGGCGGGGCCGAGGGCCTTCATGCGCTCGCAGAGCAGATGATGCAAGTCGCGCTCGCCGACGGCTCGACGGTCGGTGGCCCGCGGATCGCCTTCGCCAACAGCGTCTTTGTCGACTCGTTGCTGAAGCTCAAGCCGGCCTTCCAGGTGATCGCCGCGGGCAAGTACAAGGCCGAGACACAATCCGTTGACTTCCAGAAAAAGGTTGAAGCCCTTGCTTCTTACCCTAGCTGCAAAGTTGAACAGTACTCTTTTATTCGATCAATGGGATTTGTTGTACTTGGTGCGTGCATTCTTTTTTCTTTTTTTTTTTTTTGGATAGGTAGTGCGTGCATTCTTGGTGTCTCGAAGCTTAAGAATCAAGTGCCTTGATAATGTCCTATTTCTTCGGATAATTGTGTTAAGAACGTCTCTAAACTATTCGAATTTGTTGACACGCATATGAACTTATCAGTTTCTTTTCTTCAGTATAAAGTTTCTGGCCTGGTCGCTTGTAATATTTGTAAGTTGTCAGAGACTCATGACCATTCAGATTAGTTCAGTCATTCGATTTGTTTATGTCAGCATGTAAATTTCTTGATGGGAATTAATACATTGATGCTCACTTCACTTCTTTCTTGCTACGACCCTAAAACATACTTCTCTTGATGGCCAGGCTGCTGAAGCTGCTGCTCAAGTGAATTCATGGGTAGAGAACGTCACATCAAGTCTAATCAAAGACATCCTTCCACCTGGTTCAGTTGACCAGGATACCATGCTTGTTCTTGTTAATGCACTATATTTCAAAGGAACATGGACAGAGAAGTTCGATCCATCTGAAACAAAAGACCATCGATTCCATCTTCTTGATGGGAGCTCAGTGCAGGCACCATTCATGTCCAGTACAAATGAGCAATATATCGCATCCTATGTCAACTTAAAGGTGCTTAGGCTTCCTTACCAGCGAGGTGGGGACAAGAGGCAGTTCTCCATGTACATACTTCTTCCAGCAGCAAAAGATGGTCTCTGGAGCCTGGCTGAAAAGTTGTGCTCTGAACCTGACTTTCTAGAGAATCATATCCCAACGGAGACGGTTGAAGTTGGGCAATTCAAAGTCCCCAAGTTCAAGATATCATTTGCATTTGAGGCATCCAAATCGCTGAAGACTTTAGGGCTTCAGCTGCCATTCAGCGAGGAAGCAGATCTTTCAGAGTTTGTTGACGCAGAGGCACAAGACTTGTATGTTTCATCAGTTTTGCACAAGTCATTTGTTGAGGTGAACGAGGAAGGCACTGAAGCCGCCGCTGCAACTGCTGTTTTGTTCACGGTTGACTCATTAGACATAAGTTTACCCACCGATTTCGTGGCGGATCATCCTTTCCTATTTATAATTCGAGAAGACACGACTGGTGTGGTGTTGTTCGCCGGTCATGTGGTCAACCCCCTACTTTAACATATATGTTCTGAATCTCTGTCACTGTAATGAGACAAGTGTTTTGCTCCCTAATAAATAAATGGTGTGGTCGATCTATGAAAAGTTGTGACTTGATATAGTCCAATTGCAATCTTATTACATGTGCTCAATCTTCTAATTGCTTCATATAGTGCCGATTCCATCGGTCGCATAAAAGTGCACGACTTTTGAGCATACCCCGTGTGGAATCTGACAACTATTTTGTAAGCCGAATAAATAAATGGCATGATAAACACATGTAAGGTTCTTGGAATTATTCCAGAATTGGTTTACATCGTGTTTTTATAATGAGAAATTTGGATTCTACAATCTACACATTGAAAGATCTCATTTTTGGAAATTTAGCATCAAAAGATTTTAGTTCACTTTAATACCAACGAAAGTTCTTCTGTTTAGAAATATACCACTCCCATCCAATTTTCACGGCAGTGTCATCTTCTCTATTCACTCTGTCACATTATCAGCTCCCTTGCTCCCCAGCACAAACTACGCGTTGGTGCAGGTCCAAGTGACCGTGGCCGCCTAAGCTAGCCCGCCAATTCCCTGAATGCACTGCCACCGCAGGTCCGCCTCCACATCTTGATCCCTTCGAAGACCATCACCCCATCCTGCTCCTCCCGAATGCGGACCTTGCCGCCGACGTGCCAAGACCAGGAGCACCACATATCGGAGTCCGCCACCGAGAGGCCGGGGGGCTTAGCCGAGCGTGCAGGCAACGACAAGTTCTGGTTCCCGTTTCAGGTCTATGAGCTCCACCTCTCCCTCCCCACGCAGGCACGCTCACCGCCTCCGCGCTCTTCCTCCTCTACTCCCTCATACCCTTCATGTCGCTCGCCTCCTCGCCGCCGCGTTCGCGCAGGAGCCACGCTGACAGGGCAGAGTGAGAGAGGAATCAAATGGGGAGTAAGAGGATGGAAGGCAGCATGCGAGGAACGGACAAGTCAAGGCGGAGGGAAAGGAATCGAGGTCTGGCCGCGGTTCCAAGCGTGGGAGCGGGTGGAGCAAGGGGTCGTGGTCGTCGTCCGATCCGACTGGGTAGTGGTCGCGGCTTTGGAGCGGGAGTTGGTGGTGGTGGCGAAGGTGGAGTGGGGTGGACGAGTTGCTTGTCAGAGCGCCACGCCTCGGATGGATCAACGGTGGCTAGACAGAGCAGCGTAGGATTGAGGCACGCCAGGTCGAGCGACGGTGAGCGCTCCCTCGTGGGCGCCACAAAACACCAAAGCGCTGCGGGCAAAGAGATGGGAAGAGATGGGAAGAAGAAAGAAGATAATGCGGATGGATGGAACGTGGAAGTAAAGAGTGGTAGATTTCTAAACGGAGGAACTTTCGCTGGTAAAGTGAGCTAAAATCTTTCGATGATAAATTTTTAAAAACGTGATCTTTTGATATCGAGAACTCAATTTTCCCTTTTATAAATCACATGGTAAATAGTTTTCTTTAATTGGTCACTAGAAATAACATGCCGCTGATTTTCTTTTTCATGGTAACAAATGGTCTGTCAAATGAGGGGGGTAATTGAGCTGACGTTTACAACTAGTGCCAGCCCAATTAAGACACCCACAATGCTAATTAATGTGTTCTCTATTTAGAGCCATTTTTTAGCACAAAGTGTTTTGTTGCTCATCAGGAAGGGGCAAGGAAGGATGTTGAGTGTGCATTTTTGCTTCTTGTTTTAAACCGCAAATTATTCTTTTATACAAACAAACAACATGGTCTACATGATTAAATCCATACTTAATTTCCTTGTTTTATGGCCTCATGCATGAATAATTAAAATGTATACAGACAGACTAGTAGACGGTGCGATATACAAAATTGTCAGTTTTGTTGTCTAAATAAATAATATTGGACGAGTTTCGGAATGATAGATGTTGTAGCATTTTCAGTGTTTGAAGCCTCTCGTCGGTGGAGAAGAAGAATCAATACGTAGATGGATCGTGCTACAACGATCACATTCACAAATGGAGAGGAAAATGAACAGAGCCTCGGAGAATCTGATTATAATTTTCTTTTTTCATAGGGTGTATTATGTAAATCGGGATGTATCATGTTTTTTTTTTTTTAAAGTTAATTGTCCCTTTATACATCTGACTGCATATCCAGCCGTCCAAACGATTAAATCATTGAATGGCCAGATTCATGATGGGACAATGCAGTCGTATGCAAAGCAATTCCGCTCGAAAAAATAAAAATTGAGGCACACTGGTATCATAATAAATTCATACATATTACAGAGGGTAACAATTTCCAAAAAGATAGTAAAAACAGGGCATCATATCGCTTTTTCCCCCAAATTTCCAAAGACCACCATGGGACCCGGGCCGACCATGGCCGCCGCCGAGGTGTGCCACTCCGTCTCCGTCGCACACCAGACCCTATTCGCCCTCCGCCTCGCCACCGCGCTCCTCCCTCCACCGCAAACCGCCGATCCCGCCACCAACGCCGTCTTCTCGCCGCTCTCGATCCACATCGCGCTCAGCCTCCTCTCCGCTGGCGCGGGCGGCGACACACGCGACCAGCTCTCTGCCGTACTCGGTGGAGGCTATGGACTGGGCGGGGCCGGCGGCCTGCACACGCTCGCTGAGCAGATGATGCAGGTCGCGCTTGCCGACGGCTCCGCTACGGGCGGCCCGCGGATCGCCTTCGCCAACAGCGTCTTCGTCGACTCGTCCCTGAAGCTCAAGCCGGCCTTCGAGGAGATCGCCGCGGGCAAGTACAAGGCCGAGACACGATCCGTCGACTTCCTGAAAAAGGTTGATGCCCTTGCTTCTTAACCTAGCTAATTCTAGTTACTATGGATTGCTAATTTTTGTAAGGGTAAACATCAGTTGATGATCAGTACTCTTTTCAATATATATAGGATTTATGGTTCTCAGTGAGTGCATCCAATGCTTAAGAATCAAGTGCCTTTTATAATTTCTTGTTTCTTGAGATACATGTGTAAAGAATGTCTGGGAACTATTCTAATTTTTTTGACATGCATTTGAACTTAATTATCATCCCTTTTTAAAAATTGTTAATTATCACCCTTGTCCTCAGTAGGGTTCTGATCAGATCGCTTCTAATATTAATATTTGTGTATTTGACAGTTGTTTCACGACCATTTAGATGAGTCTAGCCACTTTAACTGTTTCTATCAGCATGTAAATTTCCTAACAGGAATTACTACATCGGTGCTCGCTTCTCTCTTGCTAAAGTCTGTTTGACATTAGTATGTAACGGTTAACCCAGTTTCAGTACGTACTCTTAGGCTATCATTGTTTTGATCATTTTGAAATACTTACGTTGATTTTTGGTGTAGTACGATTTTGACATTACTACTAAGCACCGATATATCTCTTGTTGTCAGGCTGCTGAAGCTGCTACTGAAGTGAACTTATGGGTAGAGAAAGTCACATCAAGTCTCATCAAAGAGATCCTTCTACCGGGTTCAGTTGACCACACAACCAAGCTTGTACTTGTCAATGCACTCTATTTCAAAGGAACTTGGAGTGAGAAGTTTGATCCATCTAAAACAAAAGACCTTCAATTCCACCTTCTTGATGGGAGTTCAGTTCAAGCACCATTCATGTCCAGCAAAGAAGACCAGTATATTGCATCTTTTGACAACTTACAGGTGCTTAAACTTCCTTACCAGAAAGGTGGGGACAAGAGGAAGTTCTCCATGTACATACTTCTTCCAGCAGCAAAAGATGGTCTTTGGAGCTTGGCTGAAAAGTTGAGCTCTGAACCTGAGTTTCTAGAGAATCATCTCCCGAGGAGGAAGGTTGAAGTTGGGCAGTTCAAAGTCCCCAAGTTCAAAATATCATCTGCATTTGAGGCATCCAAATCTCTCAAGACTTTAGGGCTTCAGCTGCCATTCAGCGGGAAAGCAGATCTTTCAGAGTTTGTTGACGAACCAGACGCAGAGGCACAGAACTTGCACGTTTCATCAGTTATTCACAAGTCGTTTGTTGATGTGAATGAGGAAGGCACTGAAGCCGCCGCCGCAACTGCTCTCGAGTTTGTGGGGATGTCAATGGAAGTAAGAACCACCACAAATTTCGTGGCGGATCATCCTTTCATATTTCTAATCCGAGAAGACACGACTGGTGTGATGTTGTTCGTTGGTCGTGTGGTCAACCCCCTACTGTAATATATATTTTCTGAATCTCTGTCATGGTAATTAGACAAGTGTTTTGTTCCCAAATAATAAATGGTGTGGTCGATCTATGAGAAATTGTGCCTTGATATCATCCGGTTGCAATATGTATGATGTCCACGCGTGTGAAAAGTTATTTGAAAAGTTATTTTCCAAACTTATTACATGCACAGCACTCAAGCAGGGGCTGTCTGCATTTTTGCAGCAGGCAAACCAATCATGTGGTCAATCCTCTAATTGCTTCATATATAGTGTGCCCGATTCCATCGGTCGCATGCAAGTACACGACGTACGACGTTTGAGCATACCCCGCATGAAATCTGGCATCTATTTTGTAAGCAGAATAAATATGTGGCATGATAATTAAACATGTGTAAAGTTTTTGGAATTATTCCAGAACTGGTATACATCGTGTTTTTTATAAATCGCATGATAAACATGTGTAAGGTTTTTTTTTTGAACTAGATCAGAATTGGTTTACATCGTGTTTGCTTAGTTTTAGCATCAGTAGGGATGGTCACTACTCACTAGAAATAGCATGCTGCTGATTTTCTTTTTCATCGTCAAAAATGGTCTGTCAAATGAGGGGGTAGTTGAGCTGACGCCTTTACAAGGGACACCCACAATGTTAATTAATGTGCACACCTCAGTGTTTTCAGCCAATTTGTCAGGAATGGCCGGAACCCGAGAGTCTAGCACAAATGTTTTGTAGTTCGTCAAGAAGGGGCAAGCAAGGATGTCAAAGCGGTGGCGGACCCAGAATCTTTCAACTGGGCATTCAAACATGTGAGATAGCATAAAAAATTGAATCGCAAAATTGTAACAGAAATATCTATTTCATACGAATTATCATACTGTGTGCAAGTTCAAATAGTTAGGAGAATTTTTCAGGCAAAACTTGTTGTTCAAATCTGCATTTTTCCCCCCTTCACTTTCGAAGTTTATACACTCTCAGAGACAAGATTTAACCTTTTTTTTGCGAGGAGAGACAAGATTTAACCTAGCTGCTTGTACATACATACAGATGCCAAATACACATGCATATATGATTCATACTTTTCTGAAAATTTTGGTCCACCAATGATGTCGAGTGTGCATTTTTGCTTCTTCTTTTAAACTACAAATCATTCTTTTATACGAGCAACAACATGGTGTATAAGATTAAATCGATACTTAATTCCCTTGTATTGTAGCCTCATGTATGAATTAAATGTACACGGACAGACTAAACTAGTAGAGTACAATGTACAAAGTTGTGAGTTATCTATTTTGCTGCCTAAACCATTGTAAGTGTCCTTATCATCCCATCAAATGAGACACACCAATCATGCACATATAAACTTAGGTACAACACCCTAGCTTTTCTTAGAATAGTCGCCACCGCCTTATTAGTGTTCCATTCTGCCACTGTTTTGGTCTCCCTCCTCCCTCCCCTCAAGCGACCTCGCCGGTGGTAAGGAGGAGCGGGATCCAACCTCCTTTTATTCAAGTAATGTAGTTGGGTTTAGCTCTCAAATAAAGTTTTCCCAATGCCGATCTCTTTGGTGTTGGGCCGTGTCTTTCTCCGTGTAAGATTCATCGTTAAGCACGGTGGATCTGGTATCCTCATCGAGGCTTTGGAGTTGGCGTTAGCGCCGACGTCCGATTTCTCCGATACAATGACATGGAGGTTAATTAGTTGTCTTCCTCTTTTTTATGTAAGGGTGTCAAGTTTTTGTATCCTCTTCGGTGGATTTTACGAACAGGCTGAACAATGCTGATGACATGATGTGGGCAATATGTTCTCCGGATGGTTTCTATGGGATCTCGATCATCTTGCACAAGTTTCGAAATGGTGGAGGTTGCGGCCTTTTTAGTGTTTGAAGTCTCTCGTCGGTGGAGAAGAAGAACCAATCTATGGATGGATCGGGCTACAAAGAGGCAGAGAACTTGCACGTTTCATCAGTTATTCTCCAAGTCTATGTTCATCTTCTTGCACGTTTCATCAGTTATTCACAAGTCGTTTGTTGATGTGAATGAGGAAGGCACTAGAGCCGCCGCCGCAACTGTTGTCAGGTTAATGGGGATGGGGATGTCAATGGAAAGAAGAACCACTACTGATTTCGTGGCGGATCATCCTTTCATCTTTCTGATCCGAGAAGACACGACTGGTGTGATACTGTTTGTTGGTCGTGTAGTCAACCCCCTACTTTAAGATGTTCTGAATCTCTGCCATTATAATTGGACAATTATTTTGTTCCCGAATAAATAAATAGGGTGATCATTAGGCCAGTCTCAATGTAACCTTTCATTTGCATTAAATTCTATGCCACGTGTGCATCTTTTGCTGATTTAGCAAGTTAATTATGATGAGAGAGATGATGGGAAACTTACATATTTTGTGAGAGGTCTTTCATCCAAATAAAAGGAATGTGGCTTCTTTTCCTAAAACTAGTCTTGGAAAGAGTGCAATGAAATGATGCATTGAGACTGGCCTTACATGCGGCAACGTTTTGATATGATATAGTCAAGTTGCAATATGCCTGGCGCTGGCATTGTCCGGCGAAATCATTACATGCGGCAACGTTTTTTATGAGCGAAGATCATAACGGCACGATAGGGATGATGAACCCTAAAACCTTAAGTAATGAAATTAAATTCTTACCTTACCTACTATGAACCCTCTGTTTTTGTTCTCTTGTCGTTAGGGCAAGAAAACTAGTTCATATTAGTTTTTCTTTTTCAACCTTATTACGCGCACAGCACTCAAGCTGCATTTTGCAGCAGGTAAGCCATCTTGCTGTTAGGCATTGGCTTCTATCTTTAGGTTCTGTAAGAGGTTATTACTACAAGACTTGTAAATACAACAGACTCGACATTGTCCCTCGTAGATTTTTATTATGCTACTAGCTCTGAATCACCGAGATGGAGCAATAAACAGCCTCTCTGTATCTACTAGACTAGTACAAATGCATGTGCGCCACGCACGTGTCTAAAAGGCTCAACGCAATATTTGTGATGTAGCTGGTAACGTATACTTACGTGGATAAAAACAATTAATGAAACAAAAAAATAGAAATATTTATTAAAAAAATACACAAGACAATTATTATCTATTCACCCTTTGTCACCATACTACAGCTCGTCTTCCATCGAGTAAATAAATAATGCATGAAAAATAAATAATATAAATAGCTAATTATAATTGTAAACTATAAAAGTTGTAATGTTACAATTTTCTCAATGAAATATGCAATGGATGCATATTTCATTATCATGCATTATTATAAAATTGATATATTTGTTCTCATTACCATTGTTCTGAATTAACTGAATTAAGAGTCTAAGGCAGGAATCATTTTTCATTTGTCACTTGAGATGAAAAGAAAAACAACAATACATTTATGATTTGTCACAAGCTTACCGATTTTATACATACAAGGTTCTTGATCGAGAAATATCCTTCTTCTATGAAGAAACTACAAAGATTCTATATTTGTTTGATCTACGGTTCAGATAGAAAATATACAGACTTAATTGTTGCGTGATTAAATCACAGAAAGAAAGGATAGTTTGCTTTCTTATAAGTTCCGTCCAATTTTGGGAACGGCAAAGTGTACCTGTACCCTGAAGTTCAGAGTACTGCAACTACCTTTATATATAGCAGATGCTGGTCTACAAATATGCTCATGGAATCACCAAAGCACTGGTTAACATTGCTTCTATCTTTCTATAAAGAAAATTGTAAATTACTAATCCTTCCCCAAGCTGCACTGCCTGCCGAGGCATTTTCTGAGTCCTGAACCATTTTCGCAGGCGGCTTATCTAAAATTTCACAAAACCATTTTCTGAGTCCTGAACTCCTGATCTAAATAGAAATAAGAACAATACCAGCTACCTCAATAGCTTTTTTTGCCCCCCTTTAGCTGAACACCTGCTATTCCAGCTCTCCAACATACGCGTGCACATAGGTCCAAACTGAAGCATCAGATTAGCTCCTGAAACAATCAGTGCTGCACTAAAAGGCAGACCAGATTGTCAGCATCGACACATTTTGTCATACTTGTTTCTAATCCCCTTGACCTCGCCACAGACTCATGGTTCTTGATCGCGCTTCTGCTGCTACACCATAGCACGGTCAATGGTCTTGTGTGGGCAACTACGATCCACAACGGGTTCTTTCTCAATCGTAGACCTAGATAACCTGAAATGCACGCCAGATCAAAAACACTCAATCACAAATTTGGCCAAGAAATCAGGTCGCCGAATTTGACCAACAAAGTCCTGACTATCCTATATCCACGCTATCCGTTTTCATGTCATCTTGGAGCATGGAACAACAGAAGGATTCCGCCCGGCTTCTGCCTTCAAGACTCGTCTTCCTGCTTATCCAATCAAGAAACCGGACAAGGAAAACAGGAGGACAGAAACCGCCGACAAGTGACGACCTCGCCGACTCAATAGCTGCCGATGGCCGGAGCTAGAACATTTGATGCCCGAGAGCCCAGCATAGGCTGCGAAAGAGGCGTCGATCCGGGGGACCCATCCACGCTAAAAGAAAGAGTCATCAGTGATTCAGTAATCTGAAACAATGGTTGAAAATAAGTGTAAATATGGATGCATACTTGATGGACTTATTTCACTACTATGAACAAGAAAACAATGAACCCTTCTCCAGGATAACAATATCTCAACTAATTCACAATATTGAGTACATATTCAGCATTTAGAGGGATTCAGGACAACTCACTTTATCGCAATTGAGCGACTTGATTTCATTTGGTTAATTATTATGCAAAGTGCTCAACAACTCGAATGAGATTAGAAAACATATTTAAATCTGAAATAAGAACCGGAGCAGCAAACTTTGTGAAGACTCTATTACAAGCATATTCCTTCTCTGTTTACAACGACTCTAGTAGCTAGACAACTGAAAAGATGGTGTGCATTTGTCTAAATAGCATTCAGATACCTGGAGAAAGGAAAAATTAAAAAAATACGAGTTGAAAAAATTGTTGAACTAAAGTTGATGTCAACAAAAATCACTTTCATTGTTGTTTGATGTGCAACAGAAAGAAAAGGACTTTGTAATCCCAAACGTTTATTAAAAAGAATAAAACGTCTCCTTGGCTTATAATATTCCACCCCTCAATGTATACAACGCGATGCACATGAGAATGAGCAGGTTCTCTTGTATCAAAAATATCATAAACCACTTGGTTCAGTTTGAAGAACTGCTCCTCCATTCTGAAATCAGGACGTGGAAGAAATCACTTTCATAATCATACTCCTGTTGGTGCTCCTAGAATATTATCATTATAAGAGAAAAATACAAGTAATTCTGTGCTTTTACTAGACAAACCTGTCTTGCAAGAACAAATCAATGATCCCATTTCTAACATTTTCATGGTTAAAGAAGATGAAGAGACTTCAGTGCATCAGCCATACCCTGTTCCGGAGTTGATTAAGAGGTGATGAAAAGTTCTGCAAAATAAAATAAGGAAAGAAACAAAATTAGTCATATGTGGACACTAAAACCAAAGGATGCAACATCAAAATATGATAGGAAAACCTCTCTTTCTTCTAAGAATAACAGAACACTATTAACCATTGAGTTCTGTCATAAGTTCATTAATATAAGGATGGGTGCTAGAAATTTTTTTAGGAGCTGTAATTACTTTAACTTGATCCATGCATACCTCTCTTTATTCTCCCCGTCCTGCACATGAAAGTATATCTCCAAAGGCGACATTTTAATCATCCGAAAGAAAGCAATGCCCCTATAGCTCCTAAGATTTGTGTAGGACAAACAGAACTGGCCAACATTCTCATTCTCTTGCACTCCAGCTTACCCCATTCAATGGCCTCCACGTTCATTGCTGCAAAATTGATAAATCGGGTAAGCCATCTAATCAAAGGAGAATAGAATATATACTTGCTAGTTAAGAATCAATCACCTAGAAGAACTATGCTAGCAGTGTGATCAAAATTTAGATTGAATAGTATCCAGATTAGACAATGCAGAAAACTCTGTTTACTGATCCAGCTAAACACTCTGAAATCATTCAGCAGAATACATGCCACTAAAGAAAATTTAAGAGAGACATGCATACCCATTCAGCAGGCAAGTATTAGGGACCATGACTGATCAATCTGCAGGCAAGTATTAGTGACCATGGTAAAATCAAATGCAGGGTAAATAATTGATCTAACACCGGAGGCAAAATTGTGCATCTAAACAAAGAAAACAATTATCTGAGTGATTCTCTGATCGAATGGAGCAAGATGAGGTCGCAGACCTCCTGATGTCAAGGTGGCCTTGTTGATCTACAGAGGTCCATGAATAAGAGGGTACAACTCCTGGCTGGCGGCTTCGCTTGCATGACGCGGCGAGCACGACAGGGCGCGGGGGGCGGCTTGGTCAGGGGTGGCAGAGGAGGGAAGCAGGTCGTGGTGGCCGACGTCAGGAGGTGTCGATGTTGGGGGCGTCGCTAACCGCGGAGGCGTCGATGCTGATGCTGCGTCGCGGCGGCGTGACCCGGACTGCCATCGGAGCGAGGAGATGGCTAGTGCTTGTATCGCCGGCCTCCATGGCTCACCTCCAATCCATCTTCGTCGCACTCGTGCGCGTTTTGTGGAGATCTTGATTGTTCGGGAAAATTAGAGGGAAGGAGACTCTCGCCGACGATAGCCTCCTGCTGAACAAAGGAAAGCTACCTTGATTGAAGGATACAGAATCGATTTGGGTAATGCAAAGAAAGCAGATACGAGGATGGAATTGGATTTCAAAGAAGGAAAGCAATAAACAACCCGGAAATAAAGGGAGGGGGAAATCGCCGGGTGTGAAAAATCGTCGAGTGACAAAAGTCACACCAATGTCAGGTTTTTTGCACGTAGAATGACGAACGTCCCCCATGTCCCCTCACTCCTGCTGTGGGGTCGTTTTTGGAAACAACTGGTTATTGAATTATTTCCAAACGGATGAAACCTCTTATGGAAGGATACGAAAATCATTCCAATGGAGTGGGATACGGGGGTGGCGTCGGGGTGAGAAAAAAATTAATTTTTAGCATCACTGCCATGCAACAATGGATAGAAATCAACATAGAGGGGAGGGGAGAGGAGGGGGGAGTCACGCCTGGGACAGGGTGGAACGATTCGGTGCGTTGGATATTGGGCTCACGATATGTCAGGACGGTTTAGATGGCAGGGTAGATAGGATAGCAGGGTGGAATTGATTTTCCTCGCAACTGGTTCTTTAAGGGTTTAGATATGCAAAACCAATCAACAAAGTCACTTTTTGCTTCCCACCTAGTCAAGCAAAATAACCGGAATCGCTTTAAGCCAATCCTATTCCGGTGCTGAACACAAAGACCTTGCTTAACACTGAGGCACGATTGGAGATTGGTCAGGCTAAAATGCCAGTCAAATTAAAGGATGTTATACCGATATTATAACACATTTTTGGCCCCTTATATAACACATTTTTTGCCCCTTATATCCATTTCACTTTGTTCACTGTTTGCACCGCCTAAACTGACCATCTTGCCCCCATACTAGCTGATGGATTTCTAGACGCCGTTTATGTTTCAGCTCGGACTGGGTGTAATCAGGCCCGTCGATGAGCATGGGCAGGGTGGCCGACGGAACAGGGCCCCCAGTTAGAGCTTCACTCATCGGTGCCGTTGTGCTTCACATCACCAGATAAAGGATGCAATTTCGATTTTGGCTTAGGGAAGTGATGGAGGAGCGAACACGCACTCCATTTTTCTTGTTTATTGGCTTCTCAGCCATTCAATCATGCTCGGGTGTGAGCTCGTCTCGTCAACAATGGTGGAGAGAGAGAACAGAATCGTCTAACTCGAGGAGGAAGAAGACGCTTGCCTGACCAGCTAAGTATTGGGCTGACTGTGCCTTCTTTACATCTTGAACCCATTTGCACTTCAGATCCACAAAGAAAAAGGAGAAGTGGGCCATGAATTCGGGGGCCCCATTTTTCATTTTGAACCGGGCCTCCAAATTCCTGAAGACGGCCCTGGTGTAATGGACTCGCAACGCCAAGCGAACCATTAGTGCAATATATTTGCATGAAAATAACAAACACCCGTGCAATATAGATTGAGGACACAAGCGTCAGACAATGTAATATGAATAGAGCAGTTTGAAACTTACGCGGCTCGACAATTATTCAAAAACTTACACTAGGGAAACATCCAACCAGACAACAACAATAGCTGTTTGGACATGGTTGAGGAGGTTTGTATAAATGAAAACTGTGAGAATACTCCCATGTCCAAACAATGAAACAATGTCAACAAGAAACAAATAGTGGGACGCAATTGCAACCGGAATTCCGTCGTTATTCAGGATCCAACGTCTTTTGTCTTGCTGTCATGTAAAGTATAACTGGAAACTCCCAAAACAATTTGAAATTACGCGCGTCACCAATCACCCCCCTCTTCCTTCTCCGGTGAGTCCAAGAAACAGAGCGCGGCGTGTACTTTGATGGGCGATTGCTGCACCAACCATAGTACAAGACCTGCATCCGCCGTTTCCCGGGGCACCCTGACCAACAATGGCCGCCTCCGCCGCCGGAAACCTCCTCTCCGTGGCGCACCAGACCCGCTTCGCCCTTTGCCTCGCCGCCGCGCTCTCCTCCCCCTCTGCTTCTCCTGCCGCCACCAACGTCGCCTTCTCGCCGCTCTCCCTTCAAGTCGTGCTCAGCCTCCTCACCGCCGGCGCGGGCGGCGCGACGCGAGACCAGCTCGCCGACACCCTAGGTGGAGGCACGGCCGAGGGCCTACACGCGTTAGCGGAGCAGATGTTGCAGGTTGTGCTCGCCGACGAGTCTGGCGCCGGCGGCCCGCGCGTTGCCTTCGCCAACGGCGTCTTCGTCGACTCATCGCTGAAGCTCAAGCCGGCCTTCGAGGATGTCGCCGCCGGCAAGTACAAGGCCGAGACACGGTCCGTCGATTTCCAGGAAAAGGTTTGGTCCCTCCCTTGCTTGCTGAGCTACTTGTTGGGTGGACATACTTGCATTGCATGCTTTTGTATTGAAGAAAAAGAAAAAAGAGTTCAGTTTGGGATTTCAATACATATCCAGGGACACTTTCAAGGATCAAGGCTCAGATACATAGCTCAAGGCTATGCTTGGATCTGTTACTAAAAGTTGTCATTTTGATGCAAGTTTGCTGTTGCTTTTACATTAAATATTACAGATGTTAGTGTTAATCATGAATACTTCTCTTTTTTGTCAGTCTGAGGAAGCTGCAGGTCAAGTGAACTCCTGGGTAAACAGAGTCACATCAGGCCTAATCAAAGACCTTCTGCCACCAGGCTCTGTTGATGAAACTACAGGGCTCGTTCTTGGTAATGCACTCTATTTTAAAGGATCGTGGGCCGAGAAGTTTGATGCATCTAAAACAAAAGATGGTAAGTTCCATCTTCTTGATGGGAACTCAGTTAGGGTGCCTTTCATGTCGAGCACAGAGGACCAATATATTGCATTCTACAAAGACTTGAAGGTGCTTAGGCTTCCATACCAGCAAGGTGGAGACAAAAGACAGTTCTCCATGTACATACTTCTTCCAGAAGCACAAGATGGTCTCTGGAGCTTGGCTGAAAAGCTGAGTTCTGAACCTGAGTTTTTGGAGAACCATATCCCAATGGGAGATGTTCCAGTTAGAAAGTTCAAAGTCCCAAAGTTCAAGATATCCTTTGGATTTGAGGCGTCCAATTTGCTAAAAGGGTTGGGGCTCCAGCTGCCATTCAGCGCAGAAGCCGATCTTTCTGAGATGGTTGATTCACCAATCGCAGAGAACTTGCGTCTTTCATCCATCTTTCACAAGTCGTTTGTCGAAGTTAACGAGGAAGGAACGGAGGCCGCAGCCGCATCCGCTGGAAAGGTTATGTGGCTGTCATATACAGCGCCTGTGGATTTTGTCGCTGATCACCCATTCCTGTTCCTGATTCGGGAAGACACGACCGGTGCGGTGCTGTTCGTCGGTCATGTTGCCAATCCCCTGCATGCTCCATAGTGTGTTCGTCCTGAATCATTGCCTTGATGCGGTATCATCCATCGCATGCAGGTCCAGTTTTTTTTATCATGCCTCCAGAGTAATCTGACAACTATTTTAGAGCTAGTAAATAAATGGCGTGATCAAGATATGTATGGATTTCTTTTTGGCCTTTGATTGGTCTGTAATAATGATTCACTCAGACAGCTACATGCATTTGTCGATGCAGAGGCTGGAATATTGAAATATATTCCCTTTTCTAAAAAAAAAGATATGTATGGATTTGATACATATCCTATAGTCCATAAGAAATATATATGATGCTTGCATGTAACCTTGTACTGTATTGGCTAACTGCGTGTAACATAAGCTAGCATTAAAGAAAATCAAGGGATCACATTCTTCTGATGCGGTACCAGCTTTTATTCCCTTTTTCCTAGCATAAGGTGCTCACTCGAATTTGATTTTTTTTTAAAACAGAACAAAGGAAAAGATGTGTGGCATGGCTTCACAAAGGCGATGCGTAAGTACTTTGTATATGACGGTCATTTTCAGAAGTTGTGTGGCTGCATTTCACCTGCTGAACAAATCTTCTGCAGGTTCTAAAGAAAATTGGAGTGTTTCTTATTTTCCTAGAACATCGTATATGATACAAACAACATGGAATAGCAAAGTACATTGCTGCCCAATAGATGAAGGGAACAGAGACAAGGGTTCCATTGCCAAAAGAACAACATGGATACATCCAACGGGGTAGACTTGAACAACACTGCAGGTGCACACAACTACAGATGTTTAGGGGCATCAGGTACCAGCAGTATCGGCTACAGAGCCTGCACCGTACTAGCCTCGATACATATCCTCTTTTGTTTCTCTGGTTATCTTGGTAATCTATGACCCAACAAACCAACTCTCAGGCAGCTGCTGATAACACGAATTTCTTCTTTGAACAACATGGATCCTAGCCTCTTTACAAGTCAAGATCGGTGTCGTACTTTCCCTCTGTTAATTGCATCCATATCAACTTTTCCATCCTCTCCAATTGATCTTCCGCATGCCACTCCAACTCTATTGCGCTTCATTGTGTTCCAAAACGTTTTTTTTTCAGTGACTTCTGCAGCACCCTATGTCCGTCAGAAATGGCATTTCCCGCTCTTTTCCTTCCATCAACTGAACCTCATCTTCTCACTGCCACCGTTTGACACCGAGCTCTTTCCACTGGCAGATGAACCCATTTGGTTTGATTAAACGGTTACTGTGGTTGATATGATTCTTACGGTTCGATTGTTTAGTTTGAAACTTCAGGTTTTGAAGAATTAGAAACTAAAATAATTAAACAACCTAGGGAAAACGATAAAGTTAACCTAAGTAAACGATATTATATTTCAGTTCTAAATGTAAATTTGTTGCCACTTAATAAACCTCAATATTTTCGGGAAAAAATCCATGATAAAAATGCCAAAAGTACAAGTCCATGGGCGGCAATTGCAATGAAAATTCCCGCGTTGAAATCAGCATGCCACGTCTTGGCGTCCTGCTGTCATGCAGAGTAACTGGAAACTCCCAAAACAATTTAAAATTACACGCGTCATCAATCATCTCCTCTTCCTTCTCCGGTGAGTCCAAGAAAAACAGAGCGCGGCGTTATACTTATGGGCGGGTTCTGCAGCCACTGGCGGAGGATCTTGGGCATTCATATGAATGTCTAAAAATTCTAGAAATAAATTAAATATAACTTAAAAATTTTAAAAAATACATAAATTTAAATAAAAAATGAATACCCAGTCTCAAAATATAAAAAATAAATGCCCAATCTAAAAATAAATACCGAACTGAGGAATCTCAGCTCCGCCACTGTATGCAGCACCCTGTGGAGCACCCGGCCTGCATCCTCCCCTACCCGAAGGGCCCCCGAACCAACCATGGCCGCCGCCGCCGACACCCGCCTCTCCGTGGCGCACCAGACCCGCTTCGCCTTCCGCCTTGCCGCCGCGCTCTCCTCCCCAGCCTCTGCTTCTTCCGCCGCCACCAACGTCGCGTTCTCCCCGCTATCCCTCCACGTCGTGCTCAGCCTCCTCGCCGCCGGCGCCGGAGGCGCCACCCGCGACCAGCTCGCCGCCACCCTGGGGGGTGGCGCGGCGGCGGCGGAGGGCCTCCACGCGCTCGCTGAGCAGATGGTGCAGGTCGTGCTCGCCGACGGGTCGGGCGCCGGCGGCCCGCGCCTTGCCTTCGGCAACGGCGTCTTTGTCGATTTGTCGGTGAAGCTCAAGCCGGTCTTCCAGGAGGTCGCCGCCGGCAAGTACAAGGCCGAGACATGGTCTGTCGACTTCCAGAAAAAGGTTGATCCTCTTTCTTGTAGAGCTACTTCTTGAAAACTGCAGACAACTAGCTTGTTTGGTAGTGATCGTCATATGTTTGCTGAAAAATGAAGCAAATATTGCTGATTTTGCACTTACGAGATCTTTGCTAGTACATGTTGTCCCATTTTGTTGTGTACATCTCTGTACTGAAGTTGCAGACAGCCGGTCACAATTATGCCAGTAAGTGGTTGGTTTCTAACAACCGATTATGAATTTAAACAGTAGAGATTTCTTAGTTAGCAGTGGCAATATTATCTGCATATCTCTGTACTGAAGTTTCGAACTTCACTGTATTGGTGGGACAGTCAGTTAGTCTCATGGCCTAGATACTAGCTCGAAGCTGTTCTGAAACCTATTTCTAACAAATTGACATTTTTTTTGTGCAAGTTTGTTGTCGCTATTGCATAAAAATGTGATCTTGAGTAATACGATCATTATGAGCTTGTGTAGCTCATGATTAACACTTTCTTTTTCGGTCAGGCTGCACAAGTTGCTGGTCAAGTGAACTCATGGGTAGAGAAACTCACATCAGGTTTAATCAAAGAGGTTTTGCCTCCAAGCTCTGTTGATCAAAGCACCAGGCTCGTACTTGGTAACGCGCTCTATTTCAAAGGATCCTGGACTGAGAAGTTTGATGCATCTAAAACAAAAGACGGCGAGTTCCACCTTCTTGATGGGAACTCAGTTCAAACACCTTTCATGTCCAGCAGAGAAGACCAATATGTTAGATCTTACAACAACTTTAAAGTGCTTAACCTTCCGTATCAACAAGGTGGAGACAAAAGGCAGTTCTCCATGTACATACTTCTTCCGGAAACACGAGATGGTCTCTGGAGCCTAGCTGAAAAGTTGGGCTCCGAACCTGAGTTCCTGGAGAATCATATCCCAACGAGGAAGGTTGAAGTTGGGCAATTCAAAGTTCCCAAGTTTAAGATATCCTTTGGATTTGAGGCATCCGATTTGCTAAAAGGTCTTGGACTCCAGTTGCCATTTAGACCAGACGCAGATCTGTCAGAGTTGGCTGATTTACAGATGGGGCAGAACTTGTGTGTTTCATCAATTTTCCACAAGTCCTTTGTTGAAGTTAATGAGGAAGGAACGGAGGCTGCTGCTGCATCTGCTGTAACGGTTATGTTCTGTTCATATACACCGCCTGTGGATTTCGTTGCAGATCACCCTTTCCTGTTCCTTATTCGAGAAGACACTACTGGCACGGTACTGTTCATCGGTCATGTGACCAATCCCCTACTTGGTCCATAGTGGGTTTGTTCTGAGAGATGCCTGTTTTGGTGTGGTTCCGTCCACCGCATGCAAATGCAGGGTTCGACATTTGATCATGCCCCTTGTGTCGACAACCCTATCGTTGCCGAATAAATAAATGGCATGATCAACCTAGCTGTGTATGTGAAATTATGTAGTCTACAAAATAAATGTATTGAACGATCTGTACAAAAGAGGTTTCTAATTTCTATGTGTGGTGCTTGCTTTATAGCCTTGTACGGCTTCGTCAACAAAAAATGCGGCCTGTTTCTTGATAGACAGAAATTGGGATATCGCGTTGATGTTAAATGGGAAATTGAGGCTTAAAATAAATGGGATACCGCGTTGACATTTCTGTCTATTAAGGGAAAACGATAAACTTAACCTAAGCTTCTTGATAGGCTCGACCTTATGAAGCACATAATCAAACTCCAGAAACTTGAGAATATCTTGCACCTTCTCTTTCCATAGAAGAAAATCCATACCATTAAAAGGCTTAATGGTCTTCATGTGGCTCTCAGCTGAAAAAGATAAGGCGGTCTAAAAAAAAAAGCTGAAAAAGATAAAGCCACATAATGATACTTAGTAAATATCTTAATGTGCTTAATAATAGTGCAAGCACTCATAGCAGCAATAATGCAAATGATGCATTATTTAATCTTATTTAATCTTAAAGCACATATAATAAATGTAACTTATGCATTTTCTTAGTAATCTTAAGGCATGATGGATGTTGACTGAAAATTAAAAGAATAATCTTAAATCTAAAACTTAAAATAGCACAATAAGATGTACTATATAATCATGAAAATAACCCTACGGTGGTCTGATTATAATCATGCAATAAGTAACAACTTGCATCACCGATGGGGAAAACAAGTGAAACTTATTTAAAAAAAACTCATAATTAAAGCAGCATAAACTTACTCATGTAAAACATAAAAGGGGTCTATTATATGCAAGCTTAATAGATCAACTTAATAATCTTAGCGAAATAATGACACTAAAATGTCATATAAAACTCAAAAACATTACTTAAACATGGTGAGGAAAGGTCATCTAAAAACGGGCATTAACTTGATGAAATGATGTTAACCATGTTAAGTTCCCAGACAGGAAACTCTTAAACTTAAAATTTTGGAGAATTACTTAAATAACTAAGAACTCATTCTGTGAAAACAGAAGAACTAATGGAACTTACGAAATATGTACGTTGTACAAGTTAATATTCCCAAAATTGTAGCTCAACTTAAGAGCTAAATTTAATCTTAAACTTATGCCTTAAATTATTCTCAAGATGACAGCGGAAGCTTAAAATTTGCAAATAAAATATTGCTATGAAAATATTCTTGAGAATTTAACTTAATTAATTTCCAATTAATAGTTGGAAAAAGTGCCAAAATAAACTTAGAAAATTATGAGGAATTTTATGGGAAAATTTTTACTGCAGATAAACTTAATTATTAACACTTACATAATTTTGCAGCAAAAATATTAAGCTCATAATATAGTACTTAATTAAATTTTATATCTTAATTGCTTAGCTTAAAGAATGTCTTAAAAATGAGCTTAAAATATTAAGGGAGAAACTGAAAACTTAAAATAAATGAAAAATTTGAGCTTGAGTTCTGAATTTGGCCCGAGAAATTAATCTCACGTGCAGCCCAGCGAGGCGAAGCCCGCGCCTAGCCGCACGAATATTGGCGTGACAGCCCAGCAAAACGCGTCTTAATGCAGCCCAGTCACGCGGCGTAGGCACCCCGGCCCAGCAGAGGGCGCACGCGGCCCAACTTAGCAGCGCGCGACCCAACTCAGCAAACCCGAGTGAATATTAGTGCGGCGGCCCAGCGCAGCGCGGCCCGCGAAGCAGGCTAGGGCTTGGCCTGGCGGCCCAGCAGCGCGTGCGGCCCAGCGGCCTAGCCCAGCTGAAAGCGGAGCGCTGCGAGCCGTCGATCTGGGGTTCGGGAGATCGAACGGCTAGGGTTTGTCAGACTTGGCTTAAAAACGCCGGCCGAACCCTAGGGTTCTCACTCCCTCACTCTCTCTTCCTCGCCTTCACTCGCTCTCGCCCGTAGCGCAGCGCGAGCAGAGCGGAGCGGCGCCTCCCCCGCGCATGGCCGGTCGCCGCAGCACCGTGGGGAGTTGCTCGCCGGCGTTGTCGAGCTCCTCCGCCGTGGTGCGCTGAGGCGAGCCCGTCGCGCCCGTGGCTGATTGCGACGATGGTGACTCGGCGACAGCTCGGCGACGATGACAACGGCGAGAGCGGTGCGCGTGCCGGCATCCGCGCGGCGGATCTGAAAAGCCGGCGAAGTGCATGCGCGCGGCGAGCCGCCGTAGGGACCATGATGGCGAGCAGGCTCCCGCACGGCTTCTTAATGGCGGCATGGCGTCGGCGAGCCGGCGCCGAGCATGTGCATGCCTCCGCGCGGCCCAGCTTATGGCGCGCGCGTGTCTGATGCCGGCGAGATGCGCTTGCACGGTGAGATCTGATGCCGCGGCGCATCTCGTAGGCGACCGGAGGGAGGAGGGCGCCGCTGTCCACGCGAGGCCGGATCTGATGGCTTGGCGGAGCGACGGCGCAGAGAAGGTGAGTTCTCTTCAACTTAATGTTAGGTTTAACTTAGAGTTAGGGTTTGCAGGGTGTGTGAGATGCGATAAACCAGAACAAAACCTAGATTAGAAAACCCAGATACTTAGCTAATTTCTCACTAAACCCTAAACCCTAAACCCTAAACCCTAAACCCTAAGATCAATTTTGCAAAACCCTAACTGCTTAACATGAACATTGCTTAATTACTTACTGATCTGATGTATCTAAAAACATTATTCTAATCTTACTGACTAATTTCTTACTGACATGAACTAATTAGTGCGCAAGATTAATCTGATGCATCTAATTGACTAACTTAGTGCGCAGAATTGAGAACATGTCTAACAAACAGAGCTAATAACTAATCTAAAACTTGACTAACTTAGCTAATTAACCTCTGTCTAGGGCTAAAACACCTCTGAATTGCTTAAACTAGATCAAAACAAGACTAAAACTTAATTAGATCTAGTGCTACCAGAGACTAGGTGATCGAAAACGACCAGTTTTAGGCGTCTGATACCAATTGTTAGAACTAAAACATCATAAACTTAACAGGATCGCCTAGTCAAATTTAGATCACACCTAGAGACATTAATCTGAACTGAAAACTCACCCGTCATGATCATAACCATTGTAGATGGCTGTGTGATTGTAGACACAGAAGAACAGCTTGTTGTCGATGTAGATTGAGGGCACCGTGCTTCCAAGCCTTCCAGCACTTTAGGGATCAGTAGATTAGGGTTAAGTTTAACTCTAATGGTTGACACACGTGATTAACATACGGATTAGCAAAACTTAGGGGTTTTCTTTGGTTATATAGTGCTGTAGGCTTGGGGCCGGACCCAATTCGTGGGCTGAGTTTGCCTCCCGATCAAAGTAACTTAACGGGATTTAGAATGGGATTAAGATTAGGCCTTTCGGTCCAATAAAGTCTTGACCGAGGTCAACAATAATTATAACAGATGTTTTTCCCCCCACAACATGTTGTTGATTACATGGCCCCAAAGATGTCGCTATCTTCCTCGTAAAAGAAAAGAAAGATGCCGGCTCCCTTGTCCTTTTGAGACTATCTCCAACGGTTGACTCAAAATGGAAATTACATTGAAACTGGGTCTGAAAACATCATAAACACGTCTCCAACGGTGCACCCAAAGTGAAGGCCCATTGTCGGAAGCGTCCCTCTCGCTCCGTAAAAATGAAGCAGAAAGCGTAGCAACCCCAGCCGCTCGTACCTATTCGCTCTCTTTTTTCCTTCTCTCTCGCCTGGAAGTCCGGCGGACGAAAGGACCAGCTGCCGCGCCGGAGCCCGCCTATGCCGAGTTGCCTCAAGGAGCGGCCATGGAGACCGTCCTCCCTTGGACCTCCGCCTCAGGGGCTAGTGGTGGTGCTCCACGGAGATGGGGGGCGGAGAGAACTCCCGCCGGCGGCGAGGGAGCGGGGACCCGTGGCGCGGGCCACAGTTGTCAGCAGGGGATGGCAAACGGGCCGGGCGGCCGGTGGAGGGCGACGGGGAGGATCCTCCGTTCTCTTGCGGCGGCGGCCTGACGACGAGGCTGCTGAGCGAGGGGCGCGCGGGGCCCCGTCGAGGTTGAGCACGCGACGACGCTCCTCGGCGTCGGTGAAGGATTGGGGGAGGAGGAGGCGGCGGGTTGGCGTCGTGCAGGGCTCCACGGCCGAGGAGTGGAGCTGCCTGTGCGACGAGGAGGGCTCCGCGGCGGCCGTTGGAATCGCGGCGGAGGCGGCGACGAATCGAATCGCAGCGGAGCGGCAGCGCGAGGCGGGGCACGCGGCGCACGCGGCGGAGCGGCAGCGCGAGGCGGAGCAGCGGCGTGGCTGCGCGAGGCGGGGCACGCGGCGCACGCGGCGGAGCGGCAGCGCGAGGCGGAGCAGCGGCGTGGCTGCGCGAGGCGGGACACGCGGCGCACGCGGCGGAGCGGCGGAGCGCGACGCGGCGGAGCGGCAGCACGAGGCGAAGCAGCGGCGCGGCTGCGCGAGCAGCGGAGCGGCGGTGCGGCTGCGCCAGGCCGGGCGGATGCGCGGCTGTGCGCGCGGCGGAGCGGCTTCCTGCGCGTCGCGGCGGCTGCTGCTGCGTCGCGGCCGTGGGAGCGGGAGGAGGAAGAAGGCTGCGTCGCTGCTGCTGCGTCTTCCCGTTGGAGATTGAACTTTTTGGCTGTTGTATCTGTAGCACTGTTCACACGCATTCAGGTGTTTTGGTCTCCCATTTCCTTGTTGGAGATAGCCTGAGTGCAGGGGCGGAGCCAGGTATCGGCCAACCTGGGCTCCGGCCCCCCCTTGTCGTGAGAAAAACTTCAAAGGAGTGCGTGTATTTGAGGCCAGCTGCTTGTATTTTGTGCGCTGCAGGGCTTTGCTAATTACTTCTCCGTGTGCGTGTGCAAGCATAGTAACCAAGCCGAATGCCAGCATGATCCTTCCGGCCAGCTTGCAACGCCAACTCTAGACGTTGGGATCCCACATGGGCGCTCGCTCAGGATCGGTACTGTTCATGGCCCCTCCTCCAGTTCGCCGCTGGCTCCGCCACTGCCTGAGTGGACGGCACTGAGCACACTGAGAACAAAATTAGCGAAGGTTTCACACAATAGAGCAGGTGAAGAGTAGTTAGCGAGTCGTCCACCCGGGCACGGGTCAAGTCAACCGCTCATCTTGATTTGATCCAGCGAGAGTTGATTCCTTGGCTGTTCGCGTCGATCAATCTCCAGATTGGTTGATTCCGGCCGGGTGCGCCCATCATCGAATCCGTAGCATGGAACTGAAGGGCGGCTCATCCACCGTGCGCCGCGCCAGCGGGGATTGGTCCAGCAGCTCAGGTACCCTCTCCTCCACCTGCACGCCTTCGGGCTCCCCCTCCTACTCCGATTCAGGGCGTGGCTTTCATCTCCCGAGTATCTTCTCCATGCTGGAGCTGGACGTCGAAGAAAGGGCCAAGAAGCTCCGGCACATGAAGCTCCTGGTGGAGGAATTCTCCAGCGGCAACGTCTCGGAGAGGTGGTTGTCGGAGCTGGACGTGGGCTGGCTTCTACACCTCCCTGACGGCGACGCGTCTGCGAGGAGATTGTTCATCTCGAGGCAGCTCCAACACCTTGTGCGCAACTGGATAACGGCTTTGCGCCAGGTGGAGGAGTCTGTCTTTGCATACTTCGATGGACAAGCACGCGAGGACGACATTTTCTCCGCCAGTCTGCAGCCAGATGTTACTGGATTTGCAGGATTTGTCGAAGCAACCTTGCTGAAGATGCTCCCCTTTGTCGACGCCGTAGTTGCTCTGAAGATTATCCATCCGGGAAGCGGTGAGCGCGCCACTGATGGTGTGGAGGCGGTTGAGAAGCTCCAGGCACTTATTGACGTGCGTGACGCTCTCTCGACGGCCTCGGAGGAGCTCCAATTCTGCCCCCATTCCTCTCTCGGTCATGTTGAAACTACAAGGATAATTGACGAGATGAGTGATCTTCTGTCATCGAACCTGGGTAAGTTGGATACCGTCATATGGGACACAACGGATGAGATCAGGACGGGTATCATGGCATTGGCAGAAGACAACGGCCCTCGGGGATCACCGGGCATTCACAGGGTCACTCAGTTCGTGATTAGCTACATCAAGCTGCTGGACAGTAAGCACGTGCTGATGAGCCGCATCGCGTACGAAGCAGCTCAACGTCGTACCTATGTGCCTGACATTCAGAGCATCGGCCCTTTGGACAGCCTGATCATGGAAGCTTTCTCCGGTCTAGAAGATAAGCTCGTAAGTTTGTCCCAATCTCTCCCGTGTGACAGCCTCGGGTTCCTGTTCTTGATCAACAACTCCTACTTTGTCTGGCAGCAGCTTCATCAAATGTTCGGTATGGAATTCCCTATGGCCATCCTCAATCGCAAAATCGACGACTACATACAGAGTTATTTACAAGCATCCTGGGGTCCCGTGGTGTCATGCTTGTACTACGATCCTCGGCCTCTTCGCTTGGGCAGGTACTCCCCGCTGCCTCTATTCGAGTCCGAATTTCAGAAGATCTACAACGCCCAAAGGCTCTGGAAGGTCCCCGACCCTGAGCTCAGGACAAGGTTACGGAATGCTATCATCAAGAAACTCACTTCAGGCTTTCGAAAATTCTTGGACGAGTACAAGAGTGTGACCACCCCAAGAATAACTCCACAGAAGCTGGAGGAGATGTTACAAGATCTATTCGAAGGATGAACTCGTCACTTTAAGTACAGCTTGTTTTTCTTTGCCACTGATTTTTTTTAGACAGAAGCTTGTTCTGTTTTCATATGTGTCCGCTGTTTCATTCCGATTCTGAAATGAAATAATGTTGCTTCCGCAAGTAAACATATAGTTGACAGGAAGTAATCTTAGTTTCATTTGGCCGTATCACAGTTTATACATTGTTTCTTTCTCAAACAGCAGAGATGGATTGCTCTGTCTTCTTGCTTACCCACACCGATAATATTAACTATTGCCGCGCCTTTCTTCTTCCTCTTCTTCTTCCAGCTAACATGACTGAATACAAAAAGGCTGAGCGATTATGTTGTCATGTTTCAATTGGTGTGCTTAAGACGTAAATTGAGACTGATTATGTAGAACTATTTTCAGTTACAAATAAACTAACCTTGTTGTGCTAACATCATTAATAAATCTCCTAAAATACTCCACTTTTCTTTCGTAAATTAACATTTTTACGACATTCGTATGAAAATTCCGTTCTAAAATTGGTCTGCACGTCTTTGGTGATGTGGACGCATGTGGGTTTGCAGCGGATCTTTCGGTGAGAGAGGGGGGATAACTTCGATTTGGATGGAGAGACGTTCACGGCCCGACTACAACCAGCAAGGATGCGCCTTAGCGACCGATACACCAACTCCAGCGGCTGTTCGCGTTCTTGTGGAGCACAATCAACCAAACCACAAGGGTAATTCCTGCAAGCAATCGAAGAACAAGCAAGAACAAGATAAACAAGTAACTCAATAACCAAGGTGGGGTTCCGAATCAAATAGTCCGGGTGGTCTCGCCGACACACGCGTCTACAAGGAAGTAGCAATGGCTAAACTTACAATCAATCAAAACCCAAACTGAAAGTGGCGGCTATGGGAGGTATATGAGAGGGTGGAGCATGACCAGGACGTGGTGGGGGTCGTGCCTCAACCCTAGAACGCGCCCCTATTGGGCTCAACATGATACACGGCCCATCGGACCAAAACCGGACAGAAAAACCTCTCTATAGTAAGTCGACGATTGCGCGCGACTCCGGATAGATATCGACATGAGGCCGGATCCGTTGGAAAGTAGACTTTATAAGCTTTCCATGAAGTCCAAGATCTCTCAAATCGGATTCCGTATGAAGTCGTGGCGGCCGTCTCAATTTGGTGCTGTTCTGCAGTCCGAATCCAACTTTCCAAAACGTGTTGGATTTTATCTCTTTCTTTCCTTGGCCCAGAACTGACGTGATAGCCTGGTGAAGGACGTTGGAAATACTTATATTTGGTCCCCAATCAACTTCTTTGGTCCTCCATGCCTTCCATGTGCGTCTGGCGCTTTCCATGATCCATGTAAGCAATTCTGAATATGAAATAGAACACACATCATGGTGCAGCAACAATTCATCAAATGTATTACACATAATCATGATATAGAATTGATTCACCTTTTGTCCAAAGGCCATTAATATGGTTGTATCCGAGCCGGTTATGTTGACTGCAAACCGTCCTCGGTTTGACATCATGGTTAAAATTCAAGCATAAAATTTTGTCGTGTTTACTCAAATATAATTCTTGAACTTCCAGCATAGTATATTACAGCAAGCATTGCTCCCTTTCTTGAAAATTGACCTGCAACTTGTATCCAATAGAAGAGAAACTAGATATGGTCTTGTTAGCGTGAATGCAAGTCGTCATTTGATCATTCATGGAGTCCATTAAATGCGTTTTTAAATCTGAACAGATATATAAGCGATGCACCATGTATTTATCATTTTCATCATATTTGCCACTCACATGAAAAGAACAATAGTCAAGACATGGCAAACCAGATTTCTGAAATAAATTCTCCGCCAAACTATTCAGGTCACAAAGAAAATCAAGTTTGATATAACCTAAACAATTTAAAGAAGCTATGATCTTCAACTCTTCGTTCTCATTCTCAATGCAATAAACACGCGTTATTTCAGCGTGTGTATCATGAGAAACAGATGTAAGGGAAGAACATTCATGTACTAGTTGTGTTGTAGATATAAGTGAAGCATCATCACACAACTCTTCTTTGTCACAAGCAACAATATAATCATCTTGTAACAAAGGAAATTCAGCAGCAGGTTCTACTAATGATTGCTCTAAACTAGCATGTGGAGTGGATAAATTCAGCACATCATGATGAGAAATATTGTGAGGCAAGATTTGAGCAAGTGCCTCCTCATTTGC
Source organism: Eragrostis curvula (assembly GCA_007726485.1). Lineage (NCBI taxonomy): Eukaryota > Viridiplantae > Streptophyta > Magnoliopsida > Poales > Poaceae > Eragrostis > Eragrostis curvula. Next base: position 20,154,032 of record CM017443.1, on the reverse strand, counting down.
TATAGCAAATTCAGCACTAGAAAAGTTACCTTGTCCACTCTTTGGAGTCGAAGAAGGTGCAACAGATTCCCCATCTTCCTGTCCAATGTTAGCAATAATAGTACAAGGAATAGGCGGTGTCACATCCAAAGATTTTTGTGTGTCAAAAACGGGTAACAATCCAGACGTTGCTGTTTCACTCAATTTAGTTGCAATATGATTTTCAGCAATTTTTGCAAGCAAAAACAACTGAGCAATGTGATTATAATTTTGAGAAATGAGCATGGTTCGAATTTCAGAATTAAGCCCTCTCATGAATCTATTCATGACATCTTCTTGAGAACCATCAAATCCACCAAATATGATACAAATTTTGAACTCATGGTAATATTCTTTGACAGTCCTATTACCCTGTTTCAAATGGTCTAATCTGGCAAGCAATTTATCAACATGATATTCAGAAATAAAAGCATCTCTAAAATGAAGTTTGAAGTCTTGCCAAGATTGTGGAACTTTCTTGCGCCTACAAATATGTTTCCATTCATCCAGAGCATTTTCATTTAAAACATTGGAAGCAATATAAATCTTTTCTTTTTCAGTCAGATCATGCTCATCAAATATGTTCTCTACTTTCAGCTCCCAATCAATATATGCTCTAGCATTAAAGGACTCACCATTATAAGAAGGAAAGTGTTGAATGATGTCCTAAATGTTAAGATGCAACATGGATGGCTCTAAAATCTCCGTATCACCTGCCATGATTAGTAAAAAGCAAGAAACACACACAACAAGTAATATGTATGCTCCGGTATATCAAGTATGTGACTGGTGTAATTCCCTCAATTATCAACTTGTTCAAACAAGCTCTTACAAGTTCTTACCTTGCTCAACAGGAGGTGATGGCAACCAACAAGTCAGCAACCATGAAAGAAAGTGTATCGGTGCCGCAGCAACAAACCTGTCAAGCTATAGTCGAATATGTGGAGCTATAGGTGGGCTGAAAGTAATGCACAAGGAAATACTAGCACCACATTAGTCAATAACAAGTTGAATATGAGTTCAACGACGGTACCGTGCTGGTCCTAGCCTAGACCGTGCTAGAGACGTGAGCCTGGACACAAAGGACATCACAAAGTACCAATCGGAATAGAAGGAGAAACACAAAATTCAGCCCCTTTCTTTGCTTACTTTCTTTTTCTTTTTTTTTTTGCTGCGGCTTTTTTTTTAACTTTTCTTTTGCACCTTATGCCTTTTTCTCCTTTTGTTTTACACACACAAAAAACAAATGCACACGAAACTCACACTATGCAAAAGGACGCAAGTGGCAGCAAGCAATGGAAATCAGATCCTTTAGTTTCGCACAAGTGCATATCAGGAAATCTCCCAAGTGATTCTGATGCGTTCGAAAGGGATATGAAGGCAAGTGAGGATCCGTTGGAAAGATCGCGACTTTAGCTTTCCAAACTGTACTTAAACTTTCCAATCGGACTCCGTATGCGACAGCTAAGGTCTGTTTAAGTGCCAAGCTGATTTTGGAAACCGAAACAAAAATCAGTCGGTTATGGTTTGCTTTCCTTTTTTTTTGTAGGGGGGACGGTTGAAAGGATGCGGCAGGGATGGTGTGGACGTGGTGGAGCCTATGACTACAGAGGTGGATCAAAAGAAGAGTGTGACCTGAAACGTGACAAGAACTCAAAACTCTAATCAATCAAACACTAAGACCAGCAACTCAACACGACCGATGCAACCACAAACTCAACAAGAATTAACTTAGCAATACTAGTAAAAGGCTCAAAGGGTCTGTAGGATCATGGAAAACTAATCAAATATTTTTTTGGGCTTTTTCTGGACTATAGGAAAATAAAAACAACGAAGAACGGTAAATCTCTCACCGATAAACCTTGCTCTGATACCAAATGATGTGGACGCGTGTGGGTTTGCAGCGGATCTTTCGGTGAGAGAGGGGGGATAACTTCGATTTGGATGGAGAGACGTTCACGGCCCGACTACAACCAGCAAGGATGCGCCTTAGCGACCGATACACCAACTCCAGCGGCTGTTCGCGTTCTTGTGGAGCACAATCAACCAAACCACAAGGGTAATTCCTGCAAGCAATCGAAGAACAAGCAAGAACAAGATAAACAAGTAACTCAATAACCAAGGTGGGGTTCCGAATCAAGTAGTCCGGGTGGTCTCGCCGACACACGCGTCTACAAGGAAGTAGCAATGGCTAAACTTACAATCAATCAAAACCCAAACTGAAAGTGGCGGCTATGGGGGGTATATGAGAGGGTGGAGCATGACCAGGACGTGGTGGGGGTCGTGCCTCAACCCTAGGACGCGCCCCTATTGGGCTCAACATGATACACGGCCCATCGGACCAAAACCGGACAGAAAAATCTCTCTGTAGTAAGTCGACGATTGCGCGCGACTCCGGATAGATATAGACATGAGGCTGGATCCGTTGGAAATTAGACTTTATAAGCTTTCCATGAAGTCCAAGATCTCTCAAATCGGATTCCGTATGAAGTCGTGGCGGCCGTCTCAATTTGGTGCTGTTCTGCAGTCCGAATCCAACTTTCCAAAACGTGTTGGATTTTATCTCTTTCTTTCCTTGGCCCAGAACTGACGTGATAGCCTGGTGAAGGACGTTGGAAATACTTATATTTGGTCCCCAATCAACTTCTTTGGTCCTCCATGCCTTCCATGTGCGTCTGGCGTTTTCCATGATCCATGTAAGCAATTCTGAATATAAAATAGAACACACATCATGGTGCCGCAACAATTCATCAAATGTATTACACATGATCATGATATAGAATTGATTCACCTTTTGTCCAAAGGCCATTAATATGGTTGTATCCGAGCCGGTTATGTCCTCATCATTTGGCATATTGCTTTCCAGCAAAACAGCTGTAAGCACACACGACGCCGCTTAAAATTACATGCCAAAGAGCATCATGTGTGCTACTCCCTTGTCCCAATACAAGAGCGTCGTCTTTTGCTGAAAAATGAAGCAAATATTGCTGATTTTGCCCTTATGAGATCTTTGCTAGTACAAGTTGTCCCATTTTGTTGTGTATATCTCTGTACTGAAGTTGCAGACAGCCGGTCACAATTATGCCAGTAAGTGGTTGGTTTCTAACAACCGATTAAACAGTAGAGATTTCTTAGTTAGCAGTGGCAATATTATCTGCATATCTCTGTACTGAAGTTTCGAACTTCACTGTATTGGTGGGATAGTAAGTTAGAGCATCTACAGCAGCATTGCTAAACCTAAAAACTGCCAGAAAGGCTAAAAACAGTCAAAAATTTGCTCCAGCAGAGTTGCTATATAAATTGCTATACCTAAAATTTTTAGGCTATAGCCTAAATTTCTCTCTCCTGAACCCAAATATAGCAATCGATGCATGGATTGCTAAATCTCACGAACCATGCGCGCGAAACACCAACTGCCCCGCTCTGGACTTTTCCTTTCCTCCTCCGTTGCCTGCCTTGACTCCGTCCACCGCTCGCCGCCACAGGATCTCGCCATGCCGCCATGGAATCTCGTCGCCGTCTACCAGAATCAGCTCCCAGGATCACCTCTCCCTGCCTTCCTCTCCGCCGGATTAGTCGCCTGAGCTACCGCCCGCCTCCTTGCCTTCCTCGAGTCTGTGCAACGACGATGTCGTGCAGATTTCGCCGCCAGGCTGCGCCGGCCCCGTCGCATAGCACTTGCCCATGGTGCCGGCACGCCCCGCAGCCTAGAACATGCCCATGGAGCCGCTCACCCCGTTGGCCTAGAGCATGCTCGTGCCGGTTGTGGCGGCCACGCGCCAGTCGTCGACCAAGGGCGTGAGGGCCCACTCACCAACGACCCCGCGACACCTCAACAGCGACGACAGGGAGGGCGGCGGTGCTTGAGGAGGTGGCCGGAGATGGAGAAACGGTACGATTGGAGGCGGTGTCCCGAGATTGACGAAGAGGGCGGAGAATCAGCCATGGCCACAAGCTTTTGCAGAAAAGCCCACGCGAAATCTTGTAATTTTTCGTAACTTTTATGTGTCTAGAAGTTCTTACAAAAAACCCCTAGAAGTTGAGAGTATTTTTAGAAAACATTTTAGGTATCCAGTTTTAGCAATTCCGTTGGAGACAAAAATAAAATGGATTGCTAAATCTTCTCTCTCCTATATCTATAGCAATTCATTTTTAGCAACTCTGCTGGAGATGCTCTTAGTAGCTCGAAGCTGTTCTGAAACCTATTTCTAACAAATTAACAATTTTTTTTTGGTGCAAGTTTGTTGTCGCTATTGCATAAAAACGTGATCTTGAGTAATACGATCATTATGAGCTTGTGTAGCCCATGATTAACACTTTCTTTTTCGGTCAGGCTGCACAAGTTGCTGGTCAAGTGAACTCATGGGTAGAGAAACTCACATCAGGTTTAATCAAAGAGGTTTTGCCTACAAGCTCTGTTGATCAAAGCACCAGGCTCGCACTCGGTAACGCACTCTATTTCAAAGGATCCTGGACTGAGAAGTTTGATGCATCTAAAACAAAAGACGGCGAGTTCCACCTTCTTGATGGGAGCTCAGTTCAAACACCTTTCATGTCGAGCAGAGAAGACCAATATGTTAGATCTTACAACAACTTTAAAGTGCTTAAGCTTCCGTATCAACAAGGTGGAGACAAAAGGCAGTTCTCCATGTACATACTTCTTCCGGAAACACGAGATGGTCTCTGGAGCCTAGCTGAAAAGTTGGGCTCCGAACCTGAGTTCCTGGAGAATCATATCCCAACGAGGAAGGTTGAAGTTGGGCAATTCAAAGTTCCCAAGTTTAAGAATCCTTTGGATTTGAGGCATCCGATTTGCTAAAAGGTCCTGGACTCCAGCTGCCATTTAGACCAGACGCAGATCTGTGAGAGTTGGCTGATTTACAGATGGGGCAGAACTTGTGCGTTTCATCAATTTTCCACAAGTCCTTTGTTGAGGTTAATGAGGAAGGAACGGAGGCTGCTGCTGCATCTGCTGTAACGGTTATGTTCTGTTCATATACACCTCCTGTGGATTTCGTTGCAGATCACCCTTTCCTGTTCCTGATTCGAGAAGACACGACTGGTGTGGTACTGTTCTTCAGTCATGTGGTCAATCCCCTACTTGGCCCATAGTGCGTTTGTTCTGAGAGATGCCTGTTTTGGTGTGGTTCCATTCACCACATGCAAATGCAGGGTTCAACATTTGATCATGCCCCTTGTGTCGACAACTCTGTTGTTGCCGAATAAATAAATGGCATGATCAACCTATGTATGTGAAATTATGTAGTCTACAAAATAAATGTATTGATCGATCTGTACAAGAGAGGTTTTCGTGAAAGGGGTCTTGGCCTAGTGGTTAAGGCTTTCGAGTAGCACCTTTGAGATCCTGGATTCGATTCTCGGTGGGAACGAATTTTCCAGGATTTTATGGCATTTGTGTTTTTAGCGGTAGGCGACGTGGCGGTCGACAGCGAGGCGCAAGTGGTGACTTCGTCAATCTTGAGGATTTGCCGGTTCAGTCTTCAAAAATGTTCATATGGGTGAGTGTGCGTGCGTTGTGAGTGTCTGAGTTGTATGCGTTGCGTACGCCAGTGCTTGCTTATAGCCTTATACAGCGTCGTCAACAGAGATGCGGCCCGCTTCTTGATAACAGAAATTGGGATATGCTATCTGGACGATGAATGAGTTTGAGAACCCTGGTTGATATCACTCGATCGTGTTGCGTGGCTTTGGCTAACGAGGCGCTGAAAGCGCAAAGCGGCATCCTCCTTTGCGAGCTCCTAAACATTTTTCCATAATTCGAGTTCCAGGCGGCATCGACTGAATCTAATAACTCTTGTGCCCTATAATTTTTTGTGAAATAAGCTAGTGTTCATTGAATGCATCAACATTCGTCTGGTGCAATCGGAGTATCATGTTTTATCCTGTTGGAGTTGTCACCAAAATTACCTGTATTCAGGAAACTTTGGAAAAGTTATTAATTCCCCAGAACGCACGTCTTCATATTTTGCAGTGAAACAAAGTGCGTTCGACAAAACTACTACCATTCAACTCGATCAAAAGACGCTCCCGTTTCAAATACTTGAGTGGCCGCAGTTCTCACATATCTCCGTGGATAGCTGTCAAACTGCCAACTTGCCAAAGGTTTTGGACTCCAGCTGCCATTTAGCGCAGACGCAGATCTTTCAGAGTTGGCTATTTACAGATGGGACAGAGCTGATGTGTTTCATCAATTTTTCATACTGTCGTTTGTTGAAGTTAATGAGGAAGGAACGGAGGCTTGCGCTGCATTTGTTGTACTGGTTCTGCTCTGTTCATATACACCGCACTAGTATGGTTGTCTGCATGTTTGCGCGGCTAGACTTATTATACTATTTAAAATATATATTTTTATATTATTATAAAAAATAACATAGATTATTATTATTATTAATTATATTTATTTTATATTTTATATTTATAAAATAGTAGAAATAGATTGAAGAATTTCTCACCATTCCTCAATTTGAGTGTGAGATGAGTCATCATTTATCTTGGATTGTGTCTTACCTAACCCATTGTATTTGATTTTGGTTTAGAAGTGAGGTCGGTTCAAACATGCCATGCTAAAACTAACATATATCATGGTAGGAAAAAAGAACGTGTCGTGTTACAAAGAAATCTTTTGAAGAACACATGTCATATTAAAAATAAGAGAATGTGCCATGCTAGCTAGACATATGGCGGTGTTTTTTTTTTTTGCAATGGTGTATTTAGATATAGGAATTAAGTGTATTTTGGATATTTTTATTATTCCTAAATTTAGCTATTTTGGACTCATAATGAAATAGTGGGTAAATTAAAAATAATTAGGGATATTTTTAGCTGTTTTATAATCCGATTTGTTTGGACTTATAATAGCATGACATGTAATTTAGAAATAGTTGTGAAGGGTATTTTTGGTTATTTTTTACTATTACAAATTTTAGCTATTTCTTAACTCATATTGGCATGTTGGATAATGTAGAACTAGATGTGTGGGGGTATTTTTTGTTATTTTTTATTATTCCAAATTTAGCTATTTTATGACTCATAATGGCATGATGTAATTTAGAAGGGTTATTTGAAAATTTGCCATTACAAATTTTCCAGTTTTGAAATCTACCATCACAATTTTTGAAACCGGCTCAACGCCATCAGAATTTCTCTTCAGTTTGAAATATGCCAGTCTGTACGTCCATATGGAAATTGTACCTGGTTTTGGCCTACTGTATTTTCGTATGGACAAATTTGCCCCTGTGATTGGCTACTGGATGAACATTCCTCCTCGGACTGCAGTCGACCCGCCTTCTTCATTGATCACCCCCACCCCAAAACGATTGAAATATCCATCCTAATTTTACTATCTGATTTATTTCATGTGTGAGCTGTTCCAGTTCCAGAACTTCCCTCATCACTTCCGCAAGTTCTTGCTTTCGGCCTCCAGTTGTTGCTTCACTCTTGCCTCTTCCAGTTTTATTCCAGGCTGCATGTCGGACTTACTCGAGCCGCTTGGTTGCTCCAATCGACGCAAGTACTGCTCGTATGCAGGCTCCCATTTGAAGAACTGACAGGAATCAGAGTCGTCCTGTAGGCAAACAAAATCAAAGAAAACACGATTTGAAGAACAAACCAAATCGACCAAGATCAAAATGTAGCTCGAATTGACAGAGGATTCAACGACTGACCTTAAAATTGTTCTCGAATTAGTAGAATATTTTCCCATATGTTTTGATTTGCTTGCACTTCAGCCGTATTACTGGAATCCCACAATAGGGACTATCTGCGAAGGGGAGCCGCTTCTCCCCGCAGGTTCCGCTTGACGCCGGTCTGGGCTCCTCGCAGCCATCTCAATTTGGGGCTAGGGTGGACGGGGGAGGGGCAGAGATGGGGGACGAGCGGCACCTCTGGTTCGAGCACGACGAGTCGACGAGACATGCGGAACGGGCGTTGGTATCCAGGCGCAGTGGCAAATTTGTCCATACGAAAATACCGTAGGCCAAAACCAAATACAATTTCCTTGTGGACGTACAAATTGGCATATTTCAAACTTGAGGAAAATTCTGATGGCACTGAGCCGGTTTCAGAAATTGTGATGGTGAATTTCAAAACTGGAAAATTTGTAATGGTAAATTTCCAAATAACCCAATTTAGAAATAGATGTGAGGAGTATTTTGGCTATTTTTTATTATTCCGAATTTAGCTATTTTTTAAAATATTTGTAGGGGGTTTTGTGACTAATTTTTTATAATAGCAGTGGTGGGTAATTTTCTCTTCTTATTTTTCGGATTAACCTGAAAATTCTAAGCATTGAGAACGAACGTGGTGGCTCTTTTTCTTGGTCAATTATATATATAATAGATGTAGATTTCGTCGCATATCACCCTTTTCTGTTCCTATTTCGAGAAGAAATGACGGGTATTGTAATATTTGTCGGCCATGTGGCCAACAAGGTTTTCAATCCCACGGTAAACTGGATCGGTTTTCAGAAAAACCAAAAAAACAGGTCTGGTCCGGTTTTCCGGTTCGTTGGTTTTCATTTTTAATTTTCAAATGGAAAATTTGACCCAAAAAATGAACCAAAAATATATAAAACTTGCAATGCATTGCTGGAACAGGAACACAAAAAATCGATTGTTTGATGGGTTAAAAAATCACATAACCTTTCAGGGTTGAAAAAGAAAGTAAAAAAGGAAAAAAAACTTTTTCACCCAGCAACCTTCCTCGATTTTTTTACCAAGCAAACGATCGAATTTACGTGTTTTTGTTGCATCATTTCGTTGCAAATTGCATCTAGTTTTTTATTTTTTGCATATTTTTTTTATTTTTTGCATTTTTTTTTTCATTTTTCCTCTCTAAACTTGTTTTCCAAAATTTTAACCAGTTTTGCGAATTTAATTTTGTCCGGTTTCCAGACCGGACATCTTGGTTGTGGCCAGTTTCACCAGTAGGATCAGAATTTCAAACCTTGGTGGTCAATCGGATACTTGGTCCATAGCGTGTTTGTCTGAATGTCTGTCTTGGTGTGGTCCCATCCAGCACATGCAAATGCAGGGTTTCAACATTTCGTCGTGCCCCCATGTAATTGGACAACTTTTTTTTTTGCCAAATAACTAAATATAAATGGCATGAACGATCTATGTAAATATAAACTGACTCGGTAAAAACGCTCTTAGTTTATTTGTAACTGAAAATAGTTCTACATAATCAGTCTCAATTACTCCCTCCGTTTTCTTTTTGTTGATGTTAGGACAGCAGGATTAGTGCAAATTTACACTAGTTCAGCTGTCCTAACGTCAACAAAATAAAAATGGAGGGAGTACGTCTTAAGCGCACGAATTGAAATATGGCAACATAATGGCTCGGCCTTTTTTTATTCACACATGTTAGCTAGAAGAAGAAGAAGAAAGGAGCGGCAATAGTTAATATCATCGGTGTGTGGGACTGTGGGTGCTTGTACATAAGCAAGAAGATACAGAGTAGTTCATCTCTGCTGTTTCAGTAAGATATACAGAGCAGTTCATCTCTCCTGTCAACTATTTATTTACTTGCACGCAGCTTGTTGAGAGCTCAAGCCGTTGGAAGCAACATTATTTCATTTCGGAATCGGAATAGAACAGCAGCGGACATATGTGATAACCCATCGCAAAAAAAAAAAAGGACATACAGAACAAGCTTCTGTCTAAAAAGAGGGGGGGGGGGGGGGGGGGGGGGGGGGGAAACGATGGCAAAGAAAAACTAGCTGTAGTTAACGTCAACCAGTTCATCCTTCGAATAGGTCTTGCAACATCTCCTCCAGCCTCTGTGGAGTGATTCTTGGGGTGGTCACACTCTTGTGCCCGTCAAAGAATTTTCGAAAGCCTGAAGTGAGTTTCTTGATGATAGCATTCCGCAGCCTTGTCCTGAGCGCAGGGTCGGGGACCTTCCAGAGCCTTTGGGCGTTGTAGATCTTGTGAAACTCGAACTCGAATAGAGGCAACGGGGAGTATCTCCCCAACCGGAAAGGCCGAGGATCGTAGTACAAGCATGACACCACGGGTCCCCAGGATGCTTGTAAATAACTCTGTATGTAGTCGTCGATTTTGCGATTAAGGATGGCCATAGGGAATTCCATACGGAACATTGGATGGAGCTGCTGCCAGACGAAGTAGAAGTTGTTGATCAAGAACAGGAACCCGAGGCTGTCACACGGGAGAGATTGGGACAATCTTACAAGCTTATCTTCTAGACCGGAAAATGCTTCCATGATCAGGCTATCCAAAGGGCCGATGCTCTGAATGTCAGGCACATAGCTACGACGTTGAGCTGCTTCGTACGCGATGCGGCTCATTAGCAAGTGCTTACTGTCCAGCAGCTTGATGTAGCTAATCCCGGACTGAGTGACCTTGTGAATGCCCGGTGATCCTCGAGGGACGTCTTCCGCTTCCTCCGACGACGCCATGATACCGGTCCTGATTTGATCCGTTGTATCCCATATGATGTTATCCAACTTACTCAGGTTCGATGACAAAAGGTCACTCATCTCGCCAATCATCCTTGCAGTTTCAACATGACTGAGCGAGGAGTGGGGGCAGAACTGGAGCGACTCCGAGGCCGTCGACAGAGCGTCACGCACATCGATCAGTGCCTGGAGCTTCTCAACTGCCTCCACGCCTTCAGTACTGCCCGGATGGATAATATTCAGAGCAACAACGGCGTCGACAAAAGGGAGCATCTTCAGCAAGGTTGCCTCAACAAATCCTGCAAATTCAGCAGCATCTGGTTGCAGACTGGTTGAGAAACTGTCGTCCTCGCGTGCCAGTCCATCCAAGTATTCAAAGACAGACTCCTCCACTCGACGCAGAGCCGTGATCCAGCTGCGCACAAGATGTTGGAGTTGCCTCGACATAAACAACCTCCTTGCAGACGCGTCGCCGTCAGGGAGGTGGAGAAGCCAGCCCACGTCCAGCTCCGACAACCACCTCTCCAAGAAGTTGGCGTTGGAGAATTCCTCCACCAGGAGCTTCATGTGCCGGAGCTTCTTGGCCCTTTCTCCGACGTCCAGCTCCAGCGTGGAGAAGATACTCGGGAGATGAAAGCCACGGCCTGAATCAGAGTAGGAGGGGGAGCCCGCTGGTGTGCAGGTGGAGGAGACCGTACCTGAGCTGCTGGATGAGCCGCCCTCCACTTCCATGCTACGGAGTCGATGATGGATGCAGCTGGAATAAATCTAAATTTTAGATTGATCGACGCGAACTGACAAGGAATCACCTCTCACAGTCTCACTGGATCAAATCAAGATGAGCCGTTGACGTGACCTGTGCCCGGGTGGACAAGCTCGGTAGCTTCTCTTCACCTGCTCTGCTCTATGGAGGAAACCGTGTGAACCCTTTGCTATTTTTATTCTCAGTGTGCCCAGTGGCGCCCACTCAAAAGGAAAAGGGAGCCGACATCTTTTCTTTTCTCTTTACGAGGAAAGCTGCTGCCACCACAATGGAAAAGAAGCTCGGGGAAGAACAGATTTAAAGCTAGTCATGAACCAGGAGCAAAGAGGCAGCAAAGGTGCCTCCAATGTGGGGAACTTGGACATCGTGAGACTGAAAATTGCCCGATGAATGAACCAAAGAAGAGGTTTAGTGTACATACTTTTGTAATCATTTATGGAACTATTCTTGTACCCAACAACTTATGCCATTTTGTCGGCATAAGTTGTTCAGCTGAAACCAAAGATTAGGCAAAAAGACCAAAGATTGTTCAGCTGAAACCATTTCGTCGGCATCCAAGGTAGGGGTGGGCGTTCGGTCATACCCGATGTTTCGGTCCGGTTTTTTCGGTCTTTTGAATTTTCGGTTATCTAAAATTGCTACCCGAAATGACAATGAAAATTTAGGTACCCGACAACTTTAGGTACCTAAATTTCGGTTCGGTCTTCGGTTATACCCAAACTACCCAAATTTAGCACTAATATCCAGAAAAAAAATAAAATCAACTTAATAGTATCTAAAATACACTATGGAATCAACTTGATAATGAGCTACCATTATATCATAGAAGAAACATGAATATGGTACTATGATAAATGAGTAACAAATGATGCTATGTGACCATGTCATAAGTCTATGTGCTAAATTCTACACATACCCAACTAATTCGGGTATTTTGGGTAGTTCGGCTACCCAAGGGTACTACCCGAATTTGAACAATAAAACTCGGTCATCTAAGACTAGTACCCAAACAATTACCCGGAGACCGGAATTTTGGTTTTTTCAGTCTCGGTCTCGGTCTCGGTTTTTTCGGTTTCGATGTTTGGGTATCGGTTTTTATGCCCACCCCTAATCCAAGGCTCGTGGATTTGGTGCATGGAGACCGGGGCGGGCCTACATTGGTGCATGGGTATTCAATTGAATACCCATTATTTTTGGCAAATTTTTTATATATTGTGTATACTACCAATAGGCTTGCAAAAAAAATAAAAACACAACCAACACATAGGCAGCCTAAAAAACAATCAGTTCGACATTAAAAGCATGAAATTTCAAAAAATTGTCTTGGTAGTTTGTAAGTTTTCGTCTCATTTTGTTGTTTTATATCCTCTACATTCATATATTGCCACTTTAATATGTTGAACAATTAGTGCTACACACCTATGTGCTTAATTTCAAGTTTGGATCAATTTTATGCTTGTGTTCGATGTATTTTTTACTCAATTTATCTTCAATTTATGTCAACATAATTTTTTTCTCTCCCGCTTAGAAATTTTTAAATACCCATATTTCAAATTCTGGGCCCGCCAGGAGACAATGTAGTCGGTACTCATTTCAACGAACTTTTCTGTTATTCCTAAGATATGGCAAAACTATGAATTTCTATGCCTGAGATCGCTTTATCTAAGACTATGTAACGATGGGATGTGCTTGTTGGGTAAGTTTGAGTTAATTTGGATGCTTCTCTTATTGACATGTACTTGTATTTTCAAGTTTGAGTTTATTTGGCGATAGGACATGTAGCCTAGTAGTTACAAGAGCCTCATTAGCATCTGAGGTTCTGGGTTCGACTCCCTATGGGAGTCAATTTTTGAGGATTTAACGGCGTTGTGCATTCAGTGGGAGGCGACGACCCCGCCGATAGCGAGGCGCATGTCACAACAACACAAACGTACTATTGTGGCGGACCGTAATGTACTATAGCGGCGGTTCAGCTGGTCCGCCGCTAGGCTTCCGTCGCTACAAATCATCTTTGTAGCGACGGTCCAAAAGAACCGCCGCTAAAAATGCCATTTTTAGCTGCGGACCATGGCACTATCCGCCGCTAAAAATAGCATCTTTAGTTGCGGACCATGCCACTGTCCGCCTCTATGGTCTGCCGCTACTATTGATTTTCGAAAAAAAAAAAAGACCGCCACCGCCACCGCCGCCGCACGCCGCCCTTGCTAGCCGAGGGAGCGCTTCCTCCGCCGCACGCCACCGCCACCGCCACGCCACTGCTCGCGCCGCCCTTGCCACGCCGCTGCTCGCGCCGCCGCCGCGTCCTGCTGTGTCCTGCTCGCGTCGCCGCCGCCACCCTTGCCACGCCGCTGCCGAGGCCGCCGCCTCCACGCCGCTCGCCGCCGTTGCCCGAAGCCGGCATGGGGGCCTTCGCCGCAGCTGCCCCTTGGCGGCATGGGGCCTCTGCCACCGCTGCCTGGGGGGGGGGGGGGGAGAGAGAGAGAGAGAGAGAGAGAGAGAGAGAGAGATGCGAGAGAGAGATGAGGGAGAGATGAGCGAGAGGTGGAAGAAGGAGCAGATCTGGGTGGATTCATTTGGACCAATGGGAGGCTAGGATGGGCCACCTTGTTAGGGTTCGCCACCGGGATGGGCTCCTCCTGGGCCACCAAGATGGGCCGAGCCATCCCGAGTGACGGCGGGGGTGGAAACCAAGTCCACCCTCAATCACTGACATGTGGTCCCGCGCGCGGGCGGGGACCACATGTCAGTGACTGTGGTTAGCCCCGCAGCGGCGGAGGGAGCGCTCGCATTTAAAGCGGCGGGTGAAACCCTAGTCCGCCGCTACTATTTATAGCGGCGGACGGCAATTCATCCGCCGCTACAGATCCGGCGCCGCTATAGATCCACCGCTACGGATCTGGAGGTGCAGCAGGAGGCGCCCAGGTCCCCACGGGCCCCATGGCCACCGGAGGAGGCGGCGGCGCTGGAGGAGGAGGCGACGCCGGAGCCGGAGGAGGAGGCGGTCGCGGAGCCGCCGGTGGAGGTCGACGTGGAGGCGGTGCCGGAGCCGGAGAAGGAGGCAACCTGGTGGGGCCTTTTGCCGCCGGAGGTCCAGCCGGCCCCGTGGGCTCCTTGGCCGCCGGCGGCGCCTTCCCCATGGCGTCCTTGGACGCCGGAGCCGGAGGCGGTGGCGCCGGCATAGTGCAAGAGCCGGAGGCGGTGGCGCCGACGTAGTGGAGGCGTCCCCGGCCGTCAAGACGACGTCCGGGGATCTTTTAGTTTTTTTTTAATGTAAATATAGTTATTAGGTTGTTTTAATCACGGTTATTCGCGATAATTAAGTTTTATGTCGTATTAATCGCGTTTTATCGCGATAAATATGTAAATAAGTACTTTAAATTAATGGTTATCTTTTTTAAATTATCGTTGAACTTAAAAAAGGAGGGTAGCGAGGGACGAAAAGCGGTGGAGGGAAACTAACACCGCCGCTAAAAACTTTTTTCGAGAGGCGGCTTGTAACACTTTATTAGCGGCGGTTGTCATTGCAGGCCGCCGCTATAAACACTTTATAGCGGCGGCCGTTTTTAACAGTACCACCTGCTCCTCTATAACAGTGGACCGCTTGCTAAACCGCCGCTACGTGTTTTGCTGGTCCGCCGCTATAGAAGACTTATGTTGTTGTGTGTGGTGAGTTCGTGAACAAGACCAGCCGGCCCAATTTTTCGGAGGCCCTCATAGGGAAGTTACGTGCGTGTGTTCATATAGGTGAGTACTCTTGCGTGTTTTGTGAGTGTCTGCATCTGTACCGTGTTTCAAAACAAAACGGTTTGAGTTTATTTGGTGGGCTGTGTGGAATCAATAAATCAGATTTTTTTGTTTGTAGCCAAAATGGTCCCAGGTGCAAACTGGAGCGTTTTGCTCCTCACGGGTGAGCGCGTATGTGTGTGGGGGTGCTGCTCACTGTGGCTGGGCGCACTTGGGAGGCTCTCTGGACAGCCAGGGGTAGGAAAATCTTTTTCTCATGAGTGTTTAGAGGGGTGAGAGGGGTTTTAGCAAAGCATAGGGACAAGAGGATTAATCCATGACATGAACTGGATGCTCTCTTTACTAGTGGTATAGACTGGATTTCACTTTTTATCCATGGCCCAAATCTAATTAACCCGTAATCAACGTGTTGTTTGGGTGAGTCGGGTGTGTGTGTGTGGGGGGGTTGGAATCCACAACAAAAATCTTAGGCCAGGTACGATGGCATTGTGTCATGTATAATACGTAATCTTGAGGAATGTAATACCGATGGAACGAGAGGGTATCATGATTAAGATCTAGACCGTTCGATGGATGAAATAAATAGTGTGCATTTATTTAGGTCTACCGTAAAAGAGCTTTAAACAAAACCATGTTGTCCTAGCATCATTAATAATCCCATAGAGTACTCAAAGTTTGAAATCCCGTGTGAACCGGTGGTACCAGACGCCACATGTTTGACTAGTTTTCCGAAAAACCGGTTCGGAAACCAGACGAAATTCAAAATCTAATTTTTGAACTTGAAATTCAGAAATAGATCGATAAACCAGACCGAATTTCCCAAAAACCGATTCAAAGAAAGAAAGAAAAATTAAAATTTGATAAGATTTAACGGCGTTGTGCATTCAGTGGGAAGCTCGTGCGTGTTTGTGAGTGTCTATGTTTGTATTGTAATTTTTACGACACTTATTCTGGGACGTGGGGTACTACAGTTTTGGTGGCATTATGTTCATAAGTGTCCTTGGTGATGAATAAAGAACCTTGGATGATGAACCATAACATTCAATTTTTTGTTGTGATGCCTTCAATATAAGATGGTGTTGAGCACAGCGTCTTCTTTGGTCTGTCCTATATTTTTTACCATAATTCTATTTCAATGTAACTTATATAGTGAAGCTACATACAGATGTAACAGATGTGCATAATAGTAGTTTGTGAGATATTAGTGTTTTACCAGCATGTTTCCTCTTGTTTAACTAGCACCAGGTGCTTATGTGTAATATAGTTCAGGTCTACGCAAGCTTACTGTTGTTCCCGTCGAAAACAAACTAAAGGAGAAGTGATTCCTCATGTTCAAATGACTTCGATTTGTAGTCAAATATTGTGTCCTGTGAAAACTGAAAGCCATGTCAGAAATATGAGAGTCGTTTTCACCTGCTGCACACTTACTGAAAACAGATTGGCATAGAGAACAGCAAATTGAAGCATCTCTTTATTTTCCTACAACAGATACAATACAAACACCATAGAGTAATACAAGCACACTGTTGTCCCATAGTTGAAGGGGCCAGACATCCAGAAAGGCTATCAGTTCTTCTCAGATGAATTGAGATTCTAGCAAAAACAACAATAACATGGTTACATCCAAAGGGATAAACTGTTGTACAACACCACTGGTGCACAAAACAACAGCGAAAATGACCAGATGATAGAGGGGATCAAGCATGAGAAACATCAGCAACAGAGCCTGCATCCTACCAGCCACAGGACATACCCCTTTTTGCTTCTCTGATTATCTTTGTAATCTACCACGCAAAAATGAATTCACGGGTAGATGACCACACTAATTTCTTCTTTGAATACCGGTATAATCACATAGCATATACAATCTCCCCACTGCTTTCCAAGTCCAGATCGGCGTCTGAATCTAGATCCTCCATGTCGTCATCGAGGTCAAGACCATCATTCAAGAACTGGTTGATTCGAGAACCAGCTGCGGGTATGGTCGCTTCGGCCAGTATCTGCATGATCTCATCCATGCTCTGCATTGGCTGTTCAGGCTCCTCGTACTTGTTGCTCGTTGTGCTCTCATCCATTAGGTCAGCTGGGAGGTTCTTCGTGAACCATGGATGGTTTGTTATCTCGGGTATGGTGATTCTCTGTATGTCCATTGCCGGTCATTAACTCAAGGAAACAACAGGCAAAAGCAACTAAGCCAAAACTACAAAACCAAAAGAAAATGTACTCACAGTAGATGGGTCGGCAACAAAAATCCTTGAAATAAGATCTCGGCATTCGGGAGATATGTGGACATAATCTGGAATTGAGTACTGCACACTCAGTATTCTCTGCCAAATCAGACCCATCAGTTTCTGACTAAAATGGACATCCAATTCAGAGACTATGATGGAGATTCGAACCTGAATTGTCTTCCTGAAATTCTTAGGTTCGTCCGGATCCTCAAAAGGATAAGCACCGACCAGCATCACATAAAGAGTTACCCCACAGGACCACACGTCAGCGACCTTCGTTGATGAACCGTAGAGTTAGTAGTTCAGCCAATACGTGATGCTGTAAATCATGGACGTAGAAAAATGGAGAACAGTAGTACATCGATTTTTCTATTGCAAGTATGCTTTGCTCAAGTGTAGAATAGTGAGATAAAAATACGAATAGGTGATTAGGATCAAGATTCCTTTTTTTATAAACAAAAGTCAAGAAATTTCACTGTAAGCAAAATACCTTTCCATCATATTCCTTCTTCAGAAGAACCTCAGGGGCAATGTACGCTGGAGTTCCCACAGTAGATTTTGGCTGTGAATGAAGAACCGATGACTGCAATGCCAAGAAAAAAAAGTAATGAGCACTCTAAATGGATTTTTAGAGAAAACTTTCCCACAAAAAGATTAAATGAACCGCCAATTTTTTTTCTATTCTCGTCTATTTTTCAGTATATTTTTTTCACTTGTGGTTTACATAAAGACAGTCATAGACTGCTGATTGTAGTTTTAGTGTGATTAGTTCACCTCACTTTGTATGTATACAGGATGAAGTCGTGCACTGTTAATTGCAACTAGTAGAAACATTGAGCACCCGAGGATCTAGCAGTACCTTTGAGTAGCCAAAGTCGCATATCTTGAGGCGAGGGGCCGTGCTGCCGTCCAACAGGGTATTCTCCAGCTTCAAGTCACGATGACATACTTGCTTGACAAAAAGGCAGGCACAAGAAGGAACAATTTTTAACAAGACCAGTTACCCGAGCAGTACTAAAAAAAATCGACATGCTATATCTGGTAAGTCATACTAATAATGGAACGAGAGAAAAAACAAAGAGGAGTACCATGGAATGGCAATAGCTAACCCCTGAGATGAGTTGCTGGAAAAAGAAACGCGCCTGAAAGGTGGGAACTTTGACAGGCAATTAGTCAACCATACACGTAAATACCAACAGGAACGTGAACAGAGGACAGAACCAGTGTTCCATTCAGTGAGCAGAGATGACGATGGGAAAAGAAAAGGGGCACCTCGTCCTCGCTGAATCTTCCGGCGTTGCAGATGCGTTCGAAGAGCTCCCCGCCGGACGCGTACTCCATGACGATGGCGAGGTGCGTGGGCGTGAGGATGACCTCCTTGAAGCGGATGATGTTGGGGTGGCGCAGCGAGCGGTGGTTGATGATCTCGCGCTGCACGTTCTCGTCGATCTGCAGAGCAAATTAAGGAGCAAAAAGCGGCGGCTTTTAAGTCGATCGAGCTCGACGAGGGAAAGGCCGCGATCAAGCAAGCAAAGCGAAAGAAGCACAGAAAGAGCTAACCAACCTTCTCGCCGCGCTCGATGTACTTGACGGCGACGAGCTGTCCGTCGGCGCGGTTGCGCATGAGGCGCGCCACGCCGAAGTTGCCGGAGCCGATGTCGCGGACGAGCTCGTAGCGGTCGCCGTCGTGCATTATCGGCATGTCCATGCCCGGCCCCACCGTCACCGCCGCCCGGTCCATCCCTGCTCCTCCTCGCCGGCCGCGCGCGCTCGTCTCCAATTCCGGCGGCGGCCCAAAGCAAAGCGGCGCGGCGCGGCGCGACTCCCGTGACGACCCCGATCGAGAAGCCGAGCGAGCACGCAAGCCTAGCGGGTAGCGGCCTCCCTCCCTTTTGAGCGCCGCGAATTAAAGGAGGCGGGCAGGGGGTAATCGGATTGGGCGGAGGAGGAAGCACACCTCGTGATCTCCTCCTCAACCTCTCTCTCTATCGCCTCGCCTTTTCCCCCACCAGGCACCACCACCTCGCTTGCCGACTTTATTTTATTGTTTTTCTTGCTTCTCAACCTCTCTTTCCATCACTCTATGCCACATTTTTACCACTTAATTAGTACTAGCACCAGTAATTGTCGTTTTCTCTCTCTTGCTCTGTCACCCGCGGCGCCGAGGCGAACTATCCAGTCGGGGAAGACGACGACGATCCTCCTCGCCTCCCGCGCTCGCACCTGTCTCACACCGCCACGTGGGTCCACGCTCTCCGCGTCGTCCCACCTGCCAGTTGCTGTCAAGAGAGAACAGTTCCTCTACTCTAACCTTTATATCAGATCTCACTGAACTGTAGGCCCAGGGACGGAGAGAACAACGTGGGACCCGACGTATAGTGGTAGTAAAAGATGGCGGGTGCCGTAGGACGACGGGAGAGCGCGCAAAATATCTTTGGAAAGCTTTGGTAAAAAAAGCGCACGTGAGGAGTTACCGGAATGGGCTCCTCAGTCGGTAACGCGGGGACTGGATCGGTCGGCGATTACGTGGTCCGTTGTCCGCCCTGGACGGCTGAGACCGTGAGACGGCACCGGTGGCGGGCTGCCGCGTGCAGGGGCTTTTCCGTCATTTCGGGATGCCTACGAGCAGGGTTAGCCGGCCTCTTCTTGTGTGATTAATGTTAGGTCGGTCGGGGTTTGCTCATTTTGGCTGGCTTCGGTGATGGGCCCACCAGACAGTGACAGGGGGTGCATGCTTGCGTGCCATCTGGAAAACAGCCGAGAGAACTTGGTCATCAGTTTGACCTGATGAGATCAGGTGCGCTGACTTTACATACTTCACCTTACTCCAGGGAAGTGAAGTTACTGGATTTCAAGTTGGGCACATGACTTTTCCTTCAAGACTTTTCCTTCAAAATCAACACTTTGAGTGGATTTTTTAGAATTTAACGGCGTTGTGCTTTCAGCGGTAGGCGACGTTGCCATCGACAGCGAAACGCCAGTGGAGACTTCGTCAATGTGGAGGATTTGCCGGCTCACTCTTCAAAGATGCTCATAGGGGTAGGGTTTGCGTATGTACAGTCATAAGGATTAGTGTGCGTGCGTTGTGAGTTGTACTATGTAATAAAAAAAAACTTTCTATTAAAGCCAGATATAAATCTTTTTTTTTTTTGCATGTAGATTTCTATCAGCAAGCAATTTCGCTCAGGACATTGAACAAAGGATCAGCGAGCAATTTCGCTCAAGACATCAATGGCCATGCAAAATCCAAACATGCCCTAAGTAAAAGAATCAACATCCAAACATGCCCTAATAAAGAATGGAATTATGTGACGAGTTTGATTTTGGGTTGAATGGCCCAATGACTGTAATCACATAAACAAAGGGGAAGTAATAAGAGAATTAAAAAAACAGAAATTGAAATATTGGTGCCGGTCTATTTGGCACTCTAAAGATTTACTCTTAAAATTGCGAGTAAATTTTATAAACATATTGTTATTTGCATGGGAGTAACACAAAAACTACGATTTTGGAGTCAACATTCACTATTTGTACCGTTTGTAACACAAAACTAGGACTTTTAGGATTAGCCCAATTCATGAGTGACGCATTTTGATTTTTGCTAAAATGTGTGGCTGATAGGTGGATTCGGATCCAAAATTCATAGTTTTTGTTATAAAGGATGCATATAGTCGTAGTATTATGAAATTGATTAAAAAAATCGTAGTTTTGTGTTATTCCGGTGCAAATAGTTGTAGCTTTTTGAATTTACTCTAAAATCATTTGCAAATTGAGAGGTATAACTAAGCAAACTATTGCTCCCTTCATTTTTTATATGTTATTGTTAGGACAACATTTGCTAGCTTTGCTTGTCTGAACGACAAGAAAAAAAACGGAGGGAGTAGGTTCTTTGACAACCTTATGAGTATGTTCTATTATCGAATGGAGAGTTGAGACAAAATAAAAACCAAATAATATTTGTAAATTTTACAAATGCCAAATATTTGCATGCCAATATTTGAAAATTCTCGCGCAGATAAGCATACTGCCTTCTCAAAAAAAAAAAAAAAAGATAAGCATATAATGGGCTGGATCCGAGCACACGTTCTTCCCTAGAGACGCTTGTAGCTGGGCCTACTACTCTGGGGGGTGACACACAGAGCCCATTCCGCACCCACTTCGGTTCCTCACAAATCTTTGGCCACACAGCCGCCGCGCTCGCCAGTTGGCCGCCTCATCCGCCCTCTGCAGCTCTGCTTCTCCTCTGCAACTCTGGAACAGGGGCGGAGACCGCGAACAAGGGATTTGGCTCTGCGTGGCCTCCGCTCCCTTCTACTACGGGGCTTTCCCCGGCTCCATCCTCCGGCGAGCTTCTGATTGGGGTGGCTGGCTAGTCCCGGACGGAACCCTGACCAGGAAAGAGGTATTCTTGTTCTCCCTTCCTTTCCCCCCACTTCCCAAAAGAAATTCGTTAGTCCAAAGTTTTTTTGTTGGGCGCAGATCGGCTCAGATTCTCCATTAGCAACTCTGTAATGTGGGTGTAGAATTATGCATTTAGGTCACTGCACAAGAAGTTGATTGGTGCCTGCATTGTAATAGTCGTCAGTACGTTCATTCCATTCAGGACACGAACTTGCTTGCCCACGTTAGATTCGGGAAGAGTCGAAATGGGAGACATAGAAGCGGTGAGGGGGGCAGGAGCCCAATTAGTCCTGCATTTCTTTCTATTGTGCCTGCTGTCTGATGGAGAGTACCTTTTGCATAATATAAAACTATTATGGCATGGAATTTATGAAGGATAATCTTTAGAGAACTAGTGTCTGGAATTACCCTGAACTTGACTGAATGTATGTCACTACATGTTTCTGGAATGTGCAAGGGCAGGAATTTCAGTATGCAACAAATGGCTGTGTCTTCGTTCGCTGTAACCTCCCCCTCCTTGCATAGAAATACCTTCTCGGCATTGCCTGCTCGTCGCTTCCAAGGATGGCACATTCGACGAGTTCGCAACCAAGTTCGGGCACAGGCACAGTTGCAGTACCGGAAGCTGGGAGATTCAGATCTCCTCATCAGCGAAGTCACCCTTGGGACAGTATGTGCATAACTGGAAACCATTACCCCCTTACTGCCTCATGTTATCTGCATTTCTAGGTAACGTTCATTTTCGTCCAGATGACTTTTGGAGAGCAAAACACAGAGGAGGAGGCACATGATATACTGTCTTATTCTTTTGATCAAGGCGTCAATACCCTTGACACCGCAGAAATTGTCAGTACACCTTATCTCCTTCCTTTTGAAATTAAAATTGACACCGCAGAATTTGTCAATACACATTGTATCTTTTGAAATTAAGTATCCATCTGTTATTTCTATTTTCAACTTTCATTTTCTTTTGTCCTTTAGTACCCAGTTCCAGTTAACAAGGAAACTCAAGGGAGGACTGATCTATATATTGGCAGGTGGATGCAATCTAAGCCACGGGACAAGGTATATCATACTAAAGCTGTTTTGTATCGTTTACAACTTAGTGTGTCTAACAGAAATAGTATAGGGAAGGCATGAAACTCAACACTTTTTAAATTACTCGTTATTTCTGCACATGGCTAATGGTTCTTAAACAATATACTGGCTTCCATCCTTGAAGTTGATGCCAATGTTTAGGGTCTACGTGAGCATTGTTTTACTAATAACATTACGTTAACTAGCAAATGGTAAACACTGTTCAATCGCTACAATGCACAGTGCCCTTGATTCCTCCTCTTTGGTGACATATTTAAATGATATTAAAAGATAGAGCTTGCCTGGTTTGTCCTCTGTTTTTAGGTGATTTTGGCCACCAAAGTAGCTGGTTACTCGGAACGATCCACTTTTCTTCGGGAAGATGCAAAAGTGGTGCGCGTTGATGCTGCCAATATCAAAGAAAGTGTTGAGAAGAGCCTTAAACGCTTGTCTACAGACTACATTGATTTGCTTCAGATTCACTGGTCAGATTTAGCTTTCACTTTATCGGCTACATGCCTGTCTTATTAAGTTCACTTGGTGTTGTCGGTATTTTACAGGCATACAGCCCAGAATGCCCTTGAACAATGGCATGCATTTCGTACTTGAACAAAAAGGATATGCATTAGCACAACATTACTATTGTTGGTATTAGTAGAAGCTGATTGGCCTTGTCACATGCAAACAAAGTCTGAGGAAACAGGTCCGGAAGGTGCCTTTTCCGTGGGTCGACCTCCACAGCAATTTCAATTTTCAAAAGCTATACTTTTAAAATACTAGGTCTTAAAACAATAATAAAAAAAAGAGGCTAAAGAAACTTTCTAGGCTAACTTACCAAGGTAAAGGAGAGAATGAGGAAGAAAGCAGGGAGAACAGAATAGTTACAAGCTGTCATAATACATTTAGCAGGTATTCTATTTATGATTTGTTGGGCAAAATAGAAAACAAACGAATAAGAATATATTCACTGAATTCTTCTTGGACTTCGTCCTGAGTTCCTTGTAAAACATGTTACGGCCTATGGGATACATGACATGTGAATTTTAATTTAGTTTCACCCTTGTTTTGTCATCTTAAAGTTTTTTTGTTTTACATCATCATTTCTTTTAGTGCTTTTCCTCTGACTGTTGCCCTTTCTCTTCAGGCCAGACAGATATGTGGCTCTATTTGGTGAGTTTAGCTATGATTCAACCAAATTGAGGCCAAGCGTCCCATTTGAGGATCAATTGAAGGCTTTCCAGGAGCTAATTGATGAAGGAAAGGTGGGATTTCCCTATTTCATTTTTTTCATTTTTATATTAATGACAACTATACAGTTTTTCTATAGTCAGGATAACTTACAACATAAGTTGGTAACTACGTTTTTCAATGTTGTCAACTGATATGGACACAACTAACAACATGGGCTAGCACCTTAGTATTGACAGCTCATTCAGAAGACAATTAAGAATCTGATTACTAATAATTGTCAGGTTTGTATCTTGCTCCAGGTTCGCTATATCGGTGTTTCCAATGAGACCTCATATGGGGTAATGGAGTTTGTACATGCTGCGAAGGTTAATGGCCTTCCAAAGATCGTGAGCATCCAGAACAGTTATAGTCTAATTACAAGATGCCGCTTTGAAGGTGAAACAGATAGCTTCAATCCATTTACTTGATTTGTTCAAACTCTCTTAGCGATGCCCTCATCTCTGAAATTGATTCATACTCCTGTTTTATCAACGTTAGATACCTGTTTTATCAAACATGTGTAAACTACCGATAGTCTTTTGCTGCATTGAATGTCTTTCATGGAGTTTTCCTGTTCGTCATATGTGGTGTTTCAGAAAAGGAAATGAAGGTCTTTTATTGGCTGACAGCAACTTTATGTACTGCTAACAAACATATGCACCATCTTAGGTTCTTTCATGGTATTTTTTTCCCTTCATCATGTGCGGTATGTGGTAAAACCCTAAGGGCAATAAGGATTTGAGCTACATGTTGTATGCTTTATGCAATTATGCTTTTTAGGTGTATATACACAACTGATCTGATCCCCAACTCTTGTGTGCATACCAGTGCAGCCAAAATGCTGGATTTTAACCACATTTTCTTCTCATCACAGTTGATCTTGTTGAAGTTTGCCACCCAAATAACTGCAACGTTGGACTGCTTGCCTACTCCCCATTGGCTGGTGGTGTTCTCACTGGAAAATATCTTGATGCGAACTCTGACATCTCAAGGAGGAGCAGACTAAATCTCTTCCCTGGATACATGGAGCGCTACAATGGGTCATTGGCTAAAGTATGTTGGTTTTATTATACATTACAACAAATTCATCATTTCGCAAGTGTATGGAGCCATGCATCTTCGTACGCATAATAGTTTTGATGCTGGTAACCTTTGTTTGGCAGGAAGCAACAAACGAATATGTAAAGCTTGCGAAGAAGCATGGGCTAACTCCTGTCCAGCTTGCCCTCGGCTTTGTGCGTGACCGTCCCTTCACAGCTAGCACCATCATTGGAGCAACAACCATGGATCAGTTAAAGGAGAACATCGATGCATTTACCAGTGCTCCACGGCCTCTGCCACAAGAAGTTCTAGATGGCATTGAGGATCTTTTCAAGAGGTACAAAGATCCAGCAATTCTCTGAGGATACAAAGACCTGGCACAGTGATATGATTTCATTCATGCTGGTACATACGGCTAATGGTTCATACCATCAGAACATTTTACTATCGTGTTATGTTGAGTGTTAATTGTCGTACATATACAAGTTTAAAGCAAGTCTAAGAGGAAAGGCGTCCTTTTATATCTGATCAGTTGCTCAATTTTTTAACTTTCCCCCTTATCATGTTCAGTAAACACAATAATTCCCAAATTCCTTTATTCATGTACACAGTATAGTGTGAACCACCTGTATTGTGGACGGGGCCCGAGATGCAAAACGCCTGCTGCCCATTGGGTGGCCTGTGTATTTATAAACGTCCTTTCAACTTTCAAGTTCATATAGAGTTCGAGTTTCCTGAATGATGGTCTTTTTTTTTCTCGAGGCGAACGGGAGGGGAACCCCCTACCTTTTTTTCTATTAATTTTGGACAAAAGTTTATATACAAAGTACAAGGCCGTTGGCCTAAAAAAGACCTTACTGAAAGAAACTTTAGACTATATTATATAACCAATCTTCGAGAAGGGGCTTAATGCTAGATTTGGCATTCAAGACCACTAGCTGCATTTCGTCTTTGAAGCATTGTTTCCATCTCTGAAGTGACAAAGTGCCTTCGATAAAAGATGATGCTATTGCGATCACACCAGATGCACCATCATGCTACCATTAGAATCTCCCTGAAAATTCTGGATCCAAACTGCTGCCTAGATTCAAAGAACACCATCTGCTGATGGGACATTCAAAGAACAGGTGTTGCAGGGTTTTGTCAGCAGGCGTGTTGCATAAGACACATCTGTAGCATGGTAGAAACATGGTCTTTCTTCTTAAAAGATCCCTGGTGTTAAGCCTGTCCTTTCTTCTTAAAAGATTCCATGGAAACCTCGTTCATTTTTTTCCCCTCGTGTCATGCTATTGTTGTATACTTCCCATTTAGCTTACGCTTTGCTTCCCATGACCAAAAGCGGTAGTATTTGCATGAAGGAAGCACGCATAAAATGCGTGTCAATCTTTAAGATTTGCAGATTGACCGTTTTTCTTGTGATCTCCTAGGAATATCGCTGCCCCAGACTCCAGTAATCTGTGTATTAAACAACATTGTATTGGACTAAAATATTGTGGTTTCCAAGAAAAAAAACTGGCAAAACGGAATGTACTTTTAGGGGGAAAACAAAATGTTGCCGGTTAAGTGTTACAAACGTTTAACATTATCCTGCTCATCGCATAACGAAAATAGACAAGAGCGCTATGATGTGAGAATAGGAAGATATATGCTTCAATAATCTGTACATCATCATCGAACTGTACTAAAAATAAGTAAAATAGGACAAACGAGAGACTACAACGAAAGCTTGTTCAGAAAAACCATGACACATGTGAAAAAACACTAAACATCTCTTCTTCTCAAGGCATTAGAAGTTTTCTGATATCCCTTCCATCATGCCTGTATCATTACAGGTGGGTCTGGTTCATCATGTAGCCATAATTTACAGATCCTTGTGATGCATAAAGGTGTGGAAATGCAGGAAACAAATAACTCCCGTTATGAAAGAGATATGGCATGTTGTGCGGTGAGTACATTTTTACTATAGATGTTAGCGAGGCCAGCCACTGATCCATGATAATACTCATTTTGATGGTGGCTGTGCTCCCTTGGTTTGGCCATCTTGGTTTCCACTTTTGCATACCGTGAGAGTGGTTCTTCAAAACCTTGTCGACAGCTTCCTGCGAGTCAAAAGTGACGAAACCAAAGCTCCTTGGTCTTCTAGTTATCCTCTCATACATCACGACAGCATCATTTATTGTGCCAAACTTTTCAAAGTACACTGTGAGGTCGTCTTCGGTAAACCCCTAATCAAGATTATATTGGAATCAGCAATGGATTACTGCTAGTAGGCTGAGTCTGACCATGTCTTGTTTTAGCTCAACTTGAACCTACAGAGAACATTACCAAATCTCATGATTAAAATTCATAGAAAAAAAAATTTCAAATAAAGGAAAATTAACAAAAACTTGAGTATACTGATGCTTTTATGTTACATTGGAAGAGAAGTTATGCAGAAGATGCACACAAAGCATGTCAACAAATAAATGAAAAGAAAATTCATATGAGCAAAAAAAAAAGGAACTCAACTAATTTATCTGACAGATGCACTAAATAAAGTGAAAGAAACATCACATTAGCAAAATAAAATCACAACAAGCGCCCCTTTTCACTAAACATATGTGGTTAGCTATAGTATAAGGTGCTTCTCATAAATTATGCACAAGACCTAGCACACTATCTTTTCTGTGATAAGATAAAAAAAAATTAGCTCAGCACTCAGCAGAGAAGCATAAAGCATAGGAGTGAACCCGATCTATCCCTTACCAGGATTGAACGCACTAGATGTAGCATAGGGTCAAACATTACATTAAGGCATTAAGCTTTTCTGTATATGGAACAAAGAACAATTATCTATTATTTTAGTCTTAATCTATTTGCAAATCAGACGAGCAAATTTTGCTTCAAAAGAGCTCAAAACATGTCTTGAATCAGAATACACACGCTTTTACGAACCACGGATAAGTCTGAGAGCATCGCACGTCCACCCTTGCAACTGATTAGATAACACAAACACCATAACAAGGCACGATTCAAATCTATGAGCAAAACTGAGTGTGTATAAAAATAAAAGAGATTTAAAAAATCAGTACTCCACCCTGCTTTGGGGACAAGCAGGCAAGAGCCACTGGCTTTAGGAAAGGAGAGGCATCGCTATGGTTCTGAACACGAATTTGAGAACCAAGCATCGCCATCAAACAAACTCATGTAACCCCCAATGTACCAGCATAGCCCTTTTACCGACTTGCATTGCATCACTAATAATGAAGACCAATCTACTGCATATGAAAATCCATTCCACTCTATCCTATAGTTAGTACTTTAGCATCTACACGTGGCATTACAATCCCGGTCTATCTTCTGAACAATCTGCACACCTAGAAGGCTATGCAAGAAGCATATAAGTAACGTCAGCGTGACCAAATGTTATGACAAATAGGACATATTTGTTTGTTCTCTTCATTATTAGAACACGCAAACATGGACAAATTAAAAGAAGAAACAAAAACCACTTCTTACCTGAATGTCGCTTAAACAGGCTCACTCCAGCAGCCGCTGCTGTGATCCCACCTCATCACCTGCTCCCCCTTCAGCTTAACCGTGCCTTATGCAACGAATTCCCTCCTTGTACAGGCATAGTAGGTTTGTTTGTTTTGCTCCAATGTCTCACAATCGGCACAGCCATGTATTATCTGTTAAACCCATCAAGACATTACCTGTAGATTTACCGGTTCCATACCTTTTTTAGATAATGGGAAAAAGAAAGATGTCCCGGCCTTGACCTCAAAGAGGCTAGAGCCAATTATTACAATCATTGCAGCACATTCGTCTGCCACAGACCACACGATAGACAAATAAAACACCAATAGTTTGGATGAACGACATGTCTAAGACATAATCCTATTACTAAATCTCCATCCATGGTGGGCGAAAATCTGCATAACCGTAGTCTCCAATCTACGGCATGCCGTCTTCATCAGTTCTTTATCTTGATCACACTTTTGGAGCAGCGACCAAAACCGAAGCCAATGTGTTCCCCTGTAAAGCACCTGCATATAGGTTTTAAGTGGAGTGCTATCAAAAATTGTATCATTCCTACTTAGCCATATAGCTCAGCACAAAGCAGATGCACCAACAAGTAGTTGTTTTTTTAATTTAACACCCACCCCAATTAACCACGACCCAAACATATGGGAAACACTATTAGGCGGAACCAAATCAAAGGTGAACTGAACAACTCTCCAAAGAAATCTAGCATAATGACAATCAAAAAAGAGATGTTGAATGCTTTCATCTTGATTACATAAACCACACTTTTTACTCCCATTCCAATTACATCTAGCTAGATTATCTTTCGTAAGTGTCACCCCTTTGTAAAGATACCACATAAAGATTTTTATTTTTAAAGGCATTTTTAGTTTCCAAAGACCTTTGTTTCTCTCAATGACACCATTATTGATAAGAGAATTATACATCGAACTGACAGTAAACTGACCATGTTGATGTAAGCTCCATCTAAAAATGTCACTGTTATCATTAAGCTGAACATGTGCTACTGTAACAACAAGATTATGCCATTGCACCAAGTTATTACCACTTAACGTTCTACGAAATGAGATATTGAGTGGAACAGTGTTAAAAACTGAAGCTACAGTAGAATGTTTTTTCCTTACGATATTATATAGAGAAGGATACTGGTCTTTAAGAGAAATATTTCCTACCCACTTATCCTCACAAAATCGGATTTGTTGTCCATCATTCAAATGATATGACCCAAGTGCTAGGAAATCCTCTTTGACTTTCATCAAACCGGCCCAAAAGTGAGAGTCTCCCGGTTTCCTCTCAACCTGTCCTATAGTTTTGTTCTTTAAATATTTATTTCTCAACAAGTCTTGCCATACTCCTTTCTCATTTATCAATTTAAATAACCATTTACTCAATAAACATCTATTTTGAATGTCTATATTTTTAATCCCTAGTCCTTCTTGATCCTTTGGTTGACAAATTATACTCCACTTGGTCAATCTATATTTTTTCTTGTGGCTATCGCTTTGCCAAAAGAATCTAGATCGATAATAATCTATCCGCTCAAGAATTCCTTTTGGAACCTCGAAAAAGGATAACATGAACATTGTCAAACTAGTCAATACTGAGTTAATAAGAACTAGCCTCCCCCCAACAGACATGTGCTTTCCTTTCCAACTACTTAACTTCTTTTCTATCCGTTCCTCTATCACCTTCCAATCAGCGTTACTTAGTTTCCTATAATGCATAGGAATGCCTAAATAACGGAAAGGATAAGAACTCTTTTGACAACCAAATAATTCAGAATATTGGTTCTCAAATTCCTTTGCTAGCCCAAAGCAGAATAATTCACTTTTATGGAAATTAATTTTGAGGCCAGATAGTTGTTCAAAGGTGCATAAGAGCAACTTCATATTCTGAGCCAGTTCAAAATTGTGATCCATAAATAGTATAGTATCATCCGCATACTGTAATATAGAAAGTCCATCTTCTACCAGATGTATTACTCCTGCTATTTGCCCATTTTCTTTTGCACGTTTAATTAAAACGGCAAGCATATCGACTACAATATTGAATAGAATAGGTGATAACGGATCTCCCTGGCGTACTCCTTTTTTTGTTTGGAAATTACTGCCAACCTGGTCATTTATTTTAATCCCTACATGGCCTCCATTGGTGAACTCAGTTATCCACTGACACCATTTTTCAGAGAAGCCTTTCATCCGTAGAGTTTGTTGTATAAATGGCCATTTAATTTTATCATACGCTTTTTCAAAATCTATCTTCAAAATCACTCCATTTTGTTTCTTTCTATGTAATTCATGAATCGTTTCGTGCAATACCACTATGCCTTCCATAATATTACGTCCAGATAAAAAGGCCGTTTGTGTTGGACTGATCACCTTTTGTGCTACATTAGAAATCCTATTTGTAGCAACTTTGGTAAATATCTTAAAACTCACGTTAAGTAAACAAATCGGCCTGTACTGCTGGATTTTTAGAGCCTCTCTGCATTTTGGCAAAAGAATAATTGTACCAAAATTCAACCTGTATAATGGTAAATTCCCATTATGGAAAGCTCACCCAATGTTTGCCCTTGAATCATGCTAGTGTTATTTACTTTACAATTTAGCTCATGCTTTGATTTTCTCCACCGAATCACTTCACAACGTGCTACATGCCAGGATGGAAGTTTCAGGAGTGAATGTATGTCATGACTAAGGTGTTTCTTTAAGCCAAGAAGAGTGTGCAGCACCTAGATAAGTAATACAATCTCTCCATGGTTAGTTCTCCCATGTGCTACATGCCAGCTCCCTCTAGATGAAGAGATTCTCCAAGAATTTCAGGACGTGGCGTTCAACCAACACGCTACATACCAGCACCTAGATAACTTGCACGTTGTTTAATTTATATAACCAGCACCTAGATAACCAACACGCTACTACCTTGAAGCAATTCATGGTCTGTCATAGCCTCATTCACTACGGAAAACCCCTAGTTTGCCGAGTGTCTCAGACACTGGGCAAAGCCCCTCTCGCACTCGGCAAAAGGGACTCGGCAAACTTTGGACGGTAAAGCGGACTTTGCCGAGAGCCAAATGTCGGGCACACGGCAAAATCTTTGTCGTGTGCCCATTTGCCTCTCGGCAAAATAAAGGTGGGCTGACAGCCCAGCCCGGGTTTGCCGAATGCCTTTATAGTTTGTGAACAAATTTACCGTCGCTTTGTCGAATGAACAAATGACCAAAATAGAAAGTGTAGATCTCTAGATTTAGACAACTTTGTAGTTTACAACTTTTTAAGTTGAAAAAATCTAACATATAAAAAAATTCACTCAAAACTAGTTTGCCGAGAGCTACTCTCGGCAATAATTATTTTGCCGAGAGCAGCTCTCGGCAAAGGCAAAAATATTTTGCCTAGTGCCTGGTTTGCCGAGAGCCCTTTCGCTTACACTCAGCAAACATTAAAAATTTTGCCGAGTGCCCCCCTACGGCTCTCGGCAAACCGCGGCCCAGGGCCCACATTCCTGACGCCGTCGTGAATTTCGGACGGCCGTCCAATGTTGCCGAGCGTCTGGTTTTTGCCGAGAGTAGTTTCGAATTTTGCTGAGTGTTTTATGGAGGGCTCTTGGAAAAATAGTTTTTTTTTTGCCGAGTGTTTTCTTTTGCCGAAGGTGGACTCTTGGCAAAGCTTGTGTCGCCGAGTACCCGAACTTTGCCGAGAGCGGCTCTCGGCAAAACCGGGGTTTGCCGAGTGCCCGAGAAATTGCTCTCGGCAAACAACCGGTTTCCCGTAGTGATTGTGCTACAACCCTCTCGCGCTAAATGTTCATTATATTAGTGCCGGTTACAAAACTGCTATTCATAACACGTTTTTTTTTAGGTCAACGGGGGAGGAGGACTCCCCACCTGAATTCCATTAATATAATCAAGGAAAGTGTTCGGCCCCAAACATGGCCCATTACATGGAGGATTACATTTTGAAGAAAAGCAGCAGGAAACAAGATGGTTGTTACATTGGATTAAACAGGTGACACCAGGCACTACTAATTTCCTCATCGTCGCGTGGCAGGTGGCATCGCCACTGTCGAGCTTCCTCGCGGCACGTCGCGAGCAGTCGGGGGAGCGAGGGCGTCTCTGATCGGAATACGACACCGTTCTGATGTTTCCACAACTGCCAAAAGCGGAGCAGCATCACGCAGTCCTGGCGGCGCGACGCACCGGACGGCCACTCCAACGTCCAGGGCTGCTTGTGTGAGGCCCCAGCGGGAGACGGCAAAGGGGCACGCAAAGATGATGTGGTCAGTGTTCTCTTGGCCAGCCCCGCACACTTCGCACGTCTTGCTATCAACACTGTTCGCCTCGCTGCTTTGCAGCAGCTATAGTGTTCGCAGTTATTTCTTCAGCAGCAGTTACAGTGTTTCGTAGTTATTTTTCTGCAGCTGCAGCCTACCGAATACGGCCTTGCACGAGCAGCCAGGCAAAAAATTGGACTTTTGGGGGGGGGGGGGGGGGGGGCTCGGTTCTTCCACACGAACTTCTCGAAGTCGCAGGCAGGGTGCATGGCCGCCATGAGCATCTTGTAGATGGGAGCAGAATGAAGCCGGCCATCCGCGGCAAGGAACGCACTGCACCGCACGTCGCGTTCCGTGGTCAGCTCGACCGAGGACAGGATGCCCCGTACCTGATCGAGCTCGGAGGAGGCAACGCTTGACAGGCGCCTGATGAACCAAAGCCGCGGCCCGCGGGGGACGTGGAGTTGCTGGCAAGCGCCGGGAACAAGTCACCGGCGTCGAGCCACTGATCGTCCCAGAACGAGGTGGTTTGCCGTTGCCGAGCTTGACTGTGGTGATGGCTTGATAGACCGGCAAGAGCTCCTGCAGCGAGCTCCAATGTGCCCCTGCAATGTCGCCTAGGGTCTTTGGCCGGTTGACACTCTCCCAGGCCACTAGGCATTGCGCCGCTGACGGTTTTGTCTCCGGCCCAGAGAAACGCCCTGCGTTGCGAGTTCAGGTCCTCCACCGTGCCCCGGGGCAGCAGCATAGCACACATGACATAAGTCGGCACGCAGTCAAGAAAAAGAGTCAACAAGAACAGAACGGGCGCGGTGGCTCAGCAGCGCCGCCTTCCAACCCGCCAGATATCCAAGTGATCTCGACACCAATGGCGAGAAGGTTGTGAGCCTGAGCTTCTTTGACAGCGGGAGACCGAGGTACGTCTGACAATGGTGCTTTTGGAGTAGTTGATCAACAAACCGGTGGCGACCGAGAAGGAATCCAGGAGCCCTTTCAGACATGTGACCTCATCAATGTCGGCGCGGAGCAAGATGAGTGTTTCGGACGCGTTCGGTGCTTTTAGCACTAAATTTTAGAGGGCTTTAAACAAAGAAAACTTAGTACTAAATAAAGTTTAATGGCAAAACCTTTTTACAGATGGGTACAACTTTACGAGACGAATCTAATGAGGCTAATTAATTTATGTTTTGGTACAGTGATGCTACAGTAATGCTACAGTACCCATCGTCTAATCATGACTTAATTACCCTCATTAGATTCGTCTCGCGAATTAGACCAGGGTTCTGTAGTTAGTTTTGTAATTAAACTTTATTTAATATAACTTATCTAGAGTTTAGATCCCTCTAAAATTTAAACCCCCGTACGCCGAACACCCGCGTACTGCAGAACCGGACACGAAACGGTCAGGAGCCAGCGGATGGTGGACGCCGCAATCGTGTTTAGAGTTCCTAACACAAACCGGATCCGGACAAGGGCTCTGCTCCAACAACTTCTAGAACAAGGCATCCACCCAACATGCATAGTCTAGAAAACACAATTGTGCGAGGGCGATGTCAGAGCAATCCTAATAACGTCGATGTTCAGTTGAGCTTCGCCTCATACATATACAAATTAGATTAAAAAAGGGGTGTTCGTTTCATGAGGGTCTAAAATTTAGAGAGGTCTAAAAAAAAGAATCTTATCATTTAAGAGTATTAAATAAAATTTAATTACAAAACTAACTGCAGAACCCCTGGTCTAATTCGCGAGACAAATCTAATGAGGGTAAGCAATCCGTGGGTAGACGATGGTTACTGTAGCATGACTGTAGCAAAACATAGCTTACTTAGACTCGTTAGATTCGTCTCGTAAAGATGTACCCATCTGTAAAAAGGTTTTATCATTAGACTTTATTTAGTACTAGATTCTCTTTATTTAGAGGCCTCTAAAATTTAGCGTTAAAAGAAACGAACAGGGCCAAAATACACAAGAGCTAGTTTGATATTCTTTGGAAATCCATGTTTGAACTCCTAAATGCACCATCTATATACAATAGACCAAATTCAGTAAGAGAGTCAGAGATAAGCACAGTCGACCAGTGGCCAGGTTAATTTCTTCAACTTTGGCAGATGAAGTATGTTCCTTGTTCATGCTTCTGCAGAATGTTGTACCTCATCCTCCTCCCCCTTCTCATCATCATAATAGTCAAAATCTTGAATTTTCCAATCGTGATTTTTTAGGGAGTGACGATTACCCTTGTGACCATTCTCTGCTATTTCCAGGTCATGTAATTCAAGCTGCTTTTGTACCCAGGGGGGGTCTTCTGGGTTAAGCCATATTTTCTCACGAGTGTCCTTGTGCTTGAAATCAGGGTAGTTGACATATGGTTTGGACTGTCGGTTGTCCCACCATTCATAAGGATTGGCAAAGAAAACTTGCCACAAGCGAAGCCGGTCTATGTACACGTTTTCTTTTTGCATTTGAGCTGAAAATGTAAACAGCAGAGGTTAGACGACTTATTACAGATGGGTATCTTACAATGCACAATTGTAAAAGTGAAATGAGCATAACTTACAGGTGACAAATGTCGTTGAAGATGGATCCAATGAGTCTGCAGCACTCTGAGGCTTCTTACTTGGATCAAGAACAAAATTCAGCTCGTTGACAAAAATCTGTAAAATAGTATGTTTTAGAGTAAAAGTACATGAACGAGGAAGTACAACAAAATGTATCCTCAGTGAGCACCAATAACCACATAGCAATTTACTTGTTTACTAATAACCAACTTGCAACAATTTTCCTGTCTACAACACTGTGGGATTGACACATAGAATAAATGTATGTATATGTAGAAATGGGGAAATTTCTAGATACTACATTCCATACACTGGTAGTACACATATAGAGTGTTACATGGGCTCTTGGGCCTCTTATTTCATTCATACACACACAGCCCAACACTCCCTCTCAAGATGGATGATAAATATCTATCATTCCCATCTTGTTACATGCTATGTTACACTCTTTTACTTCTAAACCCTTAGTTAAACTGTCCGCTATTTGACCTTCCGAGTTTATATGATTCAACTCTAGCGTACCATCATCTAACTTCTCATTGATGAAGAAACGATCTATCTCAACATGCTTTGTTCGATCGTGCTGAACTGGATTGTTGGCTATATTAATAGCAGATTTATTGTCGCACCAAAGCTTCAAAGAGCCTTTCCTTAGAACATTTAGTTCTGATAAGAGTCTTCTTACCCATAACATCTCACACAACCCCAATGCCATAGCTCTATACTCTGCTTCAGCAGTTGAACGGGATACCACTGCTTGTTTCTTACTTCTCCAAGAGACCAAATTTCCTCCAACAAAGATGCAATAGCCCGAAGTTGATCTTCTATCATCAAGACAGCTGGCCCAATCAGCATCACAATAACCCTCCACCTTCAAATGACCATGGCTCTTAAAAATTATCCCTTTTCCGGGACTACCCTTCAAGTATCGTAGTATACGATAAACAGCATTTAGGTGTCCACTTCTAGGATCGTGCATGTATCGGCTTACCACACTAACTGCATAAGTAATATCAGCCCTTGTATGACACAAATAAATGAGCCGACCAACAAGTCTTTGGTACCTCTCTTTGTTCACAGGATCACCAGATTCAGCACATAGCTTGTGATTGGGATCAATAGGTGACAGTACAGGCGACACCCAAGCATACCAGTTTCATTAAGTAAATCGAGAGCATACTTCCTTTGTGAGAGAACAATACCTTTTGGAGACCGTGCAATTTCAATACCAAGAAAATACCTGAGCTGACCAAGATCCTTGACC
The DNA here is from genome assembly GCA_007726485.1 of Eragrostis curvula. Taxonomy (NCBI): domain Eukaryota; kingdom Viridiplantae; phylum Streptophyta; class Magnoliopsida; order Poales; family Poaceae; genus Eragrostis; species Eragrostis curvula. Next base: position 20,117,473 of record CM017443.1, on the reverse strand, counting down.
TCAAATTGTTTACTCAAATTCTCCTTTAGTTGTCCAATTTCTACTTCATCATCACCAGTGATGATGATATCATCCACATAAACAGCCAAAATAGTAATCCGTCGTCCAAAATGTCGATAGAATACTGTATGATCTCCATTACATTGTTTATAACCCATACCACAAAGTGCTCGTCTAAATCTGTCAAACCATGCTCGAGGAGATTGCTTAAGACCGTACAAAGATTTCCTCAATCGACAAACCTTTCCAGATGTGTTAGGACTAGAAAAACCAGGTGGTATATCCATATACACCTCTTCTTGAAGATCACCATGCAGAAAGGCATTCTTGACATCCAATTGATGCAAAGGCCAGCCGAAGTTTGCCGCACAAGAAATCAAGGTTCTTACTGTATTCATCTTTGCCACAGGTGCAAATGTCTCATCGTAATCAATGCCATATGTTTGACTATATCCTCTTGCAACAAGTCTAGCTTTGTACCTTTCTACATTCCCTTCTGGATTCTGCTTTACTGTGAAAACTCATTTACAACTAACAGTTTTCTTTCCTGCCGGTAGGTTCACAATATCCCAAGTTTTATTTTTCTCAAGAGCCTTCAGTTCCGCCAACATTGCCTCTCTCCATTTAGGATCATGCTTTGCTTCCTTCCAGTCTTTAGGAATAGTAACAGATTGTAGCGATGCCACAAATGCTCTATATGCAGGAGATAAAGATGCATAAGAGACGTAATTGGTAATGTCATTCTCAAATCCATACCTTGGTGGAGGAACACCAGCCTTGGCTCGTGTATCTTTTCGCAACGCAATGGGCAAATCCGCTGAAGAGGATCCATCAACCTCAATCTCAGATGCCGGTGATGAGACATCAACAACTTCTGGGCCATTATTAGGTACTAAAGTTGAAGGACATTGTTCCATGGTTGATGCTGGAACCATCTCTGTATTTTGTGTCTCAGATCTGAATTTTTTTCTTGTATACACTTGCGATACATTTTTGTGTTGCCATCTCTCACACTCCGATGGATCCTCCTGAGAAGATGCAGAACCATTCACCACATCCACTCTCTTTGATTGAGGAACCGAACCACCAATCACCGCTTCCATTTTTCTCGATTGGTGATCACTTGATTCATTCCTTGTATCACCATTCTCCCCCTCTCGATCAACATCATCCATACTAGTACAATCTGACTCAAGAAGAAAGCTCAGGTCAGTCTTTTCTCCATAGAAGGGTGTTGTCTCTCTAAAAGTCACATCCATGCTTATGAATAAACGTCGCTCAGTAGGACTCCAACATTTGTAGCCTTTCTGTCCTGAAGAATACCCCACAAAGATGCACTTCACCGCACGCGGATCCAACTTTCCCACTGAGGGTCTATGATCTCTAACAAAACATGTGCATCCAAACACTCTAGGTGGAACCACAAATTTGTTCTCACCTAGTAGCATCTCACAAGGAGTCTTCATCCCAAGTACTCTTGATGGAGTACGATTAATGAGGTATGTAGATGTCAAAACAGCTTCACTCCATAAAAACTTGGGCACATTCATGGTAAACATTAATGAGCGAGCAACCTTCAGAATATGGCAATTTTTCCTTTCAGCCACACCATTCTGTGGAGGTGTGTCTGGACATGAAGTTTGATGCAATATACCATTTTCTGATAGAAAAGCACCAAATTCCTTGTTCACATACTCAGTTCCATTATCTGTTCTTATAATTTGGATCTGAGTATTGAACTGATTTTTTATAAGAGCAAAAAAATCTTTGAAGCATTTCAACACCTCATCCTTATGCTTCATAAGATATACCCATGTCATCCGAGAGAAACAGTCAATAAACGTAACAAAGTACTTCATTCCACTGATAGAAACCACAGGGCATGTCCAAACATCTGAATGAATCAACACAAAAGGGGAAACACTTCTCATGCCCCTACTCACATAAGATGTCCTTGTGTGTTTTGCAAACTCACAGGCATCACAAAATAATTTGTTCTTATCCACCCCACACATTACATTAGGGAAGGCTTTGCAAATCTTATCAAAAAAGAGATGACCCATTCTACAATGCAAAAGCATTACCATGGACTCTTTGTCTCGGTCTGTAACTGCTAAAACAGGGCATGGTGCTTGATTTGTTCCTTCTCGGTTCATGTACCACAACCCACTATGCCTGGTCGCATTCCCAAGATGCCTCCCTGTCCGTCTTTCCTGAATTAAACAGTTTTCCCGGTCAAGTATGACTCGACAATCCAATTGATCAACTAAAGCACTTAGAGATACAAGATTGACCGGAAAAGCTGGCACATGCAGAACTGAAGATAATTTAATAATTGGAGTGCATTGTACTGTGCCAACACCTCTAATGGGTTGTGGTGTGCCATCAACGGTTTGTATAGTTTCTTTACGTGTGGGGGGATATTGTGTGTATGATGCAAACTCACTTGATGTTCCTGTAACATGTCTTGATGCCCCTGAATCTAGGATCCAATTTAATTGTGACATTTTTGTTGGTATGGAGGCATGGGCATAATTACCTTCATCCATGTAGGCAAAGTTGATGAAGTCACCACTAAGAGTCTCCTGCTCTTGATCTCCAGCGCTTCCACTTCCTTCTCTTCCTTGTCTTGATTCTCCAATTTCCATTGACAAAGGCTCACTTGCTTTGAAAATTTCCCCTTCCATGGTTGTAGCATTTGCCCTGTAGCTATTTCTACCTCCACGGCCTCAATTACCCCTCATAGTACCTCTGCTACTACCTCTTCCTCTTCCACGGTTGTACTTATGTGACTTAGGGCAATCACGAGCCAAATGTCCAACATCACCACAATTGTAACACTCTCTGGTATCTTTAATTCTTGTAGCTGCAAAAACAGGACGAGGTGGAGGTGAAGGAGTTTCCTTCATCAATTTTAATCTTGACTCCTCCTGTGATATAGCAGCTATGGCCTCCTGTAAGGTTGGAAGAGTAGACCGGTGAAACATAGAAGCACGTCTTCCCTCAAATTCTGAGTTTAGACCTCTCAAAAATTGCAGGACCCTTTTCTTCTCAATCCACTTCTTTACCCAAGCCACACATTCAGAGTGTGGCAACTCGATAGGCTCATAGTGGTCTGCATCGGCCCACAAACACTTAAGCTCATGAACATAGTCCGCCACAGATCGCTCCCCCTGTTTGAGATTATGGAGACGATCTTCCACTTCAGCCATCAACATTACATTGCCAGCCCCTGAATACATCTGTTCCAGTGCCTTCCATATTTCTGCTGCACTAATTATTGTTTCAACAGTACTAGCGAAAGGGGGTGTCATGGAGCTTAGCATCCATGCAGCCACAAAAGAGTTAGTGGCATCCCAGTCCTTCCACTCAGGACTTGACTTGTCTTTTGGCTCAGCCGCATCACCAGTGACAAAGCCATCAAGTTTTTTCGCTTTCAGCAGCCGCAATGCTCTTCTAGACCAAGCTAAGTAATTCTTTATGCCCTCTAATTTGACCTCATTTGGCATCAACTCCAATTTATGTACTGTGTCTACATGAGACACAATTTCCTTGCTCATGGATGGAGCCTCATCCTTCTTTGCTGTCAGCAACTCCACTAGCTTGCCGAGAACCTGCTCGATGCCTGAAGTCTCCCCCATTGTACCACAACAGCCACCAGCACGCAGTACAACTTGTCTCTACACAGAGCACAGCAGCAATTTCATTTTTTCTCTCTCAAATCGGCCACACAATCAGTGGAAACAGCCAAATATCAGCTGTTCCCCCACACGCACAGCTGCCTGCACTTGCTTGCCTGTGCGCCTCCTCCTTCCCAATCTGACTTCTTCCTCTGCAATTCGCTGCAGCTGACCTACTATTTCTCTCTCTCTCTACTCCCAATCAGGACAAACAACAAACCAAATCCCTCACGGGATTAACTTCCAAGCAACTGCAGCTCAACCCACACACCACGCACCTGTGCACGCCCCTGTCCTGATGCTGCGCCTCCACTTCGAGCACACCCTCCAGGGACGGGTCTCCTCTTCCAATTTCACAGCTCACCTCCAACTGCCGCTGCCTGCACGCCGGAGATGTGCTACGGCATCGGTGGTTTGCCATTCCGTCGTCAGCCCTGATACCATGTAGAAATGGGGAAATTTCTAGATACTACATTCCATACACTGGTAGTACACATATAGAGTGTTACATGGGCTCTTGGGCCTCTTATTTCATTCATACACACACAGCCCAACAGTATATAATCACATCTCGCCAATGGTTGGGTAACTAATAGAAATGTATATGAACATATCTGACAATAGGCTGCTCAAGCAAAAGGAATTTTTATGGTTGCAACTGATCAAAGGCTGCCTAGTAACAGGAGTATGTTAAAATGAAAAGTGTATCGATATACAAAACATAGATAGGCTGTACTGATGGTAGTAATATGGAACCAGTAGAATACATTTCATTTAACAAACACGATTACTTATCCAAAACAGTTAAATGCTAGAAAACAGTTACAGATATCTGACCTTATAGAAAATATGCTGCTGACCACTTGCACTGACTTTCTGATAGGAATTTAGAGAACCAGATACATAGACAAGGTCATTGTATTTCAAATGCTTTAGGCTTACATTAGCCAGCTCCCCCTTCAACTGCAGTGTTACCCTGTTCAAGTTCTTACCCTCGTAAGCACAATGATAGAACCTATCTTGTTTAGCCAAAATTAGAATAAACCGTAACTAGAATAAGAATCTGCCCAGTTACTTAATGCCCTGAAAGAAAACTGGATAACGATCATTTCTTCATTGAAAAACTCTTGTTTGGTTGCCAGATTTTACAGGGCGCGTTTGGATCACAGCCAAACACCGCATTTGCGGCGTGTGGGGCAGGGCAAACGTGTTTGCCGCAAGTTCGTCACGCCAATGTGCTGCCACAGCGAGCCAGTTCAAAACCCATGCGAACGCTCACGGAAAGTGGGGCGGACAAATTGTCCGCCGCACTCCCGGAGCAGCTGCACTTGCAGCGTTGTGTTTTCTGGCGCCGGCCAAACAGGCCCTTAATCTAGTGCCAGTTACCTAATGCTTTGTTTGGTTGGTAGCTAAAATTTGGATGGTAGAATAATTTTGAAAATGATTTGACAATCAAATAACATACAGATTTGTTGCGAAACAGGTTTTTTTAAGGAATTGGCTTCTTAACAAACTTACAAACTAAACTTATTTATGTTAAAATATATCGTGAATCATATTTCTACAAAAATCAGATATTAAAACAAAAAAATCCAAATGAAATCATGCATTTGAGAATGAAAAGATATAATGAAATGCTTTCCAGTTCTGAACAACTAGGAAAGGCAACTTCAACTTTGGTATGAAACATCACAATGCTATTCATGATAGATCAAATTACTTTACATGAACATGCTAGACTTTCAAGTTACATGTTTCAACTCACAGGAATGGCAGATTGGTCCTCACTAGGAGGGAGGAAACATCCTAGAAACAAGATAAGTTCATTAAGTTCGTTATACCTATACCTGATTGCCAGCATCTTACACATTTTGTTCCTGTAGGATTTAGTACCATCAAAATAATTTTGTTGCAATCGGCCTGTTCAAGCACTGATCAACATTCATGCTAGCCCAACAAATCATCCATCTCATGCTTCCACATTATTGTTTTACTCGAAACACATTTACTTTAAACAGTAGTTAAACCTAAGATAAATCTTCTTTGTTTCACAGACCACAGAATCCACCCAACAAAGAGAGCCCGCTCTGATGCTTCTACATTTGTTACTCGGAACACAATAACTTAAACACTAATTACACAGAAGATAAATGTTCTTAATTACACAGACCACACAATCCAAGGCCTGATGTAATTCCTCAAGTACAGGAACTGCATCAGACCTTGCAAGAACATACCGCGATGTAATCCAAACAATACACGCAAAGCAGGAACAAAAAATTGAATCCATAACAGTCAAACATCAAGGTGAAGCGAGCCAGCGAGCAAAGAACATGAAGAAGTTGCCACTATTGGGGGTAATAGGGAGGGGGACTCAACGTGAAACCGGAACAGCTCGAGGACGACGCGGGCGATGATGGAGTGACGGAAAGGAAGGTGTACGCCCTGGGATTTTCGTCGCAGCTGTTGTGCTGCTGCCTCACAGGTGCGGTGAGGCGGCCGATGAGGCTGCACGAGTTGGAGACTAGACCCGTCTTCCGCACAGATGAGGGGGGCCGCAGCATGGACATGCGATAGGCCACGCTCTCCACCTCACCAGAGCCTTCTCTTCCGCCGCCGCCGATGTGGAGCATCCGCCGGAGCGTGGCCGCCGGAGACCGCGTCGCGGCGGCTCCGGCGAGGAGCCGCCGCAGCATCTGTTGTCGTGTGGAGTTTGGAGTTCGTTGCGCCTCTGCTAACCAGCCTGCTCCGCTTTCTGCTAATGTCTTTGGGCCAGGCCCTCCCAGGGTTATGAGGTGATGATTTGTGGGCTTTATATGATTTAACATTTTAGCCCAGCTGAGGCGTTGTTGTGGCCTTATTCATATATATGCTCGGCTACGCTTCGAATTTACTTTTGGCCCAGTTCATATGTTTTTGTCTCTCTTTCTTTCTCTTTCTTTTGTTTTTATTTCGCAGGTAGTTTAATCAAAGCAATATGTATTTACACTTTTCTCTTTAAGCACATACACTAAAAAAATACAACATCATAAAATTGGGAAATCTTAGAGCAACTCCCAGAGATTAGCTAAAATATATTCTAAATCTTTTGATTTTAGTTAGTTTTTTAAATAAAACACACTAAAAAAGTGGAGTAACCCAACAGACTCTTTAAACCACCAAAGACCCGCGGGAAGTAGAATAGAGAGTCAATGTGCTTAACTAAATAAAGCTAGTTTGAAAAGTAGAATGGAAAGTTAGCTATTTTGAAGATAAATTTAGAGAGACCGTTGGAGAGCTATTTACAATAGTACTAGTCATATTTAAAGAGAAAACACGTTTTGGCTAGTCTGTTTGAGTTGCTCTTATTCAATAATTATAAATATTTATTTCAATATTAACACCAGTTTTCAGCATGAATATGAGTATTTGAATAGTCAAAATATTCGAATAGTAGGTTGGAAACCCTCATTTGACATACTAATGTGTGCAGGTGCTCCAGAAGAAAGGAAGACGACCTTATTTTTTTAAAAAAAAAAATTATACAGTACAACTCAGACACTCACAATGCACGCACACTCACCCCTATGAACGCACATACGCAAACCCTACCCCTATGAGCATCTTCGAAGACTGAGCCAGCAAATTCTCCAGATTCCCGAAATCACCACTGACGCCTCGCTGTCGACGGCCACGTCGCCTACCGCTGAAAGCACAAATCTATTGGTAAATCTGAGTTTGGGAAACCCTCATTGACGTACTAATGTGCAGGTGTGCCAAAAGAAAGGAAGACGACCTGATTGACTTCCATATAATTGCACGATCCTATATGTGAAAAGGGTTATGATTTTTCATGCAGATTTAACTTAATTTTATAATCTATTTTCAATTCCGAAACGTAAAAACGGTCAGGGTTGTGCGTGAAATCTACCCTAGGCCCGCCTGGGCACAACCTGGTGTAGTCGATGCAACCCAACCATGAGGCTGGACCATTCCTTTCTTTCCATAGTGTACCCCCCGCAGCATAGTCAGAACGCCTCCGACCGCCTTCCTCAAAGAACTAACGCCTCCATCCAGATCACGCGCTAGCTCTCCCTTCTCCTCTCGTCCGCTGCTTCCGTGGAGTGGAGAGATCCGTCAGCCCATGAATTGATCCCTTCTTGCCTTGCTACTTACGGATCAAGGCCTAGCTCGAGCGTTCCTTCTCAGCCCACTGTTCGTTCCATTTCCCTGCTCTGCCGAATCCTTCCAAATCTTCGTGCTTTCCTTACAGCTGGATCCATCGTCGCATCCGGTGATCCGGCATACACAGCGTTTAGGGTTCGATCCCATCTTTATTATCTATATACACACACATATCTGCAATAAAGAGGAGGAGGCGTAGTAGCTAGGCGCCGTCACCGGCGCGCGGCGGATGTCGTCGTCGTCTTCTTCTTCGTCGAGTTCGCCGTGCGCGGCGTGCAAGCTGCTCCGGCGGAAGTGCACGCAGGGCTGCGTGTTCGCGCCCTACTTCCCGCCGGACAACCCGGCCAAGTTCGCGAACGTGCACCGTGTCTTCGGCGCCAGCAACGTGTCGAAGCTCCTGAACGAGCTCCCGCACGCGCAGCGCGAGGACGCCGTGAACTCGCTCGCCTACGAGGCCGACGCGCGCCTCCGCGACCCGGTCTACGGCTGCGTCTCCTACATCTCCGTCCTCCAGCTCCGGATCAAGCAGGCGCGCGACGAGCTCGCCGCCGCGCGCAAGGAGCTCGCCGCCTACGTCGGGCCCGCCGCCTACGCGCCCTTCGTCGCCCCGCCGCCGGCGCCGCAGTACCACCACCATCACCACCTCCACCACGCCGCCGCCGCTGCCGCGCAGTACGCCGTCGCGCCGCCGAGCGCGCACGGGCACGACCACCCGCACCAGCAGCAGATCATGGCGCAGCAGCTCCACCACCAGCAGCTGGCGGAGGCGCAGCAGCTGGCCGCCGCGGTGGAGGTCGCCAGGGAGCAGGACCTCATGATGAGGCAGCAGGCCACCGCCTATGCCGCCCACGCTGCCGCCGTGCCCGGAAGCAGCGCCGGTGGCGCCACGGTGGCCGTCATGCCCCCCGACGCGGCGGCGCCGTACCACGGCGGTTTCCTCTTCCAGCCGCAACAACAACAGCGGCCGTCGCAGGCGCAGGCTGCGGTGGCGCTGACTTACCAAACGGAGCCGTCTCCGCCGCCGTCGTCGTCGGGCCAGTCTCCGGCTGAAGTGTCGCACCGGCAGCACGCGGAGGGAAGCGACGAGGGCAGCGGCGGTGCCGCGCCGCCGGCGTGAGCTACTTGACCTGCAGGCGGCCGCACGCCAGCTGCAGATATCCCTCTCGCGTCACCGCGTCTCTAGCTTCGTGCTTTATTTAGCAAATTTGGTTTTCTTTGGTGTTGCTTGTTCGTTATGATTGTTTTGTATTCTTTCATTGATCATATTGCATCGGCATCAGTGATCCGTGCCACCCCAAGGCAGGCGAGAGATGGTGATCCTTCTCGAGGTATTCTTCTCTTCATCAACCATTTGCAATTTCTTATTATTTGCCTTCTGGTTCATTATCTTGCAACGTTTTTCTTCCCCTCTGGAACGATTGAAGTGTGCACAAAAGAGATTAAAACCCTTTTTTTCATCAAGGATGCATCACTATAATACCCCCAAAGTAACCCTGACTAACTAATCCAATCCTCTATAACGAAAATGTTTTAATTTTTTCTTGATAATTGTACTAGCACTTTGCATTCCATGAGTGACATTTCAATTTGGTAGAAACTGTCAGTTGCTACCTTTTACTAATTGTTTCCTAGTTACTCCATAATGCATTATGTACAAGGAATGCAAAGTTAGAGCCCCCACCTTTTTTTTTGTAACTTTGTACCAATGTGACCTTCAAGCTGCGAATTACTTGCTCATAATTGCATATGCTTTGGTTTGATTAAATAATGGCTCCCAATATTTTGTGGATTTTACTGGAAATGCTGTGCACCGGTGCGTAGAGCTAGTGTGTGCAGGATCAAAAATTATGTATGTCATTCTTACAGAATTTAGTGCTGAATACCTGTTCTTTGTTTTTTATAGTCCTGTATATTTATGCCCAAAAATAGCTGAAATTTTAGTGTGACACTTCGAGTAGATATCTTTATTTTGAGAAAGGGTTGTGATGCTTCATGTACTGACAAAGTAGACAATAGTTTGTTTTGATGATCCCTAAAAGAAAGATACGGGGTACTCCTTGATGATCCCGAAAAAGGATTATGTATTCATGATACAGTGAACCTGGTTCGACCAATCTTACACTCCGTCAGTAATCTCTCTTAATTTGTTGTTTATTAGGTGGCATAAAGAGTTGTTTATTGCAGTTCTAGTTATTTGAAGTAACAAAGACTAAATCACTAGCTATATCAGTTCAGGATTACGAAACACAAATTGAGTAATAATTGTGTGTGTTCTGATTTATCAATTTTTACGCACCCGCGTGACCGTTCTGACGCACATCTCTCATTCTATATCCAGCTTTAAAAAGTTGATCCTTGCTAGTTGCACATCTCACAGGCTTTACGTTGACATATATATAATATACGTGTAATAGGCATAATGCATATGATATAGTACTATGAAGCTTTCCAACCCAATCAATTTCACTCACTGACATATCATCTCCTGGAAATATGCTTTGTCAGGTTCTTCATGAGTTGCCCTTTTCTTCCCCAAGAGTGAGAGCTAAATAAATGCAAGACAGAAAGGGTGGTAGGGGGACAGGTACTCATCATGGATCAGTGTAACACAGAGAAATTAATGGTGGGAAGTTGGAGAAAGATGGGGTAGAGACTAGAGAGGTAGACTACAGGAGGGAAGAAGCAAATTGGTGATGACAGAAACGTGCATGCAAGATGCAGAAGAGAGCAGCAAGCTTGAAGAAACAGTAACAGAATGGGGAAAGAAATGGCAGAACATGCATATTGGCTGGTTATCTGCATGCAGCATCCTTCTCAAGGACTGCATTATCGACATATCTTTGTTCACATGTGCTTTTGTCATTGAACGTACGTCCTCATCTTTTACGCCGCTGTTATAATTCTTCTTTTCTTTTTCATCCTTTCTTATGGCTTCTAAATTTATTCTGCCATCTTGTGTATATCAAATGCCTTGTCAGTCATTTTGTCACTTAATTTTTTTCCTGGATGATCCTCATCATATACTATTTCTTTTTAAAGTGATGCCCATGGATAGGGCCAAATTAAAGTCTGATGATCACTTCATCATAGAAGATACAATATGAGTAGCCTACTGTCCTCAGAACATACTTAAGATCTTTAGACAACTTTCTCATGCATCTGTACCCTGGCCTTCAAACCACAATCCAACTTGTCAATAGTACTATCCCTTTCATTCATTACACATGGACGCTCACGCTACTCCGATCCCTACCAATGTGCACTGATCACGACCCACCTGTAGACATCACATGCTACCAGCTGGGTTTAGTTTAAAATATAGATTAGCTGGGACTGACAGTTGGTAACTGGAAATCTCGATCTTTCACATTCAGAAGTTTAAAGTCCATTTGTATTTTGAGAGCAATAATATTGATCAGTACTACTACAGCACAAAAATTGCATCTCATGTTGTAACACACAGAGCAGTATTACTGCCACCACCAACCACAAGAAGAAAATAAAATAGGGTCGCATAACAAAATAACTCTTTTTTCAAGGTAATGATAAGAGAAATCAATTTGGTAAGATTCAAGAAAAAAGTTGATAAATATATAGCTTGTACAAGGTGATAGAGAACTGCATGTACATCTAATTAATTGATAAATAAAAGTATCAGAACTTAAAAAGCAATATATTGTTCTATGCATAGGGAGGTAAAGTGATCGAGTAGCCTAGCTTTTGGACAACATGGACTACACTATTTAGCAATGACTTAATGGACTGCACTGAAATCAATGGATCTCACAAACAACTAGGGCTGACTTCCCATCTCCCAAACCTGGCCACACTTCCTTTTCCTATTCCATGGCTCCTGTCATTACCGATCCCATGGAAAATAAAATCGTGAGCTGGGCAACTAAGGTCTACTCATGCACATTTCTTAATCCTCATCGCATGTGTGCAAGCTGTATGTATAAAGTGTAGTGCAGATCAAGGTTTTGGTGTACGTGCAATCCAGAGGCTAAAATAAGCTCCTTGTCCCCATGTCAAGCGATTGACCAACATTACATATTCAGAATTCAGAACTCGATCTAGAGTACAGTAGTCGCATCAATCAGTGGCATTGCCATGTTGTGGTAGGGCTCCCTTTGCATGAGAGAAAAAACAAAGTTCTGTGCCATTTCCCTCCCATCATCTTAGATGCCAAAACGTGAGGAGCGCGTTCGACCTGAATTCACACACCTGTCCGCTGAATGAGCATTGCTACACGCACAAGCTCAGTTCGATACCAACTGAGGCTGACATCGTAGTCCCGATAACCAGTGTCGTCGCCGGGTCAGTCGCCTGTGAGCCATCTTGCGCATCGATTTTTCGTGAAAAATCCTTTGTACGAGTAGCATTTCCACCACGAAGTTCCCTGACTTGAATGCAGAAACAGATGGGGCAGGTGATTTGGTCTATCTAACTCTGGGGACCTCTGAATTTAGTCCCCTAGTTGTTGTTGTTGTTCCTCCTCCTGGGTGCGGTTTGGAGTTATTGCCACGACTATCGGCCGGCGCTCTGCAGTTACCAACAACACAGGTAGGAATTGTCTTGATATCCTCACTCTGGACCCTTGTAATTTGAGACCTGTGCAAACATTGGTATCTTTCAATGATTGGACTTGTCCAAGACGACAAGTGTTCTTTTGTTCTCCCTGACTTTTAACAGCGCCGCATCGTTGTCTGGGCTCAAAAAGATCATATGGGAAGGCATCAACTAGGAGCAGGGAAATGCTGATGATAAACAACAAACCAGAAAATGGGTTCAAAGTCTGAAATTGTAATGCAGTTCAGTAATACTTCCCTCTAGGTCATCTTTTACATGAGCAACATTGCAGATATCTGGAGGGATAAAAATCGACTGCACCAATATGCCACCATCTCGACAAGATCATGCTTTGCATGCATGCATGCAATGGTCCATCTGCCAGACCAGGGAGGATCAGATGGTCGGTGACTGATCCAGAACCCTAAAGTCCACCAGGGTTAAAGACGAAAAGGCCGCCCGTACAGGACAACGCACCTCAGCTATTATTGGGCGAGACGATCCAATGCGCGCATTCGGCATTCGATGTGCAAGTTCATGAGAATGCAGTCAGGAAAAGATAACAGTTGGAATCAAGAGCCATTTGCAGCGACAGTTCCAAAACAATTGCCCCAGATCATCAATCACCAAGGCCACAGCAAACAATAGTCCGAAACGTCTTCTAACATGTTATAATGTCCCTGAATTGTAAATATATTATTTTATAGCATTACAGACAAGGTTTCTCTTGTGACTGTTCTTCACTTGATCCGTTTGAATCCTGAATACATTAACTTCTTTGAATCTACTAGCACAATGAAACCTAGCGAACAGATACCAAAAGAGCAAGCCAAGAACATGACACTGAATTGCTGAAGGCTGTACCACCCCAGATACAATTTTATCTATCAACTCTTGCGTCATTCCTTACTCAACTGGTTTTGAGGCCAAGATCTTGCAGACCGGCATGGTCTCGTTCTTACTCAGCAACTTGAGCGATGAATGGACGGGAATGTCATGCATTAATACCCTATCTCCGACATCGAGATTTGTCAGTTCCACCTCAATTTTTGGAGGGATGTGCTCAGCTGGGCAGAGATATACCAGGCTGGTCCTTATTTTCTGCAAAAAGCCTCCTGCTTTTTCAAGTGAATTTCATAGTCAGGTCAAGCAGATAAAGCAAGTAATTCAACAGCTACCACGTTACAAACACACCAAAGTTTGCCTAGATGATGCAAATAAAAGGGACAGATTGATACATATAATTATTATGCCACAATACTCCTCAATTGTCATACTAGTGTTCCTCAGGTTTGTATGGTGAAGTCATTTGTATCTAAGGAAAACAGAACAATGAAAATCCTAGGTCCACATGTAGAGGCATATTGAATCAATGCAAGGTGGTGTATTGAATCCACTGTGTTAGCTTCTAGAGCCAACTAGAGTATATGAATAACCATTCACACCAACCAGCTACTTAAAAGTGTCGATAGAATGCATGCAACTAAACCGAGCATCACTAACAAAAAAAAGAAAAAAAACCTTTGTAATATTTTGATTGCCCATAACAACTTTATATAAGTCGAGTTCTCATATCGTAGGTTGCAAGTTTTATATTTCACAGCTTTCCAAAAAAAATAAAAATTGAGAGCAGAAACCAATTCTCAAAATTATGACTACGAACGAAAAGTACAAAGAAGAATTTTGCCCCAAGGTAGTAAATATCATGTATGTCAGTTAATGGGCCAGCAAATTGGTAAAGTAGACCTTGTCACGAAATAATCCAATCCCAAAACAAAGAGGCCAAAGAACTTTCGCTAACTCAGGATCCTGACAAATGTGAAATCAAGAGACACCGACAAGCAACAATAAATATTCTGAACAGCTGTGGCAACCACCTGAATATCATGCTTAGAACAGCGACCTAATATACATACCACCTATGAGCTGTATATTTCTGACATGTTTTCTTGGTTTATTGTCAGTTTTCCACTAACTCAAAAACTGCTTAGACAACTTAGAGCATGGTTTATCAGAGGGGAAGGGCGAGGGTTCTTTCCGGTAAACTCAAAACTGCTATATAAGCTTTACTCTGTTATTGCAATGGCCTCCAAGAAAATACTACGCCACACTTGTATCAAGCAGTGTCAGCCACCTATATCCAAGTTTTCTTGAGAACATAGCTTATGTGGCTTCTAAAAGAGAATAAGCTCATCGAAGTTGGCATTTAGGTCAATGAAAATCGAGTGTGGGAAGGTGTCCCCCTCATAATCAACCTGGCTTTCAAAATCATAAGTTCGTTGGGACCTATTAATTGGAGTATATCATTGCAGAAGTACCAAAGTCATGGTTGATTCCTAGCATCAGAGGTTTCGATACAAACAATGATAGGTGACAGGTCAGGACCACAGATGATTTGGCAGTAAATAATAGAGAATACACGCGCCACTTTAGAAAATGGATGAATTCATTAAATCTAGTGTATATAAAACTACTAAAATGCCCACAGAAGAGTACATTGTTAAGAAAATGTTCACAATCCATATGTTTTCCAGGATTTGGACAAGAATATTGAAAAGCCTGCATGGTAATAATATCTTCACACGGAACTTTCATAGTCATTTGTCTTTGTTCGAACAATGAAAGTGGGATATTTTTTCTGCTTTGTATTCTAAGAGGGATAATTTAGTACTTAAAAGGGCAACTATTAAGGAAACATTAACAAAACACAACAAGATATCATATGCGGTATTCCAGCGGCCAATTTATTCCTCAAAAAGGAAAGGTGAAGTGGTGTTACTAAACCAGCATGGACGACATGGGCCATCTACTAAGCTTACGCATCATCAACCAAGCTATGTTTTAAATGACCTCTTAGTCAAGCTTGTGCCAACTTGGTAGAAAGAAGCCATGCATCCCGATTCTCAACTATGGGCCCAAAGGCCTAAGCTTCACTGAATATCTGAAGCGAGTCTAGATTAAGATTTACACATTTTCCCTCTAATACCCACTTTAACCAGCGTAACATGCAGGCAAGCCACACCACCATGCAGTCACACTCACGCCGACCATCAGTGTACTAAAGACTAAACTAATGATCAGAGTAGCTTCTAACTGCTAACCAAGTTTCTACTTTCTACATTATATATAGCACCTTTTTTGTAAGGTTACCCATTTTATGTCATTGCTGTTGCCTCAAACTTAAATTTCCAACAGATCTCTTTACATGACTTGACAAGGATTCCACAGCAGTGAAGCTTTCGATATCCTCTAGTCGAACATATGATATCAAATACGGAAATCTCTTTCAGAAACAAATGCAGCAGTTCTTTTACTGACTCTTCACTGACCATTATCAAGGAAGCATATCACAATATTTGACTCATATAATGGCACAACAATCAGTCAATAAATGCCGGTTAGGCAGTGACACCAACTACAATAAAGTAAATAATGATATCTTACACAGCCATTGAACCTGGGTAATTGAGTATCTATTTATGGAAGAAGACAATCTTAGTATGTGTTTAGTATAAAAGATGAGCATGTCTAAGTGTTTCACTGTTTCATGACAAACTCTATACTGAGAAGGATGCTATCAACAACTTCTCACTCTTCACTGCATATCAACAAGGATGTGTGAAGAACAGAGAGTTGATTATTAATTAATACAATGATTCATTAATCAAGCAATGGCATGAGGATGTGTGCCAGTTGAACTAAGTCCTTGCTGCAATGACTAATATTTTTCACAGAGGCCAGAGCCACATGATCTGGGTGATGCAGAAAAGGACGATTGTTATGTTTTAGCATGTGTATCACAGTGTCAGCACAGAGAAATGCACGATTCTAGATTGCCAACCATTCTATAGTGAGAGACAAATGAGAAAGGCCATACCTTTTTTCAACCCTGGGCAAGCATCCTCCCCTTTGAACTCTACAGGCACATTGACCTTCAACATTGTTCCCTCATCTGCCTGCACCATTACCAAGTTCAATATATTCCCTGTAGTTTCATCTCTATGAACCTGCACATAAAGAGCACACACGTTACACAATGTACAATATGCCAAAATGGTATGGACCACCTAGATTCACCACATAGATAGACATACTGCTAGATCACCTTTCCCATCAGTATTCAGTTCAATCCCATGATTTTACCAAATAGAACAAAAGATAAAGCAAACATAAACAGAAAGATTGGTACTCTGGACTGACTAACCACTAAAAGAAGTATGGCTACGAATGAAGTATGTTCAACAATGTATCTGAAACTACCAGAGTGACTCTATACAAAACAAGCCTACACCCCATCATATCGCGCCAGCATTTATAAGCAATAATTTCACAAACGCGCATTTCATCGAACACAATGTGAGCATACTACCATCGCCAACCAGAGAGTGCCCAAACATGCATTTATCGAATGCCATATAGCATAAGGATGCAGCATTGAACGGTAATATGGGCATTTTTCAGCTACCTTGATTGGGAGGACGGTTCCGGAGTGCACGACGGCGGTGGATCGCTCGCCTGCGCGGACCTGGAGCCGGACGGGCGTAGAGAGGAAGTAGGGCGACTGCTTCAGCATCTCCGCGAGCTGCTTCCTGTCGGCGGTGAGCAACTTCCGGTGCGCGACTCCTTCACCAGGCCCTGCACCGGCGAGCGAGAGCAACACGGCCGGGACGCGGCCGTGGCGGCGCTCCCGCGCCGCGGCGCGCGGGCCAACCGTCTCTCGCGGCACCGCCTGGATCGTGTGGTGGTACGACGCCGAGGCCGTACGCCGCCACGGTGCCGCCGTGCGGAGCGCCGCCTTCCCGGCGGCGGCGGCGGCGGCGCTCTTGCCGCGGAGACACTGCGCCATTCTTGGATGGTTGTGGGTTTAGGGGAGCAGTGATGGGCTTGGTTGGGAGATTGGCTGTTGTGTGCATTTTAGCTTGAGGAGGTGGCTGCATTAGTTGGTGGGCTGGCCACAACATTCATCCCCGTGGTGGGCTGACCCATTCTTTTGTCTTGTTTTCTACTCCCTCCGTTTTTAATTATATGACACCGTTGATTTTTTGTTAAACTTTAACCAATAATATATATGAAAATAATTAATTTTTTAATGTAAAATATATATTGTTAGATTTATCATTAAAAATGTTTTAAGATTAACTTATACATTTAGCTATTTGCATAAATATTTATGAATAAGACGAAAAATCAAAGTAACAAAAAAAAGTCAACGGCGTCATATAATTAAAAACGAAGAGAGTATTCTTTTCTACGGAAAATTTCTCTTACTTTGTTGTACTTCCTTAAATAAAACAAACTAGAAAATTTTGCCGTGCGTCTGCTCAATTCAGCACTACAGTGGTTTCAGAAACAATAATGCTTCACATTCATCTGTACGAGCAAATTTCTTATGTGCTATTAAAATTTATATGTTTATCTTACTTGCCATCAAAATTTCACACTCTTATTTGTCATCGAATCAAATTCATTTATTTTATTTACCACTCTATTCACTTTAGAAAAAAAATATCTTGTCACAATAGTATTCACGTCACAATACCAAAATAGATTTGTCTCTGTCAAAAAAAAATTCAAATTTTAAATGAAAGCGAATCTATTTTGCTACCGCTGCACAAATAACAAATATATTGACGGTCCTTTTACTCCATCACAAACCCACTTTTGTGGTGCTTTGGAACTCCTCGCTTTCTTTTCTCTTTTCTTTCCTCGCCTTCCTCCTATGTTGGCCATAGCCAAATGTGTGGCTGTATTTGTTAGATGGACAAGTGAAATACTACAATTATATAAAAAGAAAAAGAAAAAGAAAAGGTGTTTAAGATTTCTTAAATGAGAGAGGAGGCGTGCAACACTACATCGATGCATTCTTTGAATACATAACTTGAAAAGTATGCAGTGATTTATTCATGTAGGACGAAGTGAAATGACCGGTCAAGTGGCATGTAAAAGCACGCCTTGATATTGGGGCATCATGCCGTTTCCAATGGGCTACAACATCTGAGTTTAGTGATGGTGATGGGTCGCAAGACAAGTTAGAGCAAGCCCAACTCTTGGATTGTAGCCAATAAATATCAGCTTTTGCAGGAAAAAAACATGAGAGAGAAAGCTCGTTGGCGCAATTACAAGCGCCAACCTTGCTCAGGCTTCAAGGTCTGCAGCACCACTTTTCTCCCTGTCATGCGGACCCTATGTGTGTGTTTGGAGGAAAAAAAATCATGCCTTATTGCAACACTGCCATGCTCAGGCTCTAAGCCAGTCTTGCATTGACCTTGCTCTTAGGTACGTACACTAGTGTGGGCACTGATGCAAAATACATTAATTGAAAAACAAGATAATCCAATGGGTAGAATAATATGACTGTTGGGGATTCGAGGTGATCATCGCGATTACCTCTTCTCCACCTAACATAAGCGATACAACTCGTAGAAAAATGGTGCAAACGAATGGATCATCATGACTATCGGGAGTAACAGTACATCATGAACCGTCCCATCACACGGTGCCCGTGGCATGGTATTTATAGGGAGACCGAAGGGACATTTGCACATGACCAAAATGCCCTCCGGTCGCCATTACAGAGAGAGATCCAGTTGTGTACAAAATCGTCAACCAGGGGTACACATGTCATTTTGCCAGCTGGGAAGACCTAACTTTATCGCTACGGGGTTCTTGAATGATCAGTTCCCTCGCTATTTCCCTTGGTCGCGCGACGCCATCGTCGATGCCTTTGTCGCCATACCCTTGGGTCGCGTCTTGTAAATGGCGACGGGTTAGCGCTGGTCCCTTCTCCCAACATAGCCCCTCGCGGGGACGAGTCGTTTCGCGGGGACCTTGAATTGCGACGACTTTTCTTCGCGAATCTTACTGGATGGAGACCAGCGCCCCTGACGTCATCCCCCCTGTGAGGAAGAAAATCGAGAAAGGTAGAGAAACAATAATACTCATTAGTTAATAATAGTAATTAAATAATTGATTGTTTTTTTAATCTCATTGAATGCGCGGCGCGTTTTTCGGGGCGTACTTGTCTGTGCGCGGCGCGTTTTTCGGGGCGTACTCGCCTATATAAGGATGCGAGGGGGGAGGCCTGAGCCCCCGCTCACTCTTACTGCCCTCCGCGTCTCTTGGTTTCTTTCGCATTATTTTCGTGCGTTTTTGCGACGAGTGGGCTTTTGAGGTGGGTTTCGTGTCGCGAGAAACTCGTTCATTACGCTTCGCTGTTTCTGATCGTCGCATTTTGCAGCAAGATGTCTCGCGTGGCGAAAACTGCGAGGCTTGCTGACGAGGGTGGGGAAGCGGAGATTGGCGATGGTCTGAACCCGATTTCTGCCTCGCAGAGACAGAGGTTTGAGGCAGCGGCTGGCTCTTCTGCGGGGGCTGCGGTTGTTCTTGAGATGGCTGCTTCCGATTTGCCGGCGTCTGGGACGGACGCTGGGAAAGGCGGCGATAAAGGTAAGTGTCTAGGGGAGTCTCGCTATTATGATTTGTACGTTGAATCGGCCCTTGCTGAGTCTGCTGCTAAGGAACCGAAACGTCGTCGTTCTGTGGCTGGGGGTGTTACAGATGATGAGGTTGATGCTGATGAGCGACGGGGGGTTGTCGAAGTTGAATCGTCGTCCTCCGGTGACCCTCGTGCTCGTGCTGGCAAGCTGAGGCAGCCGAAGGAGAAAGAGTATAAGACTACTTGCCGCATTGGGCCGTCCTTGGTGACTGATGAGATCATCGCTGAGTATGTCAAACTTGGTTACTTTGAGGAAGGTCAAGCCAGGGCTCCGAAAGGGGAGGAAACGCCGAAGCCTGAGGAGGATGAGGCTGTCGTATACCGAGATCTTTACGAGGCTGGGTTGCGCATTCCTGCACACACCTTCTTCTACAAGGTTCTGTATCGATTCAACATGGATGTTCATCACCTCACTCCCAATGCAATGGCGATGCTTTCCAAGTTCGCTTGGGCTGCTAAGAGTTTTGGCGGTGCTTTGGATTCTGGCTACTTCTGTCGCTATTTCGATCTTCATGTTACTCCGCGAATTATTTCCTTTGGTGAAGAAGATCTGAGCGCACAATATGGATTGTGTAGCTTCAAACCTCGCTGTTTTGGTGGAAAATCGAAGCTTGATAAGGTCAAGTTTGCAGGGGGTGACAAAAATAAGTGGCCTGAAAATTGGCGAGATTGGTGGTTTTATGCGAAGGTTGACAGCATGGACAATGCTGAAGGGACGACCGTCTATCCGCTGCATAGTCAGATGATTGACATGGATCTTAACAAGTCCCCTGACTTTTCGGAAACCGAAAATTACAAGTGCTGTGACCGCGCTTTTCGGCAGGCGCTTGTGCTTCTTGGGGGGCGCAACATGGTTGAGGAGTTCATTGCTGGCAGGTGTTTGGCCAATTCGCGATGGTTGGGTTCCGAAATTTTTTTTGAAGCGGAAGCTGGAGGCCTTGCGGATTGTTTACAAGGTGCCTGATATGAAATATGAAAAGCCTGAAACTATTACTGGTTCAGCATTTGTGAAGGCTGTCGAAACTGCGGCGTCTGTTATTTGCGGGCCTTTTACTGCCCTTGAAAAACAGCATCGATCGGAGCTTCTTGTTCCGCCTCACCGTCTTAATCGGGTTTTCGACGAGATGAAGCTGAAATATAGTGACCATGTTATCCATGTCACTAAGAAGGGTCGGAAAAAGAAAGGCGAAGAAGTGTTCCTTAGTTCTACTGATGTGGAATGGAAGGTCTGGGAGAAAGAAACTTCTGTTGCTGCTGAACCTGCCACAGCCCCTAGGCCGGTTCCACCGCCGAGGGTTGCATCTGCGGCTAAGTTGGTTTCAAGTTCGAAGGCTGCTGAGAAGGCGAAACGCCGACAAGTATCTCGTAAGCAATCCATTTCCCGGGCTACAGGCGTCGCTAGAACGTCTGGGTCCGGCGCTGTTTCCGGCATTTTGCAAGAGGTGTCAAGGGCAAACCGCGAGGGTTCAGCCGCTGGACAGGATGATGTGGAAAACGTTGAAGAAATTCTCGAGGCTTGTTCTCGTCGCCGTAAACTGATGGCTTCCGGGTTTGATGATTCTGAAGAGGAATTTCTCGAGGAGCCTGACTGTGGCTCTGAGGCGCCGCAATTCTTTGAGGATGCGGTGGACTCTGAAATGCCCGCAGTTGAGAGCGTGCAACCAGTGGAGCGACGACCCGTGATGCCGTCTTTGTTTGATGATGAGGAAGAAGAGTTTTTGGCCGAAGAAACATCTGCAGAAGCAAGGCCCGAGACCCACCCATTGCAGGATGCTGTCACTAATGTTGATCTGTTGACGGGCTCTCCTTCGATAGACGTAGTGGGGCACAGTCGTAGTGTGGATGCTGCGGCGGACACAAGTTCCGATGGGTCGGGGTCAAGTGGCTCGTCTGAGTCTAGTTCCTCTGACGCAGGTTCTGGAGACACCGGGGACTATTCAGGTGCGCAAAAGGGTGCCGCAGGATTGATGGAGGACTATGTCGCTGAATCGCTTCGGATTAATCCTGAAGGTCATTTATCTCCTTATTTCTTATGTGTTCGACATTTGCATTCAACTTATGTCTCCTTTGCTTGCAGAGTTCGCGGCGTATTTGGCTAGATCCGACGTTACATCCGTCGCCAATGTGCTAGATCGCCAAGCGGTCTTGGTAAATTCTGTCGCATATTTACGACGTCTCGTTTGTTTTTTGTTAAGTTTGGCCTTAGTTGAACTTCGCGTTTTCATATTTCTGCCGCGACCGGTGTTCTTCGCGGTAAACTCCCTGAAGTTTCCGCTAGTGGAGCTGATGCTTCGAAAATTGACCAGAAGCTTGTCGAACGGTGCCAATTTCTGGAATCTGGTAACGCTGAGTATGAGAAGGAGTTGGCCAACTCCCGAAAGGCGAGCAAGGCGCTGCAAGATGAGGTCCTGAGTATGACCACTATTATAGATGGCTTGCGGACTGATCTGGACATAACTGAGAAGAAACGTGCCGCCGCTGTTTCAAAGGCGGCGGAAATAGAAGAATCGAGTCAGCGAGTGGAGAAAACTGCCAGTTTGTTCGCCAAAGAGTTTGCTGCTGGCGCTGCGGACACCTTCTCTCGCTTGGGCGGAATTGTTGGCAAGTTTGGCGGGGAGTTGAACCCGTTTCCGGTCAAGGCTTCGCGTATTTGGTCTTCAGTTTTCTTCGCGTGGCTGAAGGGTGAGCTTGGCGACCTTCCCGATGTGTTTGACAATATCAGAACGTTTTCAGCGAAAGCCGCCTGCCGCGCCCTTCTTGATCTTCTCGAAAAGAGGGACTGCAAGCATTTTCATGATTTTGGGCGTACAAGCTTCGCCGATGAGAACTTCGCCGGTGTTGGCACTAGCGAGGCAAGTGCCAACGTCCGTGTGGTTCTTAAACGCTTCATGCTTAAGTACTGGCGTGTTCACGGCTTGGAGGCTAGTCGGAAACTCGCCACTGCTAAACTTGCTGAGGTTTGAAATGACCCTTTCTTCGTCATGTATTGTCGCTATTGTTGACATCTTGTTGATGGTGTGCTTTGTTTTGTAGGTTAAATCTGATCTTGCTGGTTCCAAGTCTAGCGCGTCTTCTGAGGGTCAACGGCCTCGCAAACGCGGTGCCCCCTCGCCAAGAGAGAGTCCTGCTGCGAAAATGGCGAAGACTGGCGAGCCGTCTACTGCTGCCGAGGCTGTTCCGCCTGCGGAACTGTCCAAGGACGGGTCGGCTGCCGGGGATGCTGTTGATGTTCCTTCCACTACTTCCGCGCCGAAGGTTGCTACTAATGCGCCGGTCGAACAAACGACGACATCAACCGAAGGCGTCGCAAAAGGCGCAACATCTGCTGCGGGGGCTTCTACGGCAGATGGCGCCGCCAAAAACGCTGAGGAGGTTTAGCTTTTCTAGGCTTTTTAGGGGTAGGAAGAGAGACTTTGGTCTGCAATATATTTTTAATTACATCTCGTATGCACGTCGTGAACAGGAATGGTTGGAACGTAATGCTCTCCGACTTCACCCATTGAAGTATGAACGCGACGGAATTCGCGTGTCCAGAGAGTCTCGCTTGCAATTTGTGTCGCGATTTCCATGTGCTACTTTTTCTTGATTTTGGAAAGATTGCGTGGCCCAATATCGCGAGGGGAAAGAGCTCTTGATCGACTCGTCCGCGCCGCGATCTTTCTGCGCGCCGGGTCCTGTGATAAAGATCGAGCCCTTGGATATGGCGGAGACGGACCCGTACCTGGACTACTTCTGCTGCTCTTATGACTTGGGAGTTAACCCTGGCTTCGTTGTTCAATTGGACTTCGATGCGTAGAACGTTGTGCTATTGTTAACTTGGTTTCCTTTTGGAATGTTGTCGCCGTTCTCGAGTAATTGAACTTGGTTTTTGGATGTGTTGTACACAAAGTGATTAGTGGTCTCCTTTGTCGCTAAAATTTTAGCGTGGTGATTTGATGCATGGCAGCCCCTTGTGTATTTTGGGGGTTTATTTGGATGTCTCGTTATTTCCGCGGTGGAGTGGTGAATCGCTGTGAATGACGAACGTCACCCCCCCCCCCCCCCCCCCCGTAGCGATTTGCAATGGAACCGCGCTGTTGCTTTGATTGGAGGCACAAAGTGTATTGAAACGATGTTTGATGTCTTCGCATTTTGCGTATCCCTTGGGATAATTTTCTCCTTGGAGAAGAGTTGTTGCCTTTTTGGCCTTTTGCTTCTCTGTCTCAAACTCACGAAGAAGTGATTTCGCCAGATGGCGCGATTGAAGCCTATGCATATCGGCGTTCTTGCGGATTGCACGGCTTAGGTTTATGCGGAAGCGCCTCGATATGGCGAAGCGCCTTGACTTCGCATCGAGTGAATGAGAAATGTTATTGGGGAAAATGCGCCTTTTTATATTGATAAAGGGTTACAAAGGTACTGCCTCATTAAAAACCTCACCCCTTGCAAAAGGGTTCCCCTGTGAGGAAAAGAGTACAGACCCCGGGATACACTTTTTGAATTGCGGTAAAGTAAATTCTACTTAGAAAATAGCGACGCTTATAACTGCACGCCGCCCTTTTCACTTACAAGCTATGGGTAGTACTTTTTGAGGTTGTCCACATTCCATGAATGCGGCAACTCTTGGCCTTCGCTGTCTGCGAGACGATAAGATCCTGGATGATTGCTCTTTGTTATGATGTAAGGTCCTTGCCATTTTTCGTTCAGCTTGCCGCTGTTTTTTGTTCTTGGGGTTCGTAGAAGGACCAAGTCTCCTTCCATGAGTTCTCGAGGCATTACTTTCTTGTTTCGCCATTTTCTTGTTTCTTGTTGATACTTCTCTAGGTTAGAGATTGCCCTGTCTTTGTCCAATTCTGATATGTCTTTGCTGACAGCTAGAAATTCGGTTGTTTGGCTTGCCAGGCGAGCTCGCAAGCTCTGATGTTTTACTTCTTCTGGGGTCATTGCCTCTGCGTCGAATAGTAGTCTGAAAGGCGAGAATTGTGTTGTTCTGGACACTGCGGTATTATGCGACCATACCACCCTAGGGAGTTCTTCGACCCATTTCCCTTTCTTTTGGCCAAGGAGGTTTTTCTTGACTGCCTCGAAGATTTGCTTGTTGGCGTTTTCAACTGCGCCGTTTGACTCTGGGTGATAGACTGATGCGAAGTTCGCCTTGATGCCCAAAGAGTGGCAAAAATCCCGGAACTCTTGGTTATCGAACTGCTTGCCGTTGTCCACTGTTATTTCCTCCGGGACACCATATCGGCAGATGATATTTTGCCAGAAAAACTTTTGGACTGCCGCACTTGTGATGCTTACCAGGGGCTTGATTTCTATCCACTTGGTGAAATAGTCTAGGGCCACCACAGCGTGGGTGTAGTTTCCATTCGCGGTGGGCAAAGGTCCTACTAGGTCAATTCCCCACCTTTGCAAGGGCCAAACCGGTGCGATTAACTGTGTTAACTACGACGGGCTAGTGATTTTGTTTCCGAATTTCTGGCATGCTTCGCATGTTTTGACTATGTTCTCAGCATCTCTTATGGCGGTAGGCGAGTAGAAACTCTGTCGGAAGGCTTTGCTTACCAAGGATCGAACTCCGACGTGAGTGCCGCATATGCCACTGTGAATCTCATTGAGCAGCGCTATTCCTTGCTGCTCGCTTATGCATTCCAGGAGTTGGGTGCATGTTCCGTATTTGAACAAGAACTCATCGACGATCAGATAATTTCTCGCCCTTTGTTTCATTCTCTTTGCCTCGAGTTCATTTTCTGGCTCGTAAAACCCCTGGAGATACGCTGTTATTGGGGCTCGCCAATCTTGACTTTGTATCGCATTTATCAATTTTGGCTCTTTTTTGATTGCCTTTACCGAAGAAATGCTGACTGTTTCAAAGAACACGTCAGATGGTAGAGGTTCTCTTTTCGCTGCTGCTTTCGCCAGTTGGTCTGCATCGCTGTTTAGGCCTCTGTCAAAATATTCACAAGTGAAACCCCTGAAGTGCTTCTCCATGCTGCGAACAAGTTCCAAGTACTTGGCCAAGTGTTCATCTCTGGCCTTGTAAGTTTTGTCGATGTGCCCCGCCAATACCTTGGAGTCTGTTTTGATGATGAAGTTTCTGACCCCCAATGCTCTTAGTTTTCTGAGTGCTAACAAGAGGCCTTCGTATTCCGCGATGTTGTTTGTGCATTTGTCAGTGTCAGGGTCGAACTCTAACCTGACAGCGTATCTGAGTTTCATTTTTGATGGGGATCGAAGAATAGCGGCGGCTCCGGCGCCCAAGTGGCACCATGCTCCGTCGCATTCTACTGTCCAAGGTTCTTCAAATACGGGACCCTCTGTGTAAGAGCCGGGCTCTGTCCAATCTGCGATGAAGTCTGCCAGGACTTGGGAATTGGCGGTGCTTCTGGATCCGAAGTCCACTACATGTTCTCATAGTTCGAGGGCCCATTTTGCTATTCTGCCTGAGGCTTCTCTGTTGCGGAACATGTCATGCAACGGCTGGTTGGTCAGCACCTTGATCGTGTGTGCTTCAAAATAGTGCCTTAGCTTCCTTGCGGCCATGACCACTGCGTATGCTATTTTTTCCAATTCTGAATAGAACGTTTTTGATCCGGAGAGAGCTTCGGATACATAGTATACCGGAACTTGAATTTTCACCGCCTTATCTTCTTTCTTGGCTTCTTGCTCTTGGACGAGGGCTGCACATACTGCTGAGTGAGATGCTGAAACATACATCAGAAGAACTTCATCTTTTTTGGGGCTTGCAAAAGCGTGAGTTCTTTTAGATATTCCTTTAACTCGGCAAAAGCTTTACCTTGTTCGGGTCCCCATTCGAAATGCTTCGAGTTTCTTAGGACTTTGAAGAAAGGAAGGCTTCTTTCGGCGGATCTTGAGATGAATCTGTTTAATGCCGCAATTCTTCCAGTGAGTTTTTGCACGTCTTTTTGACATTGAGGTTCTCTCATGTTGGTGAGGGCTTTGATCTTGTCCGGGTTGGCTTCGATTCCTTTCAATGATACTAAACAGCCGAGGACCTTCCCCTTTTTAATTCCGAAGACACATTTCTCCGGGTTGAGTTTGAGATTTGTGCTTCGCAGATTGGCGAAGGTTTCTGCCAGATCGCCGATATGGTCTTGCTTCTTGACGCTTTTCACTACGAGATCGTCAACATATGAAGAAAGATTTCTACCTATTTGGTCGCCGAAAGCTTCCTTTGTCATTCTGCAGAAAGTTGGTCCGGTGTTTTTCAACCCTTCTGGCATTCGGACAAAGCAATACGTTCCGAATGGCGTGATGAAGCTTGTCTTTTCCTCATCTGGCATGTACATATATATTTGGTGATAGCCTGAGAAACAGTCTAACAGCGAAAGCAATTCCGACCCTGCCGCTGAATCGACGATAGTGTCTATTCTCGGGAGAGGGAAATCATCTTTGGGGCAAGCTTTGTTTAGGTCGGTGAAATCTATGCACATCCTTCATTTCCCGTTTATCTTTTTCACTGGGACAGTGTTGGCTAACCACGTCGGGTACTTCACTTCTCTGATGACTTTTGCATCCAGCAATCGTTGCACTTCGGTTTTTACTGCTTGCACTCTATCCTCGGACATTTTTCTGAGTTTTTGCTTTTTTGGTTTGGTGTTGCCATCTATTCTGAGCTTGTGCTCGATGATATTTCTGCTGACCCCCTGTAGGTCGCTGGCGGACCATGCGAAAACGTCCTTATTTTTCCCGAGAAATGCGATGAGCTCTTCTTCTTCCTCTTTCGGCATTCCCTCGGCGATGATGACCTCTTGACCTAACACACTTTTGTCAAGCAGCGCTCTCTTGGTCTCGCCCATTGGTTCGATTGGTGGGTCTTCTTTGTCCATTTGTTTCTCTAACTCGGTTGGCTTGTTGTGCCGCACTTTTTCTGGTGAAGGGCGCACAACAAGGAGTTTGTCTCTCAGGTTTTTCCAGGAGTAAATGGATCCTGGAGGTAGTCGGGAATACCAGTCCAGGGCTTGGTGCTCGATTGCTGTGACAAATGTTTTTGCGAGGACTGTATCATTCCCTCCTGCCGAAGCTATCGCTGCTTCGAAGGACATGAGAAATTGTCTTGGGTCTGTAAACCCGTTGTACTTGGACACTAACACTGGCTTGTATGATATCGGCCAAGGAGCGAGTTGAAGGCCCTCAGATAGAGGTGAACTTCTGTCTGCTCTACTGATTGCTGGTACGGTTTGGCGATGATGCACTCTGTATCTGTGGCCGCCGTCGCCATTGTCTTCGTGTTCTTGATCCACAGCTGTGCGCTGATGATGGGGTTGCCTTATGCCGCTGTTTTGGCCGCTTATGTTGATAATATCTTCTAGGTCTTTCTGCAATTCCCTGATGACCGCTTTTGCTTGGTCTATTTGTCGCTGCAGCATCTCCTTTTCCCTTTCTCTTTCTTCTCCTTTTCCCTTTCTCTTTCTTCAGACATCTTGTCCTCTTTTGCCACCCGAAGCTTCTTGACTGTGTTTTGTAGAGTCAACAACTCTCGCATTTGCTTCTCGGCTTCCGTTTCTTCGGTGCTGTTGTCGACATTGAAAGGGTTGACGACTTGAGGACCGGCTTGTCTCTTCTTGCTTGCTTGGGCTTGGTGGCCCGAAATTGCGGCATCTTGGTCGGGATTGGGTTGCTTGCCTAGTTGCTTGTCGGTTACTGCGCTTGCTTCCGCCATTTCGGCGTCTCGCTGATTCTTCTTTCTTGCTTCGAGGTCTTGGATTGCCTGCCACCGGATTTCCTCTTCGGAGAAACCTGGGTCTTCTGGGAGGATTTCGTCTTCAATCTCTACTATTACTGGCTCGGCTATCGCTCTTTCCTTTGATTTTTTGTGGGGCATCGCAGGTGCTTCTCGAGCTACACAAACGGTGGGTGCCGATGTTGGGGATTCGAGGTGATCATCGCGATTACCTCTTCTCCACCTAACATAAGTGATACAACTCGTAGAAAAATGGTGCAAACGAATGGATCATCATGACTATCGGGAGTAACAGTACATCATGAACCGTCCCATCACACGGTCCCCGTGGCATGGTATTTATAGGGAGACCGAAGGGACATTTGCACATGACCAAAATGCCCTCCGATCGCCATTACAGAGAGAGATCCAGTCGTATACAAAATCGTCAACCAGGGGTACACATGTCATTTTGCCAGCTGGGAAGACCTAACCCTAGCGCTACGGGGTTCTTGAATGATCAGTTCCCTCGCTATTTCCCTTGGTCGCGCGACGCCATCGCCGATGCCTTTGTCGCCATACCCTTGGGTCGTGTCTTGTAAATGGCGACGGGTTAGCGCTGGTCCCTTCTCCCAACAATGACAATTGCTAAATAAGTTAAATGAGTATACATATATTTATTATAATAAATTAAGGACAATTACTTTGATACATTTGAAATTAGATAAACATAAATGTAAATAATGTTGCTATTTAATTTTTTTTTGTCCATCGAATTTCCACCCACCATCTAACTAATTTTTAAAGTATGTTAATTTATTTATGTCTTATTTTTTCTCTCTTAATCCCTTTACTGTTGGTATGAATAGACTGAGCCGGTGGAAGGCGTCTTTTGGCAGAACGTCTCTGAGTTTTTTTTTTTATAACTGAGAACGTCTCCGAGTTGAGCAAACATAAAGCGAACCCGTACTTCCACGAAATCGGCAGCTGGTTGCAGGGCCGTCTCTGAGAATTTGAGGCCCGAGGGCGAAATGCGTAGTGGGGCCCTATAAATTCGCCACTTCGGCAGAATTGGTAGGTTGCAATGTTTAGCAAAAGTTGAACATGCACTATTGATCATCTTGACTTTACATTACCACCTCAACTATAGGAATACTCTAATGATGAATCCAAGAAATAGAAATATCATATTATTAAAGTTGATCAAATATATAGAAATTGTCAGTGGCAACTCATTTTTAAACAAAGAGAGTAGTAATTTCCAAGTCTTCAATGACAACAAACTGAATGAAGCATACAGATATTCACGTCATGAGTTAGACTATCCACAGCAGTATCGGTGCTGAAAAACTGACTCGTGGGCCACGCTGAGGCGATGCTGAGAAAATTATTGACGCCCGCAGTGGCCAGCACCGATGCCCAACAAACCTGTGGGTCCGTTTGGTCATATGGGCTTTCTTCCTCAATCAACCGAGTCCTCGTTACCTCCTTCCCGAAGCAACCAAGAAATCTCGATTCCTCCAAACTCCAGCCCCAAATCGATCCCCTCCAGCACCAAATCGATCCTCTCCCCCCTCACAAATCGATCCCCTAGCCCCAATCGATCCATCTCCCTCACAATCAATCCCTCTTCCTCTCGAATCAATCTCTCTATCAAGCCCCAAATCGATCTCTCTATTTTCCCTACTGCGGTTGTGCGTCTTCCTCTGCCTCCACCTCAGCGCACGGCTCCTGTTCTCGCTGACCGTCGCCGTCGCACGCGGAGCCTCGCCTGGTGCCGCGGCGAGGAGGGAGAAGGCCAGAGACGCCTGGTCTTCGCACTTGGCTTCTTCACCAGTCCGACGCGGTACGGGACAATGCCGGCGCAGCGCTCTCCGTCTCCCGTGGCCTTCATGGTGCCGCCCATGCTCCAGTCAGGCGCAAAGTTGTTTATTCATTTTTTAGTTCTCAGCACCGAGGCTTGAACATGATCCGGGAGCTGGGAATTTCGTGTTTGAGCACCGCCTGCAGTGGACAGCACCGGTGCTGAAATAAGAGAGAGAGTGTTTCAGCACCGGTTTTGCTCACCACTGTGGGTAGTTTTAGTAGCTAATAAATGATACATATTTTTTAAAAATATTTATATACAAAATACCTTCCCTTTCCTTTTATTTTTGTTACTAACATGAAATTTAATAGAGAAGTTGTACAGGCAAGTTGACAAAACAACACACGCAAGTTGTACACGCTGTTAGTTTGGACTATACGTTATACTGTTGAGTTTAGATTGCCCGGCTCTCTACTGTTGAGTTTAGATTACCCGGCTTCACCCATGCACATGGCCCCATGGGCCTTCTCATTTTTACACATGCTAAAAACTAAAGCCCACTATTAGGTCCACAAGACAGATACATTAGGGGGTGTTCGTTTTGAGGGGTCTAAATTTTAGAGGGTGAATCTTGTTATTTAGAAGTATTAAATAATGTTTAATTACAAAACTAATTGCAAAATCCCGGATTTAATTCGCGAGACGAATCTAATGAGAGTAATTAAGCCATAATTAGATGATGGTTACTGTAGCATCATTATAGCAAAACATAAATTAATTAGGCTCATTAGATTCGTCTCGAAATGAGCATTCATCTGTAAAAAAATTTTGTCATTAAATTTTATTAAATGTTTTTAAATGATAAGATTTTATTTCATTTTAGAGCTCTATAATTTAGAGACGTGGAAACGAACGGGGCTCGGCCTGTTTTCGGTCGTCTTCTTCCTGGCAGCTGACGGACAGAGTAGAAGCTCCAGCTTTCAATGGCGATTGCATCGTGAACTCCAGAATCGAGGGGGAGAGCTGGGATTTGGCTCCAAAATCGCCGTAACTCGTCATATTTCACATCCGCCTCTGCTAGTGAACTATTTTTGAGCTTTGTTTGGCTTTTATTCTCTAGGCAAGATAGGAATCGGGGGCCCCCAAAATTTTTGGGGCCCTGTGCGGTCGGCCACATCGCCCTTGCCCATCGACGGGCCTGCTGGTTGGCGCGCACAACCGCGGCGGAGCAGGCCTCGCCGGCGGAGCCTACCCCTCCTACCTAGTGTCAAAGCTCCGACGGCAACGGATTCTCCAGAGGCACTCCCATCTCTCGCTTGTTTGGGACAACTCGTCGGAGACCACAGCATGTCGTCCTCGGCGGGCGCGCCGCCAGATGAAGGAGGGGATCGGCCATGGCAGTCGTACCACACTGCCTACACCAACGCCAAAGCGGGTACACCCCCTTCATCGTTATTCGTCTATAAGACTGCGGGTTTAGGTGGATTAGCTCGGCGTCGCCTTAACCCTAAGGCATGAATCTGGTGATTGTTTATTGTCTGCTAGAATGAACTTCAAAGAGACGGAAAGAAACCCTAGCGCCGCCCCTTAGGCGACACGGGCGGCCATTCCACCCCGCTGCCGCCGGCCTTCCTCTTCCCTCTCCCCACCCGGCCGCCGCCGGAGCCTGGCTACCGGAACAACCCGAGTAGCGCGCAAGGACGGTGGCGGCGGGGTCTCTGGCGAGTCTACTTCGCCTCGTTCTCATCCTCCCTCACCAGAGAAGACGACGACAGGGAGATATTGATCTGCAACATCAGATCTCCATCCTTGTGGGTGGCGGCATGGTGCTCTTGGCTGCGGCGTCGGGCTCCGTGTTCTGCGGCGTGCATCGGCGGCAATGGTGCGGTTTTCCGCGTGCGTTGCTGTTGCCACGCGATCTGGCGATGGTGTTCCACAGCTTGTGGCCGCGGGCAATGGCACATCATCAGGCGCGGCCGCGTTCAGCTGGTGGCGGTGCCTTGTCGGTCCTGATCCGATCGAACACCGTGGCACGTCAGGAGGCACAGCCGTAGCCTGCTGTTGTCGCATCCTGCTGCATGCGTGGGTGTTCTTTGTGGTGCTCCTCAGCGTGGCACATCAGGGAGGCAAATTGTTGCATGATTGGCCGTGGAGTCCCATGGCGAGCTGCTGGTGGGTTCAAATCAAAAGGCGAAAGCTGAGCCGGCGATTGCCGGTGCCGACAGTGTTGACGCCTTCGGGCGCCATTCCCTTCCTGGAGGTGCTGTCATGGAATCCATCTCCACGATCATCAATCTCCGGGTGAAAACCTAAATTCGATCTCGAATGGGCGTCGGCGGCATCTACGATGTTGCTTCCTCGTTGGAGGCGTTGCCTTGGAGAGTCTGCTTGTTTCTCGGTCTTTCTTTGGTTACGATCTCCTGCAGAAAATGGCGATCTTCGTCGGTGTTGGTTTGGGTGGTATTTGCTTTAATCAAGAGATGATGTTCATCATTGGATTGGCTTATGCTCAAGTGTTGTCCTATCCCTGATGTGGTGGAAGAACGGACAAAAAGAGTTAACCTTACTCAAGAGGCTGCACCGGAAGACGAAAAACTGCGGACATGAATCGTTTTCTTTTATTTGCTTGTTTTTTCATCAGTGTAGCGTTTGTGCACTTCTGATGATGGCTGACTATTGTCGGTGATTGTATTTGGCTGTAACTCTCTTGGAGGTCAAGGCCACTGTGGCTGTAGCGTCCTTGTGAGCCAAGGCCGGGATTAATGCAATCTTCCCATTATCAAAAAAAAAAAAAAAAGAATGAACTTCAAATTTGTCTGGAGCATTTTTACTACTGTGGCTGCATAACGTTGGAACAAATTTGGAGCTTATCTCTCGCTCTGCCACCAAATTCGTTGCGGAAACACATTTGTATATGATACTTTTTTTTTAAAAAAAAAGAATCTTCACTTGATACTATATTAGGTCATTTTTTGTTTCCTAACTAAAAGGTCAACAGAGTTATGAAATTGAAAAAATGGATCGTAACTCATTTCAACAGAACAAAAGGTTTTCTATTCACCTGTTTTTCACATTTCGGAAGTAAAACATTTCCCACATGGTTAGGGACTACCTTGAAGGGAAAATGGATTTGCATTTCGTAAAACATCACTTTGTTAGCTTTGCCACGGTAACCTTATTATAACTATAATATGCTGTTCATGTTGTGGGTTGTGGCTTTTCTTAAGTTTTCTTCTTTCTTTTGAAAACAAAATTGTCCCATGTCGTGTTGCTTTAGGAATGGAGGGAGTTGACAAGGAGAAGGTGCAGAAGGTAATCTATGAAATGAGCAAAGGTTCAAAATATTTTGAAAATGAGCAGAGGAAGGAGGCATTGACCAAACAAAAGATTGAGCACTTGCGTGCACAATGTGCAAAACTGACTCATGATGATATATCACATTTTCAGAAGGTATGGATTAACACATGTACTTGATGTATTTTGTCTTTCATTTATTTCGGTACACAATATGTTAAGCATGCACTGCTTGACTTGACTCCCGATAATAGATCGACGCAACTAAAGCCTTTTATACTCTTACCCCTACAGACTGGTTAGTGATGTCAAATGATCAGTTCATTAATGTGTACTTGTGTAACTGTGTTCTGTAGAGAAACTCATATATGCATGGGTACTTCTATCATCTCAAGTTTTTAACTTCATTTAAGCAATATTACTTGAGTTTAAAGCCATTTCCTTCATAGAATCATACAGAGTGGTAATGAATCTAATGTAATTATCACTTTTATGTCCATGCCATGTTTTGCCCTCCCATCTTTTGTTCCTCTCATGTTGTCATCCTTATGTAACAATTTTCAGGTTGCTGAAAAGAAAATATTGGAGTTGGAAGCTTCACGAGATCTTTCAAAGGTCTGGCTCCACACGGACATGGATGCCTTTTATGCTGCTGTTGAAACATTGGAGAATCCATCGCTGAATGGAAAAGCATTGGCAGTTGGTAGCATGTCTATGATAGCTACTGCCAATTATGAGGTATACATTCTAACTTTATTATGAATGAAATATGGATATGCATACATCTTTGCATTGACAAGCATCTGTCCTTTCCATTCTGCTGAAATGTTTGGCTGACGGTGGGACCAGGCCAAAAATCTGTATTTTTCTGTTATTAATGGTGCAAATAGTTGTAGTTTTGTGAAATAGGCCTAAAAAATTGTAAGTCTCTGTTACAAAGGTACAGACATTCGTCGGTTTATGAAATTTAATCAAATTAATAACTATCACTAAAATCACAATTAGTTCATATACTCTAATGTGTTCCATTGCGTCTCTTATTTGGAGATAATAGGTTACTTATTATCGAATGATGATCAAATTGTTCGGAGTTAGATTTCCTTGAATTATTAACTGGATGGGCGAAAATACTGCTTGCTTATTTTCCTTGTGTGGTAAAGGTACAAACAACATTATGTTTTATCTAATATAGATTGTAACTCATTTACTGCTGCAGGCACGGAAGTTTGGAGTTCGTGCTGCAATGCCTGGTTTTATTGGGTGCAAACTGTGTCCTGGCTTGGTTTTTGTTCCACCGAACTTTGAGAGATACAATCATTACAGTGAGCTCACAAGAGAAGGTTTGTAAAATAATATTCAGTAAGCCATTAGGGGAAAAAGGTTTCAAACATATTACACTATATATGCTGAGAAGAACTGATTATTAAAGTATTGGTGGCCTTAGTTTTCCGTAGGTATGATCCCAACTTCATTGCAACAAGTCTAGATGAAGCATACCTCAACATTACCAATGTCTGCAGTGAGAGAGGCATTACAGGTGAGGAGGTAAGCTTAAACATTTTCTCATTATCGCAGCTTCCTTATGGTTTGCTTTTCCAGAGCAGTTGATTTGATTTGCTTTTCATGGTTTATATTGTTTTTCCAACCTGCTAGTACTACATGATGAAGTTTAATGATCACATTGCCAGGTTGCTACCGAACTTAGGGCTGCCATTCACCATGAAACAGGTCTAACATGTAGTGCTGGTGTTGCTCCAAACCGCATGATTGCAAAGGTCAGTGGTTGAAACTTCCGTTTACTTCTTTTCCTTGTTGAAATTTGATCTCTAAAGGAGCAATGGTTTGTTCTAGTTATGTTTTTTTTTTCTCTATTACTATTTTCTTATATCTGTCTTCATGTTTCATCAACTGTTATACATGAGTATGAGATTATGTATATACATAGGTCTATTGACTGTTACTGGCACAGTTTTTCTGTAAGCAATGCTGCAGTTGAAATGGTTATTTTCCACGCATGATTGAAGACATTTTTTGGTTGAATGATCTGGTTCACTCCTTTTCAATAGTTTTATATTTTTATTAATCTTGGTGTATCTTAGTCCACAGCAAAGTTACAGGGTTCCTTTCCTGTTTGGTGTCCTTTTTCTAGGTTTGTTCTGATATTAACAAGCCCAATGGACAATTTATTTTGCCAAATGACCGCAAAGCTGTATTGACATTTGTATCAACATTGCCTATAAGAAAGGTACTTTGATATTTTTCTCTATTCATAATAAAAGAGTTTTGTTTTTTGGTTTTGTTTAAGTGGCCTATTTATCATATGCATTTTCTTCATATATGCTCATTTATGACTTGGTTAATTGATGAAATATGTTAACCATTTTACAGAAACAATTTCGAGATAAAAGTCCTAATAATTTTGTTCTAACTCAATTTTAAGATGTAATGCTGTTCAATTCTCATTGGCGACCTTTCTTTGGATGTTCATGATTTGGAAAAACTGATTTATTAGATGAAGATATTGTATGCAGATAGGTGGTATAGGCAAGGTAACAGAACAGATGTTACGCCAAGTTCTTGGAATCAGTACATGCGAGGATATGCTGCAAAAGGCTGCTTTCTTATGCGCTCTTTTCTCTGAAGGCTCAGCTGGTCAGTTGTCAATCGCCCTTATTAGCTATTCTGTCACAAGATTTTAGCAAACTATATATCATGTCTATCCAAAACAAAATTTCAGAATCAACTGTATTTGAATTCGATGTCTTCAGATTTCTTTCTTTCAGTTGGTCTTGGATTAGGCGGTACAGAAACTCCCGAGCAAAGACAAAGGAAAAGTATCAGTTGTGAGCGAACTTTCACTGCAACCAATGATTCGTCTTTGCTCTTCGAGAAATTAGGTATACTTCTTCATAACTTATTTCTGTAAGCAAGAGGTTTGATGATTTTGTATCTCAAATGCTTAAGCAACTTGGTTTCATTACACAGGGCTGTTTTTGTGCTTTAATGTTAACTTTTCTCTTGCTTACATCATACTCAGTCATCTTACTGGCTATATGTGCAGTGCACCTAATCTTCTATACATTATTTTGCACTATGCAATCTATCAAAGTACTATAAGTAGCCTCAGTTTATAATACATTAGCTCCTTCACAGGCCCTTGATGAAGGCTGCTTACAAGTTTTTAGTACAAAATGGAAGAAACTTCCAAGCACCATTTTGTTCTTGATGCTATGTCATGTTAACCTACGGAATATACTTCAAATACTTTTACCAAGCTTTAGATAGCAGGTCCTGCGGTAAAGCATATGATCACTATTCATGTGAAACATATCAGTGCACCATTAAAACTATAGTTTGATATTACAATAACTTATACATTATTAGTCAGACCAGCTTCTTGTTATTAGATACCATTTGAAGTCAAGCAAGAATGTTTTTTTAACCCATTAATTACTTGGAAGTGATCCATAACGCTTCTTGGAAGTGATTATTCTGCATGTAAGAATAATATGAAAAGTTACAAATAATGATCAGATGAGATATGGCCAGTTGGAATTGAACCATGGCAACAATGTAATTACACCCCGTTTTTTTGTAACGAAGTATCATAAAATTGATTTGTGCGAATAAACAATTTAAAAACGCTGAAGATATTATTAGACATTCATGTCCTCCTGCATCTGATCTGATAGGTGGTCAAAAATTATGCGATGCATGACTGACCAACTTGTTTTCTATTTTTCAGCAAACCTTGCAGAAAATTTAGCTGATGATTTGCAAAAGGAAGGCTTCAAAGGAAGGACACTTACACTCAAACTGAAAACTGCAGACTTTGAGGTTTCAGCCTCCCACTCCTGCAAATATTGACTAGTTTTCTGTAATGAATGATCTGTAATCAGGAAGTGATTTTTTTTTTTGGTTGTTTGATGAATTACTAGATTGACCAACTATCTGAATCAGGTTCGGACAAGAGCAGCAACTGTACGAAACTACATCAACTCTAAGGAAGATATCCTAATCTATGCTACGAAGTTGCTAAAGGCTGAACTGCCTCTTTCTTTGAGATTGATGGGTTAGTGTCTGCATCTTAACTATTAGTTGATGGAACTTGTGGATCCATTACAAGTTTGGTCACGTGACAAACATCTCTACCTCATTGTCCTCGAAGCATTTGTTACAGTATTTTGCTTTTCTTCTTTCGTCCAGCTGCTTTTGCAGCTAGATTCTTTTTGCTTCTGACATGGTGCATGTTTCACTTTTACCTTACCAATTGGACCACGATGACCTTATTGTATTAATGCCCATATTTTGATGTTGTCTATTATATTTGGGCTTTATTACATTATGTTCATTTATAAGATTTCTTTCTCCCGCTTCATCCCAACTAAAAGTTATGCTAATGCAAACTAACAGGGTTGAGGATGTCCCAGCTTCATGATGATAAGGACCATTCAGCTACTTCGACACAGAAGACACTTGATATATTTTTTCGTTCGTCTTACAGTAACTCAAATGCCAAAGGAATAGATGGGCAGGATAATTCTATTAGTGTGACATCAAAGGATGAATATCTGGAACATGATGCCAGAACTGATGGTTCCATGGATCAACAAGCATTCCTCACACATGATGAAAGCTTTTTTCTACCGGAACAAAGGAGTTCAGTCAATTGTAGTAGCAAGGATGTCTTACGCAGCCAACTTATCTGTGATGGCTTAGGTGGAACAAAATCAAATGACATGGAATCCAGTGAGCAGGTTTGTCTAAACTAATATTTGTGCAATTATATCATAGTCAAGGAAAAGGGCGGGGCTTTATTTTCATGTCTTTGTACACGAATAAAATAATAATTTCATCTGGTGTTCACCATGTTAATCATTAATATGCGATTCTTGCTTATCATGCAGATTAAAGACACAGATAAGCATGATGAGCTTTGCCACTTGACGAGTCCGGAAGCTACGGCTTCATCAAGTAAACCTGACCATCAATTCTGGATTGACGACTATATCTGTTCACTTTGTGGATTTGAACTACCTCCAGGCTTTGAGGAGGAGAGACAAGAACATTCAGATTTTCATTTGGCTAAAATGCTGCAGCAGGACGAGAGGTATATCTCTATCTTAACATGCTCATAGATAACATGTTTCATATAATACATGGCTGAATTATTTTACTAGTGGTGGGCTTTGCAGATCATTCTTTGTGCAATATTAGTATATGTTAATATTAAATTTGTTTTTTTAATAAAAAAATGTCAACCAACCTAGGTGACTTTTAATAAGAAGGAATAGGCACCCAACATTTGTGGTCAGGACAAACATCCATTCCCTTAACCAACTAATTTAGGCTCAGTTCCTCCTCTTGGTGTCTATTAATATCTGATCATATTGACGTTGACGTCCATTGCATTTGAATATTAATGAGTTGACATGAAATGTCGACATTAACATAGCCATTATTTTATTTTTGTATTACCGAGAGATGAGATGAACGGATGTGTCAAACTTGACAGTCTGTCCCCTTTTGCATGTAGCCGGTTAGCTGAACGGCCATGCTCTGCCACACCAACACCAAAGAAAAAACTCAAGTCTTCAAAAGATGGAAAACATATTCCTATTGATGCTTTCTTCAGAAAATCAGAGCCCCCTAAGTAGCTGGTGTTGTACATGTAACTTCATTCGATGATCGAGATGGAGAGCTGACGACGCTTGCCACGTGCTCCATGTAAGTTCATTCTTCATGTAAATATTGTTTCAACACCACGTTCCATTATTAGTAGGAAGCAAGATTTCCTGTTTTTATTCTATTCCTCTGTTCCAACTAGCCCCTTGTAAAGGTAGCGCTTGGTTACACAGGCACACAGTGGGGAGAGATTGGAACTTGACAAAAACCTTCATCAAAGATGCTGGTCGCAACTTCCTCCCTGGCTTATTCCATATCAAGCCCGCACCTCAGAGCTTGTGAAGGGAACATGGTTTTATATAGTTGAGAAGAAACTTGCGTCAGGCGTACTACTAAATTCAACCAGAAAAGCTTCAAAGTACAGAACTATATCAACTTAATTATATGCCCTTTCCTCTAGTGGCAGTTCATACTAGGTTGCCTAGCTTGACCAGTTTGATCATCGATAATAATTTCTACTAAACCAAGAATCAGCCTAGCCAGGTATGTGGTTCCCGTTTTGCATCTCAAGATCACTTGTGTGGGCTTCCTTCACTTCTTGGTCCTGTCAACGTTAGCTTTTCGTCAAACTCATTTGCAAGATCCGCTCTGCTTACACAGACATTTTGCTGACGTATATGCGAAAAAATATTTAGTGGATACAACCCAATTGATGTTATGTGTTGGACTTGCTGCTGGAGGAAGGTTGCGCGTCCTTGCACCCAGGCAAAGGGGGCTCGTCCGCTCGTGTCCAGCCCGGTGCCACAGAGATCAACAACATGGAGCCATCTGCCGTGGTGGATGGGCCTTGCATCAAGTTGGGTTGCCGAACTGAGGTCTACGGCATGAATGGGGCTCCTGTTGAGAGCTTTAAATGATCATATCGACTATACTATGCCTGCACGTTATGACTTATGAATAAGTTCATCCATGTTCCTAAACACCTAAGGTATGCCATAGATTGTAAAGAAGCAAGTAACCCCAATATAGCACATTCATATCAGATTAATTAGGGGGCTGGTACGAATGTCTAGACCAGATTGTTGCACTGCAAGGAGAAATGCCTCGTCATATGGTGCTACATATGTTCTAGCATTATCTTGTTGAATCCATATGGTCTTGCTTGCATCTTTTGCAGGCCAAGAAGCAACAATTGCTGGAATGACTTTTTTAATCAGAAATGTTCTACTGACATCCCTAGTCACATTCATAGATTTTGTAAGTAAAGTCCCCATAGGCCTGTTATGGCTGCTCCTTTGAGCCGGCTACTATGACATGAAGCAAATTATTATTGTTAGAATCACAAAGGTTTCAAGCGATCAATTGATGAAAGTTAGTACTTTTTGAACAGAACTTCACCTGCCTAGCAAATGGCCACATGCCTATCTTTCCATCAAAGTAGCACCTCCTTTGGTGATAATAGCGAGGCCTTGCCACCCCTCCTAGCAGCATTATTATTTTTTAATTGAATGTGTATTTTGAAGCGATCTCAGTAGATCTTCCTCATCGGGCAGCACGTAAAACTTCTTAGCCTTTTTTTTTTTGAACCAGTTCTCATCTATACGCAAAATGTTGAATGAAACTAGGTTCATTGTTAACAGTTGCACTATCCTTTTTATTTCAAACTTTCAAATAAGGCTTCAATGTGTTCGAGTGATGACGAGACTTGCCAAGCATCAGCAAGGGATCTAATCGTAGTCCTTTTATTGAGATCAATTGTAGCTACTAGAGGACGCGAGAACATTACTACCCGGAAAACCCAGGAAGCGTTTTCTTGCGGCTGTAGCGCCTAGCGCAGCACACGAAAACCGCCAGGTTGAGCGTGCTAAGCGCCGCGAGGAGCCAGAAGAATCGGTCGAGGTGGCCTTGGTTGAGGTAATCGGGTATCCACCCAGGCTCGCCGCCCGTCGCCGTGAGGCACGCCCCCACGGTGACCACGAGCGAGCTCAGGTAGCTCCCGAGCGCCACCGTGAGCAGCGCCAGCGCCGAGCAGAGGCTCCGCATCGACGGCGGCGCCTCGTTGTAGAAGAACTCCGACTGCCCGACGCAAGCGAACACGACGCTCGCGCCCACCAGCAAGTACTGGGGCACCTGCCACAGGATGCTC
The DNA here is from genome assembly GCA_007726485.1 of Eragrostis curvula. Classification (NCBI taxonomy): domain Eukaryota; kingdom Viridiplantae; phylum Streptophyta; class Magnoliopsida; order Poales; family Poaceae; genus Eragrostis; species Eragrostis curvula. Next base: position 20,076,031 of record CM017443.1, on the reverse strand, counting down.
ATCGTCGGCGCGACGCGCTCTGCGGCGGCGTCGACCGCCAGGCGCCGCGTCTCGACGAGCGCCGCGGTCGCCATCACCAGGACGGACAGGAGCAGGCCGGCGCCGAAGCGCTGCAGCTCCGACAGGACCCGCTCGTTGCCGGTGAGCCGCCGGGCGGCGGGGACGAGGACGCGGTCGTAGACGGGCACCCAGACCACGACGCTGATGGCGTCGAACGACGCCAGCGACGCCGGCGGGATGGCGAACGTTCCCACCTGCGTGTCCATCGTCCGGCCTTGCTCCAGGAACGTCGACGAGAACTGCGCAAGCACGGCGAAGAACACGATCCCGGTGGCCCAGATGGGGAGCATCCCGATGATCGCCTTCAGCTCTTCGACCTGCGTGACGGTGCACAGCCTCCATGGGTCAGGGCCAGCAGACAGCTCTTCAGGCGATGAGATCACTGCAGCCTTGTCGAGGAATCTGCACAAAAGTCTCAGAACATGAGTGTCACTTTTTGCTGTGTCAAAAAGTGTTCACGACAGATCGAGGCCTCTACCTACCTGAGCACTGGCGTATGCTGCAGTGTACTGCCATCCGCCATTGATGCCTTCTTCTCGGGTGACTCGTAGAGAAGAACATCGTTATCAGGTAAACCTACATTCCATTTCCGAGTTGCTGCAACAATGACTTGGAATACTCTGAGAATTGGCTTCCCTTGTGGCTTTTGCACCCTGTATGAACCGGACCCAACAAGAAGACTGCGACGGCCAATGCAATGAACAGAGTCGGGATCCAAAGGCCTATGACCCATCCACAATGATCCTGCACCCACACAACAACGGTGCCCGAGACAAAGCTACCGATGTAGATAGCAAAGAAGAACCAGTTAAAGAAGGAATCCTTCTTCAGTCTTTCAGCAGGGATGCTATCATCGAACTCGTCAGCGCCGAATGATGAGACACACGGCTTGATGCCACCAGCTCCTATGGCCATCATGTAGAGGCCAACGAAGAACACAACAGACATAGATAAACCTTCCTGTAGGCAATCTGGTCCAGCGCAAGCCGAGAATGATGCTGAAATAGACATTGTAGCCATCCCCTTGTATTGAACAGCCAGAATCAATCAACTAATGGGAAATGGTTTGTATATCCGCAAACAAACTTTCGTAAAGATCAATGCTGGATAAAAATCGAGTTTGACTTCATGATTTTATTGCCCACATTCCTTTATTGAGTTATGAGTTTATGCCGATTCATGGTCTCCAAGATAAAATCATTAACAAACCATACTAGTGCAGTTACAAAAACATTTCAAAACTATTTAAGTAATGTCCAATTAATCAATCCCTATTGTGTTAAACATACTAATAATCAGACTTTAAATAATTTGACAACTCTCGATCATCAAATAGATAGAGAAAGAAAGAAGATAATCCTAGACTTCTTCCCACTTTTTTATGTGGTCAGGTATTTTTGATCCAGTACAATTAATTGCTTCATAGTTTCACAGAGGGTTCAGCTGCTTACAATTAGGTAAACTGTGAAGAAAGCCAGTGTGGTCAGGTATCTTCCCAGGTAGGAATCTGCTATGACAGCTCCAATCAGTGATGCGATATAGCAAGTCCCCTGCCAGTTCGTATAGTTTCTCGCTGCAGTAACATTATTTTCATGTAGCACTGTCTTAAGAAACGTCACCAGGTTGAACTGGATCCCATAGTATGCTAGCTCCTCGAAGCATTGAGTCACTGCAGTATAACACAGGGATGTGAAGGAAACTGTAGTAGAACCGGCGGCATAAGAAATGTTTCTGGGTCGAATATCAAGATTTACGAATACAAAGCTTGAAAAATGAAATGATTCTTTCGAAAAATAAGATGAAACAAAACGCATTTGTGTAATTTCATGAAATCGGGTATGCTCTGCCAACCTCAGATGTAAGTGCAAGCTCTCCAACCGCCAGTATGGTGCCTGACTTTTCGCTGCTACCTGCTACTGAATTCTGTAACAACACAACAGATCTAATTCTCATTTCTGCAGGTTCAACCGGAACTTGAATAGAGAAGTAGAGAACATAATCAGACGCTAGCAAAATTTCTTGAGCTTTCCGTTAGGTGATTCAAATGAACACACATAAGGCATAATATTGAACCGCCAGAAAGAACTAGCAGAAAAAAGGTTGACCTCAAGAAGTGGCTCTTCAAACTGTAAGTTGTCCCTGAGAGCTTCCATCCTAACAATCAAACAATTATTAGAGGTTAAAAATGATATGTTCGCGTGGTTGGGTGTTTCGTTCATGCTTTAGGCTCGTTATATTTACAAGAAAAATATTGCGCGTGTGTCGACACAACTGTACAACATGTATGGAAAAAGCTAACATCCTTATTCAATCCAACGAAAAATATTGTTTTGATTGTCCATCTATCTAACTTTCTTTGTTTCGAGTATGTGGTGTCCAACCCACATACTCAAATTCTTAGAAGACTCGGTTGATTTCTCTTACGAAAAATCTGTCATTAAACTGATTTAATATTAGTTTATATTAATATCACATTTGCATTATGACAGTTAAACCGAAATAATGACATGCACGTAACAGAAATCATAATCATAATAAGTTTATAGTTTCTCCCGGCGGGGCCCACGCTTCTACTGTTGATTACTGTTACCCTGTAGCATCCAGGGTGAGCCGTCGGATTGTTCATGTGCTACAGATCAAAACCGTTCGTTTCTCCCAACTCTGCCTATGCCCAGCTAACACGGTTGATGTACGACTAGCCCCTTCCCGACTCTTCCCGTCAGTATCCTCTCTACCTCTTCCCGATTATTCCTCCGCCGCACCCCAAACAAAATCTCCGGTGATCTCCCATCCCGGCGGCGCTCCACAAGCACCACGCCTCCCTTGGTCCGAACGTCGGCAGCTCCGACGATCCTCACACCCAGCAACCATTCACCGACCACCGCACCTGCCGCACGACGCTTCCAGCCTTCACGACTCCGGTGTAAATCAATCTGGCGCTGCCCATCCCGGTCTTCCCTACTGCAGCGCCGCTTGCGCCAGTGATCTCCAAACGGAGATAGCTCTGGGCTGTGGATTCAACGGGTGGCATCTGCAATCAGCCAATCACGGAGGCTGCTGCCCTGTTTCTCCTCCAACTGCGATTCGGATTCAACTGGCGGCATCTGTAATCACGGAGGCTGCCGCTCTGTTCGTCCTCCAACTGCGATAGCCAGGTCAGAAAAAGAAGAGTTAACAAGTGTTCAATTGCATTGTTAGGGTTGGCTTAATCACGGTTTAATTTTGTTGCTGTCGATTTAATTCCCTAGGAAATGAATTACAAACCACTAAAGTTCAGTGTATGCTCAGGGAAAAATGCATGTCCTGTTTCATACTTGGATGTGTCCGCTTTTCAAATTGAGATTCTACACCAGTCTCCTTTCTGATGCTTTATCATTTCAAACCACTAAAGTTCAGTGTATGCTCAGGGAAAAATGCATGCCCTGTTTCATACTTGGATGTTGTCCGCTTTTCAAATTGAGATTCTACACCTGTCTCTTTTCTGATGATTTATCTTTGCAGTTTAGCTTTCAATTTGACCACTGTGTCTAAATGCTTATCATTCCAAAATCCAATAAAAGATAGGTAGATCGCCTATATTTATGCTGCAGTTGTACCCATGCCTGAACTTTCTTCAAGGACAGACGCTAATCCAAGATATAGACACCGGCTGTTAATATTATATTTTTCTTTTTGCGACTAGAATTTGGGAAACATCTGCTTGCTTTACAGGTTAAATTATTTTCATATGTTTTGGTCACAGATTTATAACCATGTCTACATCTTCATCAAGATCACCACTTCTTGGAAGATGTAAACGAAAGCAACGTGCGTTGTTTCTTCTCAGCTATTATTTTGTTACTACAATCATACATCTATTGCCATCATAGAGAACATCTCATTTTTTTTCCCACTCAACAGCCATTTCCATTGAAGATGATGGTGTATCACCAAATGCAAAATCATTTTGCCATGATGCCGACTTCCCTGTCAGTTTCCATTCGGTTTCTAGGCGTTCTGTTCGGCGTCATTTATTGCTTCAGAGTTCTGGTATAGTTATTTGCTTCTCTTTAATTTTCCTCATGTTAATTTGTGTTTTATTATTACAACCATATTTGGAAAACTAAAATCAGAAACGATGTAAGTTGCTTGGTGAATTCAGATTATATTTTACCATTCTCTTTCTTTCTTATTAGAGTCGCATCAACAAGAGCTAACACTTATTCCTCGAGAGCGTCGAAAGCGTGCATTATTGGAAAGCACCGATGATTTTCCAACAGACTTTCAGTTCTCATCCAGTCGTCGTGTCCGTTCCCGCCAGCTACAAAACTCATCTGGTATATGTTTGATTTCCTAATTTTCTAGCTTTGTGGATGATTTGTGCATTGGCCATGTGGTTTATACATGTATCCATCACCTTAAGCGCACTTCCATGATATGGCTACATTTACCTTTAGATTACCCACGCCCGGACACTCCAACTATTGCTCAATCGGGAGAACATCACGAATCTGCAGGAATTGCAGTCTCCAACAGCGCTCATAAACGTAAGTAGATTTGTTATATCTCTTATTCTTAATTTTATTTTATTTTTTGGCATTTTTATTCCTTGATATTCATGTGATCCTATCAAATCATGAATAAAAAAATACTGGTGCCAAAAACAAATTGATAGTATCTGATGTCAAGAACATGCTAATAATACTCGGTGTCAGGAATATCCGAATATGTAAATAATATTTGATGCCAAAGACATGTTTGTCGTATATTTGATGCCAAGGACATGGTGGTAATAGCTGATGCCAAATCTTGAAAAATATTCGTTGTAATAAATTTGGTACAAAGGACATGCTGTAATAGCTGATGCCAAGTACATGTTGAAAATATTCGTTTTCATATACATACTGGAAATATTTGATGCCAAGGAGATGTTATTATTATTTGAATGCCAATATTATGTTGATAATATTTGATCGTACAAACATGATGTTGATATCAGAAACTCTGTTGCTTATGTTGGATGGACAGTGAACAGAATATTTATATCAATGCATAAGAAAATGGCCGTTTTGTTTATTAAATGTATCAAATTTGAGGATCTGTTGTTATGCCTCTTCCTCTTGATTCTTAGATGATTTTTTTTGGGGTCCCTTCTTAAGGTGATTATCACTATTTTTTTATTGCCCCTTTTGTTATTTTGCAGTAAGAAAAAGTGTTTACTCATTTATTCCTGCAAAAAAAAAAATTCTTGATGTTCGACTACGAGTTATGACTTTGGTGTTGTTTCCTCATTATACTGATAAAAAAAATCTGTGCAGTACAGTTAAACTAATGAAAGTTTGTATACCATTCGATTTCAGGAAGAAACAGCCAGGAACTGCCAAACTTGCTTTTAGAGTGATGCTTCAGTTCTCGAATTTCACTTCGCTATCCATGGAATTCTACATGTCACCCATGGTATAAAGATTCATTCTATCTTAAGTTTCTATTTTATATATGTTGTTATGATTCTTCAAATGATAATCATATATCTCATTACTTCTATTTTGCACTTCATTTTTTAGCAATTGATTCCTTCTATATAATCATATATCTCATTACTTTCAGGAGGCGCTGCTCCCTGATTTCTTTTGTACAGATATTTAATTGTTGATGCTCCATGCTGAATACTATGCCCAGTACGCTCGATGCGCAATACTTGATTACTAATAGTGGTCGTAACGGATGGATCACAATACTTAGTGATGAATAGTTGATCTGAATACAAGACATCAAAAATATGGTGATTATGTCTGCTGCCAAAGTATTTACATGGATTCATCATAGCAATGTGTATTCCATTCTGCTTTGGAAAATTGTATTTATTGAGGCTCATGTGATGCTATCTAATTATGATATACATATATTGACATGGAGAATATGATCATAGTATTAAATGAGAAGAACATGAAGCTCATGTGACTATCAGATCATGAAATACATATGTTGATGCAAAAAACATGATCATAGTATTTGATGAGAAGAACATGTTGAATTTAATACCTGTGACATGTCGATGATGCTCGATTCCAAAGAGTCACTGATTATATTGATTGTTTAATACTCGCTTAATATTTGTTACCCGGTTTAAAGCTCAATTTGTTTAGTTTAAAAAAATGTTGCTTATGTCTCTTCATCTTCCTCCTTAATTAGGTACCATTTTTACTCCATTAAATCTTGGACCGCCTTCCTGCAAATGCCGATATTGTGGTGCATTCTTCTGGTATGAGGAGCATGTCAACCGGCGTCAAAACACAACATCGCCATCATATAACAAGTGTTGTAAAGAAGGCAGCATTCTTTTATCTCCATATAGGCCACCTCCAGAGCCTTTATACAGCCTGCTGACTGGAGCAAACCCATCACTGTCAAATCACTTCTTTGAAAATATCAGGTGCAAACCTCTACTATACCTACTTTGTCAATCCATTATTGTTAGTTTTTCTTGCTGAGCATTAACATATCTTTATAATGTTAGGTACTACAATTCCATGTTTGCATTCACATCGATGGGTGTTAAAGTAATGGATTCAATCAATGATGGTCGTGGCCCACACATATTTAAAATTAGTGGTCAGCTTTGTCATCGCATCGGATCGCTGTTACCACAAGCAGATAAGCGTTCAGAATATGCTCAGCTATATATCTTTGACACTCAGAACGAAATTAGAAACAGAATGCAGGTTGCTACTTATGAAAATAGTACCTTTCAACCTAATGAAGAGATAGTTTCTGGTCTTATAGAAATGCTCAATGCACACAATCCAATTGTTAAGTTGTTCAGAATGGCACGTGATAGAATATCTAGCAACACTGATGACCGATATTGCATAAGAATTTTTGGCACACCTGATAAGCATGGTGACATATTCAGTGCTCCGGTAACTTCTGAAGTAGTTGGCTTAGTGGTTGGTAATTTTGGGACAACCGATGTGGGTCGTGACTTGATCGTTGAGGATCACGTTGGGCAGCTTCGTAGGGTGCATGAAAATCATTGCAAATTCATGTCAATGCAGTACCCACTTCTGTTTCCCTATGGAGAGGATGGATTCCATGAGAATATTTTATATCGCCGTTGTCGGAGATCAGAGTCAATCAAAAGGAAGCATGCTACTATGTTGGAGTTCTTTGCTTATAGACTTCACGACAGAACAGATGATTTCAACACTCCATTACGTTGCAAGAGATTGACACAATCCTATATAGTGGAAGCATATCGTTGTGTGGAAGAGTCTCGATTGAGTCACTATAGAAAAAAATCATTCCAAAGCAAGTATAGATCAGCTTCGTTTAAAGAAATTCGTGATGCAGTTGCTCAAGGAGTGATCGATGGTTCTGATACTGGTCAGGTAGTTATATTACCTTCCTCATTCATTGGTGGGCCACGCTATTGGTACCAAAATTACTTAGACTGTGTGGCACTTTGTGCAAAATATGGCTGTCCTGATTTGTTTATCACATTTACATCAAACCCATTATGGTCAGAGGTGACAGAGGCTTTGGCATTCATTCCAGGACAGCATTCATCAGACAGGGCTGACATTGTTGATCGTGTGTTCCATATGAAGCTAGAAATATTATTGGATGACATAACAAAAGGCGAGTTTTTCGGTCCTGTTATTGCAGGTAATTTTCTCCATATGTTCACATTTGTTACACTTGCATGCTGTATCTTTGTGTAGCCTTGAAGGTTATTTTTTTTACTTGATTTTAGATTTGCTTCCTTCTAAATATGTGTTGTCTTTGGGCGTTAGGTTATAGCATCTACAGTTCTGTGTTTCATTTACAGAGGTTACACTTCAGTGATAAGGAACAACATATTTTAACTCAAAACTAAATATGTTACATGGTCCATTTTTTTATTTTGTTGATCCTATTAGAAAATTATATTCTTATAAACAACAATAAAGTGAGAGTGCTGAAGCATCTGATTATAAATGACATGTGCTATTTATTATTTTCAATATCATTGTACTCACTAGGTAAATTCCTGCAGTTGTATACACAATTGAATTTCAGAAGCGTGGTCTTCCACATGCACATATCATAATATGGTTAGCCGGAAAGAAATTATTAACGGCAGAAGAAGTTGACACTTTTATATCGGCACAGCTACCTGATCCTTCTACTGATCCAATAGGCTATCGTGCTGTATCAGATTTTATGATCCATGGACCTTGTGGAGACGCAAATCCATCCTGCTCATGTATGATAAATGGTGAGTGCTCAAAGTCCTATCCAAAAGAATATTATGAAAAAACAGTCATATTGCAGAATGGCCATGTCCAGTACGCTAGACCAAAAAATGGGATCACTGCTAAAAAGAATGGCATGGATGTGGACAACCGGTTTGTTGTCCCACACAATGTTGACTTATTAGTAAAGTATCAAGCACATATAAATGTCGAGAGGGTCAACAGAGATGGCATGGAAAAGTACTTATTTAAGTATTTTACAAAAGGCCCTGACTCTGCAAATATTGGTCTTCAATCTTCATCTAATCAAGTAATCAACGAGATTCAGAATTACCTTGCGTGCAGATGTGTTACACCTAATGATGCTGCATGGCGGTTGCTTCAATTCGAACTTCATTACACGGATCCTTCTGTTGAACGTCTTCCTGTTCACTTGCCTCTGGAGAATAATGTTATATATATGGAGGATGATAACTTGGAGCAAGTCTTGAGGAATCCAAACAATCGTGTCACAAAATTAACTGCATGGTTTGAAGCAAACAAGACTCTTCCTCATGCTGTTGAGTATACATATGCCGAGTTTCCTGAGAAATTTACTTGGCATAGTGCTGACAAGTGTTGGTCCTCTCGAGAGGGTAATCAACGCAAGATTGGAAGAGTGGCACATGTTGGTCCTAATAAAGGGGAGCAATATTACCTTCGTATGTTACTGCATGTTGTGAAAGGGGCAAAATCATATTCAGATATTAGAACTGTTGAAGGTGTTTGCTATCCAACATTTCAAGCTGCTTGCCACGCTTTAGGTCTTCTTGGTGATGATCGTGAATGGTCATATGCAATGACTGATGCAGCTCGCTGGGCTATGCCAAATAAACTCCGTGAGTTCTTTGTTATACTCCTCATTTTCAACAATGTGCTGAACCCTTTAGCTTTGTTTGAGGAACACGTTTCAGCAATGAGTGAAGATATTATTTATCATGTTAAGCATGGGTCAGCATCACCTTACATGCCGTCTTTGGTAAAACATGTTAGATTTTATGTTCTTGCTGAAATAGACAATCTCCTAAAAAATTTTGGATACAATTTGCAGCACTTTGGTTTACCTTGTCCCAATATAGGTGAAGCATCTTTGATCATGAATAGACTTCTAATAGATGAACAATCATATGATTTGGACATAATATCTGCAGAGGCAGCTGAACAATGTAAAATGTTAAATTCCAATCAGAGAGCTATTTATGATGCCATCCTTCATTCTGTAAACAACAGAATTGGTCGCACATTTTTTATATATGGGCATGGTGGCACCGGGAAAACATTCTTGTGGAACACATTACTTAACACTATAAGGTCTCAAGGGAAAATTGCTTTGGCTGTTGCCTCCTCCGGAATAGCAGCATTGTTGCTTCCAGGCGGATGCACACCTCACTCTCGATTTAGAATACCACTGAACATTGAAGAGAATTCAGTTTGTGCTATTAAGAAAAATACGCATCTAGCTCAACTTATACAACAAACATCATTATTGATATGGGATGAAGCACCAGTCAATCATAGACATTGCTTTGAAGCTCTTGACCGCACTTTGAGGGATATCTTATCATCAAATGATCTATCTTTGAGCAATAAACAATTTGGGGGCATGACAGTTGTTCTTGGAGGAGACTTTAGGCAAACACTTCCAGTTCTACCCAATGCAAAGAAGCATCAGATCTTAGCTGCATCAATTACACGCTCCCGTTTATGGCCTGAGTGTACTGTCATGAATCTCACTGAAAACATGAGGCTTCGATCACCTTCCCTGTCACATTTTCAGCGAGAGCGCCTTCAACAATTTTTAGATTGGTTGCTTCAGGTTGGAGAAGGGACGGTTCCTGGATCCTCTCCTACTGACCAGCGTGATGCTTCATGGATTGAGATTCCTGAATATCTGTTGTTGCCTACTGAATCAAGAAATCTTGAAGGATTAATGGTTCAGAATTGACCGATCCTGCTACTTACTTTTGTGAACGAGCAATCTTGGCACCAACAAATGAGATAGCTGCTGCTATAAATTCCCATATGATTTCCCAACTAACTTCAGAGGAAATGTCATATTATAGTTTTGATACAATTGATGATGATACAAATAACCGTGCAACACTTGACGCTCTTTATCCAACGGAGTTTCTAAACACAATACAAATGAGTGGTTTGCCAGAACATCATTTGAAGTTAAAGGTGGGAGTACCAATAATGCTTCTGCGCAATCTCAACCCGGCAAAAGGTCTTTGCAATGGAACTAGACTAATAGTTACCTAGCTGACCCGTTGGGTTATCGAAGGGGAGATAATCACTGGAAAGGCTAAAGGCTGCAAGGCATATATCCCAAGAATTGTCATGACATCAACTGATAGCAGATGGCCTTTCAAACTAAAACGCCGACAATTTCCTGTTAGAGTTTCCTATGCAATGACAATAAATAAAAGCCAAGGCCAAACACTTAACAGGGTTGGTGTTTACTTACCGAGTCCAGTATTTTCACATGGGCAATTGTATGTTGCTTTCTCACGGGTAACATCGCCGGAGGGTCTGCGTGTTTTGATTGAGAATAACCCCTCTGAATATGCAAACTGCACCCACAATGTCGTATATACTGAAATATTCAGTGATCTAGCTTGATGGTAAGCTCATCCACTTTACAAAGATTTATTTACATATATTTTTATCATAATTATCTCTTTTTTATTGTTCTTTCCTTGGATGCTCTTGCTTCTGATATGAATAATACTCTATGTGATCAATGTGACCATCTCACCGTGGATTGAAAAAATACTTTTCTGCAATTAGGAACAACACCTATTGGCACACCAACTCGAAGTGATCTTCACCATCATAGTTCTGAGGGCACTGTTTTTGCTGACTTCTATTATGATCTGCGCCATAGGTACATATCTTACTCATTGCCTTCAATACATCAATAACTTATGTTAGCATTAATTTCTCTATACAGGTCCTCTGGTTACACCTCAACAGTTTTTTTTACTAATATAGACTTGCAGTCCCTATTATAAATGCACTTTACTTGCTTCCTTGCTGATCATTGCATATGATTGTAATGGTAGGCTCTGATGTCAAAATATCACTTGCAGTCCCCATTGTAAATGCATTTTACTTCCTTTCCTGCTGGTCATTGCATATGATTGTAATTATAGGCTCCGATTCTAGCGTCCTGTGTCAATAATAGGTGGGATTTTTTTCTTCATATTGTTGCTTCTGTTATACACAGTGTCTATTGTTCTTGACACAGTGCTCAGCTTTATTTTGAACCCTCCTTTTTCTTAATTCAGTCACCACGTTGTGCATTTGGCATTTGCATTTAAATTTTGGTAATTTTTCTATATACCCTGTGCAGTTAATAATTCCTCGCATTATTTTCCCGTAGGCACATGGTACCCAGACAAGCTTATTTTGGATTTTGCTATTCTGATCAGTCAGAGAACAAGGCTACATTGTTAAAGTTTTTACTGCATATTACCTATGTATTATAGTTTGTTTTTCTTTATTTTTCACATCTTCAACACACCCTCAGCTCCTTTTTATGTTAGCATGGTGGTTCATCTGAATGGAGCTCCTATGTTTTGTAATATGTGATCCACGTTGCCACATTGGAGTACCAGTGTTTAATCAATTTCTTTAATTTGTTATAACTGGGTTTCAGCAGTTCTTTTATGTGAATGAAGTGGTTCGTTCTGGCTGGTGCATTTTGCCATATGCGACTTACATTTCCTGTGAGGCCAATCTCATACCACTTTGAACCACATTCTTTTTGATATTGTTTCCTGTTCATTCGTGCTGACTTACTTAACACAGAAATAAATTTGCCGTCAAACCAAATGGGCAATGCACAAATCTCTTAACTGTATGTCTAGCCTTGCGGCAGTACCCCGCGGCATGGTCGTTCATCTGAGTACCCGCGGCAACTGCCGCGGGGTCTCTTTCTAGTTAATATAAGACATATAGAACAAAAAAAAATTATCCACAGATCTGGCCAAGATAAGATAACAATAAAAGGATAAAAATCATAATGTTCTGCTAAATAGCCATTATGCTATGTCCACCACAAAACAAGAGAAGTTATAAACAATTACATGGTATTCTGCCCAATCCACCAAATTATAGCGATAAAAATGTAACCATACATCAAATATGTAAAATAAGAAAAAGTGTTAAGAAGTCACATAATCAGCATGTAGTATGTCACAGTTTCAATTCAGAGGTAGTCCGACCATGGAACGAGATGAATGAAAATAAGCATAAACAAGGCAATGTTCCACCATAAAAGAAGCAAAATCGTAAAATGGATGAGACGGTAATCTGCCACAAAGATGGCATAACAAACGTAAAATGTGTTCATACTAGCACCTGATAGCAATGCTAGTGCTTGTGTAACCTGGCAGTGGATGGATGGCATCTGCACTCTTTCACTTGATATATGGCTGTCCTTTTTATAGAGGATTTGAGGAGCAGCAAACTACCCCTTTGCGGTAGACAAGAGAAGAGACGAACGGAGAAGCATGAGCCCGTTGGTATTCTGCCTTTCCTGTTCTATTTGTATGTTCTTGCTATTATTGTTGTTGTATTGGAGAGATTCCCAGACAAAAGGCTGCTTTGAGCCTCTATTCTCCTCTCTTTCCTTGCACTACAAGTTTGCAACTTTTCCCTTACAGTTTTTGCAAGTGGCCAACAATATCTAGTGCATTTAGTTAAGCGTTGGTAATAAGTTTGTAGGAAATTTTATTGTTGGTAAATTGTTTAAACTTTGAGGAAAGACATCATTATACAAGAAAACTGTCAACTATTCATAAGAAAAATACTAGGAGGATTAGAACTGTACGTAGGCCACTCAATGAAAACTGTAGGGAAAGAGGAAGTATCTTGTAGTGCTTGTCAGCAGATGTGAGATGAGCTGCTGTTTGTTTAACGGTCAGTGCATGCGGCCACTCTACTGTTTGTTTTGCAAAGGTTGGCTCTCGTGCATGTGTGCATGAAAAGAGATTCATAAGTTGTCTTTTACCATGTCACGTAGCTCTGCATAACGTAGATCTAATAGTAAATTAAACAGAGAGCACGTGAGGGATCAGTTGGGCGTGTCGCATGTGTAAGTGCACGTACACACTACACAGTCGGAGGGGTGCACGTACAGGGCCACTACGCCGACCAGAGCTGGTGCACGCACGTAGGTGGGGATGCGGGCATGTTCTGACTCTGATGGTCGTACTTTCGCACGAGCTTCTGCCGGACGCGTAGGTTTTGGATAGTGAGAATTGGCGTGCCTGCCTCGCGGACATTGTTTTGTTATCTCAATTTGCGTGGCTGCCTTGAACGTCAACAAAAAGAACTGCACGAACGGCCACTTTCATTTCATACAGGGAGACGTCTCGTTTGTAGTTTAGATCGAAGCACGCAGGACAATTTTTTATTTTAAATCAAGAGCTCCTCTTCATTAATCAGGGATTACAATCACGTTGCAAACATTGCAACAAAAAAGGGAGAAGGTTGTTCCAAGAAAACAAAGCCTTATGATGTGATGCATGTTGAGCATATAAGTGTGCGACCCAGTTTGCATCGCGCTTTACAAATTCTATTGAGACGGAAGAGAAGTTAACACAAAGCTCTTGAATATCCGCAAGGATAGTAGCAATTTCCGATCGGTCATAATCTGGCTTTCCACAAATCCACTAGTGCTTTGGAATCAGTCTCTAGAACAACATTAACACCATCTTCTTCAGCTAGTAACTTCAGGCCCGATCTGCATGTCTCAGCTTCTGCAATGAGGGCAGAGTGGACAGAGGGCAACCAAACTGCATATCCTTTTAGAAAGTTCCCATCTGCATCCCGCAGTACAGCACCCACGGCTCCATAATGATCCCCTGGGTTGAACGCAGCATCAGTATTAAGTTTTAGCGAGCCCTCGCAGGTGCATTCCAGTTCCTCTGGCTCGGATGTCGAACAAGCCTTGTTGTTGAACGATGCACATGCAATAGATGAGCCATAGTGTCCGGTGCCTAGGTGATAGCCTTCCTCACTTGCATAAAGATGCATCCAATATATCTGGTGCCCACGTGCCTGGATGAAGATTTGGAAGCTTAATATCTGCCATGTCCATGACCTCATACCAGAACTGTTTTGCATAGGTGCATTCAACCAAAGTATGGAATGTTGTTTCAGCTTGAGCTCCACATACCTCGCAATAACTCAATTTTTCAATATGGCGATGATGTAGGTTTGCACGGCTCGGAATGTAGTCATGAATCACCCGCCACCAAAACACATGGACCTTTGGAGGAACAGCCAGTTTCCATAACACCTTCCACACTGATTCCTCTATATTGGACGTCGATGAGGTAGGGCCAGTACGAGCCCTATTTTGTGCATCCTTGGACGCCAATAAGCGATACGCTGATGGAACTGAATATTGACCATGCTTTTCAGCAGACCAAGCCCAAAAATCTTCCTGAGATCTTCCAAGTGGTATTCTGAGTATAGCTTCAGCATCAGCGGGAACAAGGTTAGCTTGAACAACATGTGAATCCCATTGTCGGCAATCAGCTCGCAAAAGCTGATTTACTGTCGTTGTCATCGCATAGTCAGTCTTACATAAGACCCTGTTGCCCACACCGCTCGGGAGCCATCTGTCATTCCAGATGTTGGTGCTAGCACCGTCACCTATCCGCCTGATGAGCCCCAAATCAAGTGCCTTCCGACTTGCAAGAATGGCATGCCATGTGTGCGACAAGTGCTTCTTCTTTCGTGCAGATAAAAAATCATCATTTGGGTAATACTTGCCCTTGAGAACTCGAGCGCAAAAGGAGTTAGGATTTGTCATAAGCCGCCACACCTGTTTCCCAAGCATGGCGATATTGAATTGCTTTATGTCACGAAAACCCATACCTCCAAAGCATTTTGGCAATGTTAAATCTGACCACCTTCTCTAGTGCATACCTCGACGATCAACAACACTACTCCACCAATAATTTGATATAGCACTTGTTATCTTCTTGCAAGTTTCTGGTGCCAGCATAAAACAACTCATAGAATAGGTAGGAATTGATTGAGCCACTGACTTGATCAAGGTTTCTCGAGCCGCACAACTCAATAGTTTTTCACTCCAGCCACCCATCAGTCCTCTAATCTTTGAAAGGATGTGGACAAAAGCATCTTTTGTGCTCCTTCCCACTACAGTAGGCAGACCCAAATATCTCTCTCCCAACGTTTCAGGGTGGATACCAGTTATTTGCATCATCTGAGCCTTCGTATTGTCACTGCAGTTAGCACTAAAGAAAATAGCCGACTTTGATATATTAACCATGAAGCACGCGGGACAATTGTTGAGGGGCTTGAGTGCTTGGCGGTTTTCCGTACCTTTCCTGATCTGTTGAGCGATCTCTGTAACCTTTCAACATGGCTTCTTAGCTTATTCCATCCACTCAAAATGGTGCTCGTCACGCCAGGCACATCTCCATTTTTTTAAAAAAAAACAAACGCACATCTCCAATGTTAGTTACCGAACAAGATGTCCGCAAGTCTAAATAGACAACATTGTGAACAACTGTCGGCGTTGAGAAATCTGGCCGACGAGTGAATTTAGACCACGCGCTACGGTTGGTTGAGGGGAGTGAGGATGACACAAGTGATTATACTGGTTCGGGCGATCGAAGCCCTACGTCCAGTGAGTTGGTTCGGTTCGCGTTGCTCGTAGTAGGGGTTACAAGCTCTTGCGAGAGAGGGAGAAGCTCCCAAGTCTCTAAGTGTTCGTGGGGTTCGTCCTTGCGTGTGGCGCAAGGACGAAGCGAGTGTGTGCGAAGTGAAAAATTAGAATGCGGTCCCCCAACCGCGAGTCAAGCTTTCCCTTTTATCTGTCTAGGGAAAGTTGACTGTACATGGATGGAGGAAAGAAGAAAAAGAAAGAAAGGGAATTGGTAAAACTAGCTCGATGTAGGTGGGGGGCCTCGCTGGGAAGGGCGTGTCCGTCCTCGACGCCGTCTCCTCGGAGCGTGGGCGGCGACGGCTGCTACAGCTCAACTGCGGCGGGGATGTCCGGGTCCTGTTTGAGTACTGTGCGACCCTGTTTATTTACGGCCCGCACTGTTACCGTGCGGCGAGGCAGTTTGACCGCTGTCAACCGTCCCCGCGAGATGTGCGGGGCTTGCGGTTCACGTCTTCGGACAGTGCCGAAGGACGCCCACTTGTGGCCATTTAATGTGCTCCACCGGCCAACCTCCGACCTCGATAGTCCGACCCCTGGGGTCGGAAGGCTGGGGTCGGGCGCCCGGGGTCGGCCGAGGCGGAGATTTTCTCTGACCCCCGGGGGTCGGGAGGCGGGTTGAGGGGTCGGGCATTCCTTTGCCCACGCGGCCTCTTGGCTGCAGTCCGTGTCGCGCATCGTGGGCTGGGCTTTAACCATGGCTGTCTTTGGGGACAACCATGGCCTCCGGCCCAGTCCTTAGTCATTCGGGTGTGATTGCGGGATTATGTGGGTAATCGCGGGTACCTGGTTTTGGGTACCCGACAGTAGCCCCCGAGTCCTGCGCGGAACGCTTTGGCGTTGTGCGCGGGGCTCCCCCTAGCTTTCGATGATTTCCGCCTTCGGCCCGGGTGTCGAGTTGATATCCGGTGGGTGCGCGCTAGCGCACCCGCCGGGTGTAGCCCCCGAGCCTGGATGGGAGTGGTTCACTCGCATTCAGGCTTTGAGTCGGGCGTTTCTTACTTCTGCGTTCATCCGGGCAAATGCGTCAATGTCTCAGCGAGGGATTTGTCACGAGGGTTCTGTTTGCTGCGTGGGGCTTCGCGCTTTTGTCTTCTTTTAGGAAGGCCTGCAAAGGTTCGGGGATCTTGACAGGCTTTCGCAGCCCGTGATCCTTGTTCCAAGCTTTCGCGCCTTTTCACGCTCTCTCCGTTCCCAGCCATCCTCGCAGCTTTCCTATAAATTGGAGCGGCTTCCCCTGCTTGCTTTCATCGTGCCTCGTCATGGTTGATGGTCGAGCGGTGAGTTCACAGCGCCCGCTTTGGGCGGATCGCTTTGAAGAAGGCGTTCCCTCACCCATGGCTCGTCCTCCAACCTCCATTTCAGATGGAGGCGAGGTTCGCCCTCATTTGGCTCTTCTCGGGGCGCTTGCCCTGCTCGACGCTATCCCTCCTGCGATGCTGCTCTTCGGGGTCGAGCCCTTGTACCGCGTCTCTCCCGGAGCCGTGGGCGATGCCTCGGATGATGCGGGCGGTGATGGGGTTGCTCGTCATCGAGGCAAACCTTCCCTAGCCTGTTGTCCTATCCTCATGAGAGGTGAGGCAGGCCGGACCTGGAGTCGCACCCGAGGCTGCTAAGAGCGATGGCACCCGCCCCGGTCACCCTCGAGGTCGAGTCCTGCGCAATCCGAGCCCTTGTTCCTCCATATTGTGGAAGAACGAGGGCCGGATCGGGAATCGCACCCGAGGCGACTGTCACTGGGTCGGCTCCGTCCTTGGGACGACAGGCCGTTTGTGTGCCGCGGAAGGGACCAGCACTTCGACTTCCGCGAGCTGGTGGCGGTCTCCGTGGCGCGTGCCCCCGAGGACAAATTCGTTTGTATTTTGTAAAGGGGATCCTTCCCCCTCGATTCACTATTAAGTGTTTGGGGGGTCGTTTGCGTTTTTGCGTGTTTTGTGAAATAAGAAAGGTTCCCTCTTTACTATCCGACGCCACGATGTTGGCCCGACTTGCGAATGCGAGCCCCAGAGTCCCCGTTCGTTACGGGATCTAGCAGAGGGCCGTTTTGTCTTTTGTTCATCTTCCCCTGCGTATCACTGCGTTGTGATAGGGGTGCTGAGCCGTCCCATCCGTTCCTTGATGGTTCGACGGTGGGTGCCCGGTCGAGTTGCTAGCGGGTGAGTTCGAGTGAAGCCCTGGCTTGCCCTTAGCGAGGATCCAATTGAGACTAGCTGGGGTCGACTTCATATGATCCGTGGGGTCAGTCCAACTAGTTCCCGAGTCCTTTCGATCGGTCTCGGGGGCTTCGCAGCCTCCTCTCGATGGGAAAACCTTGGTCCGACTCTCCATCAGGACTCGGACGCAACCGACAGAGGCCCGTGACGCTCCGCGCATCCGGGTACTGGCCGCTGGGACCCCTCTTTGGTCGCCCCTCACTCTAGTGTTGCCCAGAGCGACTGTCGAACCCTCTTGGAGGGCCAGTCTTCGCACTCTTGGGCCGAAAATGGGCCGTCGGGGCGTTTTCAGCCCGTAGCCAACGTTACCTGTGGGCCGTATCTGGCTTTCCTGACCAGTTAGGCCCGCTACGCTCCGTGGAGCCGGAGGGATGTCTCCGTGGCCGTTTGATGGGCGCGAATCTTGGGGCGTCGATTCGGCGGTGCGCGGTTGCCCTGGCTTCTGCGAGAAGGCGGAAGAGAGAGAGAGAGAACAACAAACACGGCGCACGAGGCGGGAATTCGAAGAGACGCGACGGGTCGTGGGACGCCGCGGCGGTTCAGGGGCTATAAATGAGAACGTCCATACCTGGCTTTGCGCCTTCCTGCACTCACCATTTACCCCTGTTCTTCGCGCTACAGTTGCGCCTTTCGTTCCAATCCGCCGTAATCCGCCGCGAATCTCTCACAGATTGCTTTTCGCTCCCCCACGATTCGCCACGCTCCTTCTGCGCCGCACTCCACCGTTGCCTCCCCCACCAAATTCGTCGCCAGGGGATTTTTTCCTTCGCTTCGTTCTTGACGTGGCGCTCTTGCCGCCGCCTCCCCCTCTTTGTCGACCCGAATCCATGGCGGCCGCGAGGGCGCCGTGGCCGGCTCAAGCGATTGGGGCGAGGGCCATGAATGGCCTTGTGGCCAGAGGGCTTCTGAAGCCCAATGGCGCTTCCCTGGAGTGGATCATCCCGGAGAGGGATCGCGTACCAGAGCCGCTCGATGGGTATGTTCTATCCATTTCTAATTTCCATAGTCGTGGATTCGGGATGCCGGTGCACCCCTTTTTTCGCGGCCTCCTCCCCTATTACCAAATTGAGTTCCAGCACCTCGACCCCGAGTCGATCGGTCATGTTGCCGGCTTCGTCGCCATGTGCGAAGCTTATTTGGGGATTGATCCCCATGTCGACCTGTGGAGGTACTTCTTCCGGGTGCGACATTGCCGTCTCATTGAGAGGGGAAGACCGCCGATGGACGTGCCCCTCGGGTGCGCAAGCATTCGTCTCCGACAGAATAGGACGCAGGACTACATCCGGTCGGCTCTGACGTCCGGCAATGTCAGGTGGCGCCCGAATTGGTTCTATCTCCGGAACGACCCTGAGGGGTCGCTTCCAGTTTTTACTGGTCGGTATGTCGAGAAGGCAGTGCCTTCGTGGGAGAGGGACCTAGGGAGCATTGACACGGCGTACATCCGACCCCTGATCAATGCTATCCGAGGGCTGCGTGCTTCTGGGGTGTCGTGGACCGGGGTCACCGGCCATTTTCACGTTGCCCGTGTTCTCCCTCTGATGAGGCGTTCCCTCCGACTGTGGGAGATGACCCCGGAGGCCAACAGAGAGGGAACTGCCATGGTTTCCAGCGTGGCGTTGAGCTTTTCAGAGGTCGGAGCCCGCCTTGCGGAGGCATGCGGGCAGTCGTCTCTCTGTCATGTGTGGACTTCGAGTACCCCATCTGCGGTCATCCTCGAGCTCTTCCGTCGCCGGGCGTTGCCAGTTATGTAAGTTCCCCCTATGGGGGTTGTCCCATCATATTCTATGGTTTTTTCCGGACTCGGACACGGTGCTGACGCCCTCTTTTTTCCTTTCTGACAGGCAGGTTTGGTGCGTGCGCCTTCCCAGCCGCCTCTGCCCGAGGACCTTGATCAACGAGGGGTGGTCCGCATTCGTTTCAAACGAGGGGGGAGCAGTCGCTGTCCGCTGGGTGGGCCTGTCGCTGATGGCGCGTTCGGTCACGGCGGCCTTTCGGAGGAGACGTCGGACGCGCTCCTGCTCGAGGATGATCCCGCCGACGATCCCGCGCCCGCATCAGGAGAAGATGAGGTGGCCCCGCCCCCTTCGCCTGGCTTGGGGGAAGGGACCGTCGACCCCCGCGCTTTGGCGTCAGCGGTCGTCGATGTGGAGGGTGTGGATCCGAACAACACTGCTGCTGCGGAGTCGGCGGTGGCGTATGACGACCCTGAGTCGGCTGTGCCGGTGGTCCATCCTTCTCTGGAGCGGGAGCGTGCCGGCCCCGCGACACATCCCGGAGGTCTGGCCGAGCGCGCTGTCGTCGAGACGGCTGTCGGGACGCGCTCGGTGGCCAGATCACGGCATATGGCGACCGGTAGCGGAGGCGAGAGCTTTGGGTGCTTCCGGGCTGGCGAGCGGTCGGGGTCGTCGTCAACCCAACCAGACTGGGGCCCCGACTTCAGGATCGGTACAGGAGTTGGCTCCTTCCTCGTCCAGAACTCGGTCGAGAAAAAGGCGTGGGACTGGCTTGGCAGCCGGCTCGAGCTTGTGCGTCAGGGATCGGATTTTGCTCGTGATGCCCTGGAAGCGTCCCTAGGCACCTTGGGAGCATTGAGGTCTCCCTTCGAGGTATAAACACGACCGCTCAACTCTACTTATGGTGTCTCATTTTTTCGCAAGCCTGTTCTTCGACTGTTAACCACTTCATTCGTCTTATGTTCGAGTGCAGGCTGTTCTGACGGATAGTTAGTCGAGGTCCGAGCGCCTGCAATCCCAGGAGGAACAACTGCGTCGGCAGTCCTCCGAGATTGCCGACGCAGCCCAGCGAGTTCCTGCTGCTGAGGCAGACCACGCCGAGCTTCTCAAGCAGATAGCCGTCTTGCAGAAGCGCGTCGAGGATGCCAAGTGGCTGGCGCGGGATTCACGGAAGAAAGCGAGAATAGCCGAGAAGCTAGCTAGGACCTTAATGGGTAAGGCTGGAGTGGAGCAGGAGCTGAAGGGGGTCGTCGAGACCGCCTCCAACAATCTTTCTCGCGAATTGACCACGCTCCGTGATCGGAATGAGAGTAGGTGGTTTCTACTTGCGGCTGTCTCCTTTTGAGTTCGAGTCTCGTTCCTCATTTGCGGCCTTTGTTGTTCCAGGCCTTGAAAGGGAACTAATGGAGTCGCAGGCGACAGTGGGCCGGCTTGACAACCTGAGGCTTTCTTTTGTCCACTCATGCAGTCAATTGGGGATGGTGGTGACCGGTGACCTTGTCGAATCTGCGCGACAGATGCTTGACCTGCCAGTCCATGTGAGAGCTTTGGAAGAGAAGGCAATGGGGACCGGGATTCGCCTAACCTTCACCGTCATCCGTTCTCACTATGATGTCGAAGTCGGGGTGGACCGCATGAGCCAAGGCTTTGTTGAGGGAACCTCCCCCGAGATGCGGACAGCGCTCGAGGATGAGGTTCGTCCCCATGCTCAGCGTCTCTTAGAGATGTACAAAGAGGAGTTCCTTCCACGTCCTACCTCGTCGGCCGAGGAGGAAGAAAGTGGAGACTAGGGGAATCGGCCGAGCCCCCGAGGGCCTTTTTGTCTTTTTTATTTCAGAACAGACAATAACTGTGATTGTTAAGAACATGTGATGGATGTTTTTTAAGTGGTTTTTCGTTTTATCCCTCATCCGCGCCACGGTTTTTTACTTTTTCGACTCCGAGTGTTAGGATTTTGGTTCGGAGGCCAAACTGCTGGTTTAGGCCGTCCTTAGCCGCTGGGGCGTTAGGTGCCTTTGAACCGGGCAGTCGGGCCCGAGGCCGCGATCCGCTACTCTTCGTCTCAAAGCGACAACATGTGCATCGAGGGGTCGGAGCGCGAATCCTTTGTACAGGGAGTCGTACTCAATCCCCAGCGAGATTGCGTTGTTCTCACTGGGGTGTCACTGTCCTGTACTTGGGACTCGCGTGGTGTTGCCACCGCACCCGCCGGGTGGAGCCCCCGAGTGGGGGGTCGGACCTAGCGGCTGCTCTCAGCGTGAGAAGAAAGAAAAAGCGCATTCTTGTTTCACGTAAGGGAAAGGAAAAGAGTAGGGAAAGCGTTAAGGGTAGAAACGACGTAGCTGTTCGATGTTCCACGCGTTCTTGATCTGCTGGCCTTCCGAGGCCATCAGCTTGTAGGTGTCGGGTCGGAGTACTTCCGAGATGATGAAGGGTCCCTCCCAGGGTGGTGACAACTTGTGGCGATCCTTGTTGGTCTGCACGAGTCGGAGGACGAGGTCGCCCACACTGAAAGCTCGCCCGCGGACTCGCCGTCCGTGGTATCGCCGTAGTGCTTGCTGGTACTTCGTCGCGTGCAGGAGCTCGACTTCCCGATCCTCGTCGATTTGGTCAAGCGCGTCTTCGAGGAACCGCTTGTTGTTCTCCTTCCTGAAAGCTTGGACTTGGGGAGCCCCATATTCGAGGCCGGTCGGCAACACCGCCTCGTCTCCATAGATCATGAAGAAAGGAGTGTGACCGGTTGCGCGGCTTGGGGTCGTTCGCAGACGCCAAAGCACTGAGGGGAGCTCCTGCACCCATCGGCCAGCACAGTCTTTCAACTTGTTGAAGATTCTGGGCTTAAGTCCTTGCAGGACCATGCCGTTGGCACGTTCGACCTGCCCGTTCGTTCGGGGGTGTGCCACGGCTGCCCAATCGACCCTGATGTTGTGATCGTCGCAGAATTCCAAGAATTCTTAGCCGGTGAACTGCGATCCGTTGTCCGTGATAATAGAGTTGGGCACCCCGAATCGATGGACGATGTCTCGGAAGAAGGTCACTGCTTGGGCCGATCTTATCGTGGCGAGGGGTCGAGCCTCGATCCACTTTGAGAACTTATCAATTGCCACAAGCAGGTGGGTGTAGCCCCCGGGCGCTTTTTTCAAAGGGCCAATGAGGTCGAGCTCCCAGACGGCAAAAGGCCAGGTCAGGGGGATCGTCTACAGGGCCTGCGTCAGCAAGTGAGTCTGTCGAGCGTAATACTGGCACCCTTCGCAGGCGCGTACTATTTTCTCCGCATCACCGACCGCCGTTGGCCAGTAGAAACCATGACGGGAAGGCGTTGCCGACTAGGCTGCGAGGGGCGGCGTGGTGACACAAAGCGCCCTCGTGAAGGTCGCGCAGCAGCTGCCTCCCGTGGTCAAGCGGTATACAGCGCTGCAAGGCGCCGGAGTGACCCTTTTTGAAGAGCTCGCCTCCCATGACAACGAACGACTTGGCTCGGCGTGCGATTCGCTTAGCTTCGGTCGAGTCTGCGGGAAGTTATTCCTTCAGCAAGCAGTCAAGGTATGGCTGCGTCCAGTCGTTTGGCGGGGAGTCGGGCTCGGGTCCTCGGCCCCCCTAATCCTCGTCGATCGAAGAGATGACGAACGCCGCGCGATCGTCCGACTCGACGCGAGGAGGGTCGGGGGTCGGACCTTGGCTGGGGTCGGCCGACTCTGCTCCGACCTCCTCTCGTCGGTCGGGTGACTCCTTGATGGAGGGCTTGTTGAGGTCGCTAGCGAAGATCCCGGACGGGACCGGCTCCCGATTCGAGGCGAGCTTGGCCAGAATGTCGGCTGCCTCGTTTTGCGATCGTGGCAAATGATAAATCTCGATCGCCGAAGACCTCCAGCCTCTTGACGCCGAGCTCGATCGCGGCTTTGACACCGTTGACCAGAGCCTCGTACTCGGCGACATTGTGTGAGGCTGGGAAGTTGAGTCAAACGGCGTATCTCATCCTCACCTTGAGTGGCAAGACGAGTACCCATCCTCCCCCGGCTCCCTTTTTCGTGAGGGAACCATCAAAGTACATCTTCCAGCACTCTCGCTCGACTGGAGCGGCCGGAAGCTGGACCTCGGTCCACTCAGCGATGAACTCCGTGAGTGCGTGGGACTTGATCGCTGTCTGAGGGACGAACTCGAGGTCTTGCCCCATGAGCTCGATCGCCCATTTCGCAATCTTGTTAGATGACTCCTTGTTTCTGAGAACTTCCCCCAGAGGAAAGGAGGTCACGACGGCCACGTGATGGGCGTCGAAGTAATGGCGCAGCTTGCGCCTGGTGATAACAACTACGTAGATCACCTTCTGGATCTGGATCCAGCGCGTTTTAGTGTCAGAAAGGACCTCACTGATGAAGTACACAGGCCGTTGAACCTTGAGCGCGTGCCCAGGCTCACTTCGTTCCACGACCAGCGCCGTGCTCACCACCTGCGTCGTAGCAGATATGTAGAGCAAGAGCGTCTCCCCCGGGGTCGGGGCGGTCAGGATTGGTGGGCTGGTGAGCGTGGATTTGAGATCATCCAGCGCCACTTGAGCCTTCGTCGTCCATTCAAAGTGGTCGGACTTTTTCAGGAGACGATATAGAGGTAAACCTCGCTCGCCGAGTCACGAGATGAATCGACTCAGCGCCGCAAGGCAGCCTATGACTCGCTGGACTCCCTTGACATTTTGGATTGGCCCTATCTTGAAGATGGCGTCGATCTTATCGGGATTCGCCTCGATACCTCGCTCGGACACGCAGAATCCGAACAACATGCCCTTGGAAACGCCGAAGACGCACTTCTCCGGGTTTAATTTGACTCCGTTCGTCCTTAGTCTGTCGAAGACCTTGGCGAGCTCGGAAACTAGCTGGTCGGTGTGTTTGGACTTGACTACGATGTCGTCCACATACGCCTCTACGACCTCGCCGATGAGGTCTCTGAAGCCTTTCGTCATGCATCGCTGGTACGTTGCCCCGGTGTTTTTTAGTCCGAAGGGCATGGTGACGTAGCAGTATGCACCGAAAGGAGTTATGAAAGACGTCGCGAGTTGGTCCGACTCTTTCATCGGGATTTGGTGGTAACCCGAGTAGGCGTCAAGAAAACAGAGGGTTTCGCACCCTGCTGTCGAGTCTACAATTTGGTCGATGCGCGGCAAAGGAAACGGATCCTTTGGGCACACCTTATTGAGATTCGTGTAGTCAACACACATTCTCCATTTACCGTTCTTCTTACGGACAAGTACAGGATTAGCTAGCCAATCAGGGTGATACACTTCCTTAATAAAACCTGCTGCTAGGAGTTTAGCTATTTCCTCACCGATGGCCTTGTGCTTTTCCTTGTCGAAGCGGCGGAGATGTTGCTTGACGGGCCGGGTGTTGGTATTTCTTATGTCACAGATAAATCCGCAAGCGCACGGAATACCGTTGTAGCACTTCACCCGGGAGTATTCCAAGGTATCGTATTTGTTTTCCCCAAGGAACGGAGTTATTCTACCGTAAGGCAAGTTTTACCCAAGGACAACCAAGACAACTAGCAGCTTAGGATTGAGAGGGTGATTATTATCTAGATATTTCTAAGGTTAGACGAATTCAGGTTCTACTCGTCCACTTCGAGCACCGGCTTAGGCTTTGGTCTGCCAAGCCACTCCGGCTAATAGCTCTACTATGTACCCGAACGTGGAGGGTTCCTTTGGATGGACAGGGCTGTCACTTCCTGCCACCTACCTCTACAAACCGTGGAGCACACAGCGGTCAAAGGCGACCTCCAGCCTAGACACCACGTCTATGCTATCGATCACTACTCTAGCCCCGGCCTGATACTGATTCAGAGAACTAGAGCACTCCTTGCGGAGCGACGATCCCGTTGAACGAGTATAACAAGAATTATGCCTAGACGAATGATAAAGCTCAATAGATAGATAATCACCACGTATAATCACTAGAAGTGTTTACACGCCAAGGTAAAAGAATAGGAACTAAACCTCCAATGAAAAGGGGAGGAGAACTCCTATCTCTTCCTTGCCCTCTCTCCTATTCTACTAATATACAAGAGGCTCTCGGCCTGTGGATTGGAAATGAGGAGAGTCTTGTGTCTTGTGGTGTGTTGTTGTGTTGAGAGGGGGGGTACCCCTTTATTTATAGCCTTGGAAGGTCGGCAACTTTGAGGCGGTTCCCGAGGTCGGTGACAACTAATGCAGTGGGAACCGACCTCCAGAGGTCGGTTGTGCACCGCCATAAAAAGATGGGCCAGGGGGGCCTCCCTGTCAGGTCGGCCGACCTGGCCAGGGGGGGTCGGCCGACCTGGCCTGGGCCCCACTGGGCCTCATCTTCCTCTGGCTTCCTTCCTTGGCTGTGTACAGGCCCAATCCACTTGCATTATTTGATCTTGACACTTGATTCTGTGGTTTTGGGCTTTTGGACTAAGTTCTTTAGTCCGGGAAAATCTGTTGATTGCAAAAGTTCATGCTTGGAGCCAGTTTTCCCTTGTTTTTATACGAATTGCACCTGCACTCATAATTTCACCAAGACTAGTGGAATTTGTTAGAAATAAGCCCTATGTCTACCCTTGGTGATGGTGTTAGGTCCAAAAAAGGTGCATAAAGTTGACGGTAAAAATGGGTCGTAAGGACCGTCAACAAGATCCCCCACACTTAGCTCTTTGCTCGTCCTCGAGTAAAGCTGTGAGTGGAAACTAAGAGGAACTCTTCCCTTAGGTAAGTGAAATCTGCACACAAGCTATTACAAGCCACACCTTTCCACCTGTGAACATGATGGTGGCTAACATGTATTCTTGGATGATTGAAAAGTGGAACGGTTCATGACTTAAGTCACCTTGCCTTCACCTACTAAGTACCTTGGGTTTTTGAAAGAGTTTTGAAAAATATAAACAACATAGCTCTTGCTCCTCTATTGATTCTCTCGGATCGCTCAAAAAGTGTATTTTCCTTACCAAAGCATTATCTTGCCTCTTTTGTCCTACTTCTAAGGCTTGTATGTGGAGCTCAAGGTAGGGATAGAAGAGGCATACTTGTATCACAAATATTGCTGAACCAAAAGAAAGGATCCACGGAGAATTCAAGTCATACTACCTTGATCAAGAAGTGCATGTGTGGATGTTTATATGTGACGACTCCTTTATTGGATTTTACCTCTCTTTGTTTTGTATTTCCGAGACATGGCTATCATTTTTTCTTTCTTTTCTTTTCATGCTCTGTACATGAGCATTTTTCTCTTTCTTTATCTTGCTCATCTTTTTGTGAGCCTTCTTTTTCTTTTGCATAGCCATGTCCCTCTTTTGTTTATTTGAGAGAGAGAGGTAAAATGGGATAAAAGTGAGGAGTGTCTTTATTTGGATGGGTGGATGTGCTAACTCCCGGTGTAGGAGTTTAGCATTTTTTGTGGATCGTGTACGTGATCTTGATCAAGAGAGCATGACAGGTTTCCCACTAGGGTCGCAAAATTTTGGAAAAGCTCATTGCAAAAACAAGTAGCATATGTATGTATGTTTGATAGTTGTGATTAACATATGGCATTGGTAGGAATTTATGTATCAAAAGAGGAGCAGCAAGCCATGATATTTTAACTTTTTGAAATAAAACTCCCAAGGACTTCGTAGATTTAAACAAAGGATCATTTCATCGAACCATATCACACTCGCCAATTATCTAGAAAAACATGGGTCCTATGGATAGATTGTTCACAAGCAGGTGGTGATGGAGCGAGTAATAACAAGTGTGCATGATTATGTTGAGAGCAAAAGGGAGAGTATTGGGTTTTATAAAGATGTGCTAAAAAAGAAATTTTCCCAAGTTTTAATTGGTCAAGTTTTATTTTCGTATCTCAGAATGAACTTGACAGGTATGGTAGGCAAAAAGGGAGTGTGGGAAACAAACTTGAGTAGCACGGGAAAGCAGAGGCCCAGTGGGACCCACCAGGGGTCGGCCGACCTGGTCCAGGGGGGTCGGCCGACCTAGTGTTGTCCTTCCCATGATGGTTCTGAGTGATTTGCGCGTGTTTGTTTCTGTTTTCGCGATGTATCCCCCCCCCACACTTGCCTTTTTGCCTGTTTCCTTCAAAATAGACAAAGATATTTTGGAAACACAAATTGCTCTACCGGTATGGAAGCCCGGGGAGCACTAATTTGATTGAATTTAGCAAATAAGCAGGCGCATTACAAATTTGAGGAAATTAAAATGATGAAAGCAAATGGAATTGAACTAAAATGCGCCGAGGGAAATGATAATTGCGGAGAGGTTTTAATTGTAGAATTTTTCCTCCTTCCCCGCGTCCTTGAAAAAACGCTTGATCTTCATGTTGGTGCTGCGGCGATGATCATCTTGGTCGTCTCGTATTTCAGCAAGCGCGTCTTTCATCTCCGCCATTTTGTCGCTTAAGCGTTCATGAGCGTAGCGGAGGTCGTTGTGCTTAGCGAGGAGGCGTTGATAAGGAGTCATTTTTGGGGTCTTTTCCTCCTCGCTTTCATACATCCCTCCTGCCTTCTTGATGGGGGAGGTGCAGAGGCGCCTCCTCACTCTTTTAGGAGGTGTGGTGCTCATAGACTCGAGGGCGCCTCTCTTCTCCGCCGAAGTGAGTGGTGGGTGGAGTTGCTTTCCACCACCACGAATGCACGTGATCTTGAACCGAGTGCCCGCCTTCTTGGCGGGGCTAGTCATGTTGCGCCCTTCATATTGGTGGTGCACCACATTCCCGCTCTTTGTAGCGAGGGTGCCGACATACTTCTCCCCTGGACGGAGAGAGCTTTCGGCCTCATCGCGGCTTGGCTTCTTGGGAATGGTTTTTCCTTTGCCGTAGCGTGGTGGTGCACTAGCAGGAGGGTTCTTGGAGGGGTCTTTTGCTGCTGGTGGAGGTGATGTGAGGGCGAGAGGGGCTTCTTGGACGAACATGGCTTGCTCATGGATCGGGGTGACGGGATCAAGGATGTTTTCAAGGCCAAGTTCGCGGCAAAGCTCACTAGTGGAGGCTGGGACATTAAAGCTTGGGATGCTGCTGTCCATGGTGATGGGCAAAGGTTTTTGGGCGAAATAGGAGTGGTGGAAGAGATGTGCAAGGGAAAATGAACGGAAATCGCCTCCATTTATAGAGAAAAAAACTATGGAAAGAATTTATTTGATTTTCTCGAATCAGAGAAGGGGCTAAATCAGTAGGATTTGGGAATGTGAACGCTGGAGCAAAACGTGAAAGAAAAAATGGGACCGTTGGGGATCCAACAGAGGTCGCCCGACCTGAAAAAGAGGGGTCGGCCGACCTGCTATGGGGCCCTCTGGCTCCCTTCTTTTTCTGGTTGATTTCTTGCTATATTTATTTTAAGGAAAGTGCTACTACGGGTGATAAAACAAATCAGAGGATATCATGATAAAGATTTTAACTCAATTAAGTGCATGACATCAAATTCTTTATTTGTATCGGGCTCAAGATAAATTTTTAGACGCTGGCCATTTACCTTGAATATCTTACCTTCGTCGTCTTGGAGTGTGATTGCTCCGTGCGGCGAAGTGTCAATAACTGTATATGGCCCGTCCCATTTGCTTCGTAATTTTCCGTGCCCGAAGAGCTTCACCCGTGAGTTGAATAGCAAGACTTTGTCTCCAACTTTGAATTCTTTTCTTCTTATCCTTTGATCGTGCCACCGTTTAGTCCTCTCTTTGTATATAGCTGAGTTGTGATATGCTTTGTCTCTCCATTCTTCCAACTCAGCTATCTCCATTTTTCTCTTTCGTCCAGCATCCCTTAGGTCCATTTTCCATGTTCGGATGGCCCAATATGCTCGGTGCTCCAACTCGATGGGTAAATGACATGTTTTTCCATATACGAGTTGGTATGGTGACATGCCTATGGGCGTCTTGTATGCTGTTCGGTATGCCCATAGTGCATCGGGTAGCTTGCTTTTCCATGACTTCCCCATCTCTAGTACGGTCTTTTGCAGGATCCGTTTGATTCGTTTGTTTGATGTCTCGGCCTGCCCACTTGTTTGGGGATGGTACGGAGTGGCAATATTGTGTTGTGCTCCAAGCTCTCTAAGGAAGCTACGGAAGGTCTTATCGATGAAATGAGACCCTCCGTCGCTTATCACTAGCCTCGGTGTTCCAAATCTTGGGAAGATAATCTCGTGGAACATCCGGCGAGCATGCTTGGAGTCAGCGGCTCTGCAAGGCATTGCTTCTACCCATTTGGATACGTAGTCAACTGCCACCAAGATGTATTCATAGCCTTGGGATTTGGGGAATGGCCCCATGAAGTCGATGCCCCATACGTCGAAGATTTCGACTTGTAGATTGAAGTTGAGGGGCATAGCATCCCTTGCTGTGATGCCTCCAAATCTTTGGCATTGTGGGCATCGTCTGACGAATTCTTTTGTGTCTTCGTACATTGTTGGCCAAAAGAATCCGCTTTGCCATATCTTAGCCTGAGTACGAAACACTCCATAGTGTCCCCCGTATGGAGCTGCATGGCATTTTGTGATGATTTGTGTGCTCTCGGGTGTTGGCACACATCGTCTGAGCAGTCCATCGGCGCAGACACGGTACAGGTAGGGATCATTCCATAAGTGACGGCGACTCTCGTAGATGAGTCGTTTCTTGTTTTCTCCGGGCGGTACGTACCCCGTCACGATGAAGTTCACGATGTTGGCGTACCATGGGTGCGCGTCCCTCACTTGGAGCAGCATGTCGTCGCGCAAGAAGTCATTGATGGGTAGTTCCTGCGGGTTAGTGAATTGCATGCGCGACAAATGATCCGCTACAGAATTTTCTACTCCTTTCTTATCACGAATTTCTAAATCAAACTCTTGGAGCAGAAGAATCCATCTTATCAAACGAGGTTTAGCATCTTTCTTAGAGAGCAAAAATTTTAAAGCGGCATGATCAGTGTAAACAATAACTTTTGCTCCGGCTAAGTAAGATCTAAACTTGTCAAAGGCAAACACAACAGCAAGGAGCTCTTTTTCAGTGGTAGTGTAATTTAATTGAGCTCCTGTCAGCGTTTTGCTTGCATAAGAAATTGCATGATGCTTTTTATCTCTAGTTTGACCAAGAACAGCCCCCACAGCATAGTCACTAGCATCACACATAATTTCAAAAGGCAGCGTCCAATCAGGGGGTTGGATAATTGGAGCTGAGATGAGTGCATTTTTGAGAGTAGTAAAGGCAATCATGCAATCATCAGAAAACTCAAAGGGTGCATCTTTTGCGAGCAGATTTGTAAGGGGTCTAGCAATTTGAGAAAAATCTTTAATGAAACGACGATAGAACCCCGCATGTCCAAGAAAACTGCGAACACCCTTAATATTAACAGGAGGTGGAAGTTTTTCTATTACTTCTAATTTAGCTTTGTCCACCTCTATCCCTCTTTCAGAGATTAAGTGCCCAAGGACTATGCCTTCTCTAACCATGAAGTGGCACTTTTCCCAATTGAGCACTAAATCCTTTTCTTGGCAACGTTGCAGGACTTTGTCTAAATTTTCTAAACAATGATCGAAGGTTTTTCCATAAACAGAGAAATCATCCATGAAAACTTCCATAATTTCCTCGATCATGTCAGAAAAGATAGACATCATGCATCGTTGAAAAGAAGCAGGAGCATTACATAGCCCGAAAGACATTCGTCGATAAGCATAAGTTCCGTAAGGGCATGTAAAAGTGGTCTTACTTTGATCGTCGGGATGGATGGGGATTTGATGATATCCCGAATACCCATCAAGGAAACAAAAGAAAGAATGATTTGCCAGCCATTCCAACATCTCATCGATGAAGGGCAGCAGAAAATGATCTTTCTTTGTGGCCTTGTTAAGTTTTCGGTAATCAATGCACATCCTCCATCCCGTGACGGTTCGTTGAGGGATTAACTCATCCTTGTCGTTATGGACGACCGTCATTCCTCCCTTCTTGGGCACAACCTGCACTGGACTCACCCACTCGCTGTGTGGAACAGGATAGATAATACCAGCATGCAAGAGTTTTAAGACCTCTTTCTTAACAACCTCTCTCATCGCATTATTTAGCCTCCTTTGAGGTTCCCTAGAAGGTGTACTTTCAGGATCTATGGGAATGCGATGGGTGCAAAGAGCAGGGCTGACTCCTTTGAGGTCTCCTAGCGAGTAGCCAAGAACGGAGCGATGCTTTTCTAACACGGCTAAGAGTTTAGTGCTTTCTTCCTCCGAAAGCTTGTCACTTAAGATGACAGGGGTTTCGGGGTTTCCGTGAAGAAAAGCGTAGCGCAAGCCTGGTGGAAGTGGTTTAAGTTCTATTGGAGGTGGTGGCGGTGCAAGGGTTTCAGGTAGCTCTAAAATTTCCTCCGAATCATCTTCTTCTAGAACAAAATCAAGAGCATCTTCATCCAAAGATGATTCGGGGGTTTTATGAAGAAAAATCGCCATAACCTCCTCTATGCATTCATCTTCCTTAGGTAGTTCCTCGGCGAAGGAATTTCGTGCTTGAGTGATAGGAATAGAGAAAGGTTCATCGCCGAGGGTGAAGTCGATGGTTCCAAAAGGTGACGTCCCCAAGAAAAGTTTTTCTATGGGATATCCTACAAAGACATCGAAATCCGAGATTCCGAAGACATGGAAGTCCAAGGATACCTCCGCTTCATCGTGCTTGATGCGAACGCCTCTAACGATCCCCAAACCCTCAAAGATATGCCCCGGAGAGGTTCTAAGGAGTTTGCTAGTGGGTTCCCATGCTTCGCTGCCGAACATGGTTAAAGCAAAGGATTCGGACATGATGTTGGCTCCTACTAGAGGGCTGTAGAGAACGTCAACTTTGGATTCCCGAATTAAGCTTTGAATGGTTGAGGTGGGGAGGACAAGTTGAATTATATCGGAAGAAAGCTCATTTTCCTTCAACCATTCATCGCTCATGATCGACGTCAACTCCCGAATAGTTTTTAAGAGAAAATCTTTTTCCAAAGGTTCGGGGGTTGATGCACAGATCTGAGGTTTCTTTTGACAAGAGTAGTTCAAGGTGTTTCCAAAATTTTCGAAAATCTCTTTCTCGAACTCAAATGGGAACTCAAGAGGTTCATCTTCCTCTATCATGGTTCTTATGTTAGATGAGAACTCGGGTGTCGGCTCTACCAATGTAGGCACCAATTGTTGTGTTTCTTGCGCAACGAGTTCCTCATCTATTGACTCCGGCTCAACTAGTAAATCAGCGGAAAAAGGCGTGTTTTCCACAATTCGATCCAAAAGTTCGGGTGCTTCCGCTATGGTCTTATGAGAAAAAGATCCACCAGCGGCCGTGTCAAGATAAAGTGCGGTATCGCTGCTCAATCCCGAATAAAAATGTTGCAATAAAACTGGTTCGGGGAGCAACAATTCTAGTCCAGAGTCTGTTAATGAACAGAATCTGATCCAAGATGCACTTAAAGTTTCCTCCTCTTCTTGACGAAAGTTAATTATTTCCGCTCGTAGAGAAGTAATACGAGATACGGGGAAGAATGCTAGACAAAATTTGTCTCGCAATTCTTTCCAATCACCGTTTACTCTCTTAGCGGTGTAAATGTACCATTGCCTCGCCTTCTCATTGAGAGAGAAGGGAAACAATTTCCATTTCAATGTTTCTTGTGTCATGCTATGGATCGATCGGCATGAACACAAATGCTCAACCTCTCGCAAGTGTTCATAAGGATTTTCATGTTTAAAACCCGAAAAGGATAAACCTCTTATCATCAAAATGTAATCGGGGGAAAACTCATAGCCAGATGAAGAAATAGGTTGTGATGATGATGGTGGCTCTAAGAGCTCGCCCCGTGGAGTAGAGAATGATTGGATGGTGGGTTGTGACTCCATGAAATGTTTTTTTTTTGTGAGTTTTTTGAATTTAAGGGAAATAAAAACAGAACGGTAAGTAAGATAGATTACGAGGGCAAACTTAATTTGCAATAGAGATATCAACCGTTCCCCGGCAACGGCGCCAGAAATGCTTGTTGGTATTTCTTACGTCACAGATAAATCCGCAAGCGCACGGAATACCGTTGTAGCACTTCACCCGGGAGTATTCCAAGGTACCGTATTTGTTTTCCCCAAGGAACGGAGTTATTCTACCGTAAGGCAAGTTTTACCCAAGGACAACCAAGACAACTAGCAGCTTAGGATTGAGAGGGTGATTATTATCTAGATATTTCTAAGGTTAGACGAATTCAGGTTCTACTCGTCCACTTCGAGCACCGGCTTAGGCTTTGGTCTGCCAAGCCACTCCGGCTAATAGCTCTACTATGTACCCGAACGTGGAGGGTTCCTTTGGATGGACAGGGCTGTCACTTCCTGCCACCTACCTCTACAAACCGTGGAGCACACAGCGGTCAAAGGCGACCTCCAGCCTAGACACCACGTCTATGCTATCGATCACTACTCTAGCCCCGGCCTGATACTGATTCAGAGAACTAGAGCACTCCTTGCGGAGCGACGATCCCGTTGAACGAGTATAACAAGAATTATGCCTAGACGAATGATAAAGCTCAATAGATAGATAATCACCACGTATAATCACTAGAAGTGTTTACACGCCAAGGTAAAAGAATAGGAACTAAACCTCCAATGAAAAGGGGAGGAGAACTCCTATCTCTTCCTTGCCCTCTCTCCTATTCTACTAATATACAAGAGGCTCTCGGCCTGTGGATTGGAAATGAGGAGAGTCTTGTGTCTTGTGGTGTGTTGTTGTGTTGAGAGGGGGGGGTATCCCTTTATTTATAGCCTTGGAAGGTCGGCAACTTTGAGGCGGTTCCCGAGGTCGGTGACAATTAATGCAGTGGGAACCGACCTCCAGAGGTCGGTTGTGAACCGCCATAAAAAGATGGGCCAGGGGGGCCTCCCTGTCAGGTCGGCCGACCTGGCCAGGGGGGGTCGGCCGACCTGGCCTGGGCCCCACTGGGCCTCATCTTCCTCTGGCTTTCTCCCTTGGCTATGTACAGGCCCAATCCACTTGCATTATTTGATCTTGACACTTGATTCTGTGGTTTTGGGCTTTTGGACTAAGTTCTTTAGTCCGGGAAAATCTGTTGATTGCAAAAGTTCATGCTTGGAGCCTGTTTTCCCTTGTTTTTATACGAATTGCACCTGCACTCATAATTTCACCAAGACTAGTGGAATTTGTTAGAAATAAGCCCTATGTCTACCCTTGGTGATGGTGTTAGGTCCAAAAAAGGTGCATAAAGTTAACGGTAAAAATGGGTCGTAAGGACCGTCAACACCGAGAGCCCGGCTTGATGCAGAGTGAGTGCTCGGCGACCTCCCCAGGCATGCCTGGCATGTCGGAAGGCTTCCACGCGAAGATGTCCTGGTTGGCGCGGAGGAAGTCGGCGAGCGCGCTTTCCTATTTGTCGGAGAGCTTGGCCCCAATCAGCACCACCTTGTTGTTGGGGTCGGAGGGGTTGAGCGGGATCGGCTTGGTGTCGTGGTCAGGGTCGAAGGAGCCCGTCGTCTTATTTGCGTCCGGCACGTCACTTCCTTCCACCTGATTGACGGTCGGCAACTCCTCCTTGTGGGCTAGCGCGGTGGCGAGGTTGCAGTTCTCGAGGTCGACCTCATACGCCCTCTGTATGGAGGTGCTGACGGTGATGACTCCTTTGGGTCCCGGCATCTTAAGCTTGACGTAGGTGTAGTTCGGGACGGCCATGAACTTCGCGTAGCACGGGCGACCCAGAACGGCGTGATACGCGCCCGGGAAGTCCGCCACCTCGAAGGTGAGGGTCTCGTTGCGGAAGTTCCCGGGCGTGCCGAAGGTGACGGGCAGGTCGATCTGCCCGAGTGGCACCACTTGCTTTCCCGGGACAATCCCATGGAACGGAGCCCCCGTGGGTCGGACTCTCTTGCGGTCGATTCCCATGGCGTCGAGGGTCTCGGCGTACAGGATGTTGAGGCCGCTACCCCTGTCCATGAGCACCTTGGTGAGCCTCGTCGACGCGACGATGGGGTCGACGACAAGTGGGTAGCGTCCCGGACGATGGACTCGGTCGGGGTGGTCGGAGAGGTCGAAGGTGACCGCGGTGTTTGACCACTTGAGGAACTCCGGGGCCGCCGGCTCTGCGGCGTACACCTCCCGGCGCTTCACCTTTTGCCGTCGCTTGGGCAGGCAAGAATCCAGCCCACTGAAGATCATGAGGACCGCGTTGGTCTCGGGGAACGGACCGTCGGGTTCCCCATCGCCTTCTCATCCTTTGGGGTCGGATGGCTTCGCGTCGTGCCTCTTGGGTGTTCCGGCGAGGAACTTGCGCATGAGGCCGCAATCCTTGTACAAATGCTTGACGGGGAATGGGTGGTTCGGGCATGGCCCCTCAATTAACTTCTCGAAGTGGTCGGGCGTCGTCTCGTTAGTGGCCTTCGGCTTTGGCTTGCACTCAACGGCCGCCACGAGGGATGCCTCCTGCCGTAGGAGGTTACCCTTCTTCTTCTTCTTCTTCCCCGACTGGACTGGCGGGCTCGCGGCGCCAGCCGCGTCCGTCCTCTTGGCCTTTCCAGCCGGGCGCTCGAAGAGAGCTCCGACTGCATCCTCCCCGGAGGCGTGACTGGTGGCGATGTCCAGCAGTTCCTTGGTGGTCGAGGGGCACTTGCGCCCCAACTTGTGGACCAACGACTTGTTCTTGGTTCCGGTTAGGAACGCGCTGATGGCGTCAGCGTCGACGACATTGGGGAGGGAATTGCGCATTCTGGAGAAGCGCCGAATGTACTCCCACAGCGATTCATCGGGCTTCTGCTTGCAGCTGCGGAGGTTCCAGGAGTTTTCGGGCCGCTCGTAGGTCCCTTGGAAGTTCCCCTCGAAGATCTCCCTCAGATCCGCAGAACATTGGATGCACCCTGTCGGGAGGTGCTGTAACCAGGCGCGGGTGGAGTCGGCGAGGTAGAGTGGCAGGTTGCGGATGATGAAAAGGTCGTCGTCCGCGCCACCGGCTTGGCAGGCCAGCCGGTAGTCCTCCAGCCACGTGGCCGGATTCGAATCGCCAGAGTATTTGGTGATGTTGCTCGGCGCACGGTACCGCTGGGGGACCTGCGGGCAGCGGGCCCGGGCTCCGGTCCTCCTCGGGATTGTACTGGCCTTCGCGACGTGTAGAGTAGCCGTGGTTGACCGACCGAGGTTGCCGGTCGTCTCCTTGTGCGCGTCGTCGCGCCTCGAGCACCACACGTGCATCCTTGATGTTGCCGATGCGCTGGTGGATGGGCGGCAAGTTCCACCCTCCCGCAGGTGGGGTTTGCTGGACCGAGGCCTCGCCGTCACGGTCACTCGTGGCGGGCGCGCCGGAGCTACGCGCCCGTCGCCGAGACAGGGAGCTCTCGGCTTGCTGGTCCGCCGCAAGTCGGAGAAGGCTCTCGAGTTCCTTCTGATCGTGTTGCTCTTCCGGGGTTATCGGCGGCTGCATCCTTCGCAGGAGTGCCGTTGCCACGGCAATATTCTGGCTCGCCCGCGGGAAGCGCGGGAGACCCCCTCCTGCGTCCTCGAGGATCTGTTGCTGAACTTGCCGGGCCCTGGCTTGCGCCTGGTTCCGGCGTTGCGTCAGCTCCCGCTTGATGACTTCGCGCTCCATTCGCAGGAGTCGCTCGTGGTCCTGCAGCTCCCGCTCTCGTGCGAGGAGCTGGCGGACGTCATGGTCGTGCGCGGCCGCGGCATTCGCCTCGGCCATGACGACGTCGCGGTTCGCCCCCACGGCTCCTGCCGGGGCCAGCGGGGCTAGGTGTGGGACGTGCTGAATCCCAGCCGGGTCAACGAGGACCGGTGGAGGTTGGGCTCCCACCGGGTCGACGTCGTTCTCGTCGCCGTTCTCCTCGTCTTCACCATCCTCCACGTCCTCGACATGGCCCTTGGCGCTGCCGACCATGCAGCACTCTCGTGCCGGGTCGTAGCCCCCGAAATCGAAGCACTCGTCGAGGAGGTCAGAATCGGAGTCGGAGTCGGTGCCGGTGTTGGAGCGAAGGGCGCGAGCCCCGGGCCACCTCTCAGCCGCAGCGGGAAGAGGGAGTGAAATGACTGGGTCGCGTCGCATCGCTTCCGCCATGGGCGGACCCGCCCATGCCGCTGACGGGAGGCGGCGGGCGAGCTCAAGCTCGAACTGGTCCGCGGCGTTGCGGAGCCCATGAGGCAAAGGGACGCACTGCCGCCAGAAGTCGGACTCTGGCAAGAGGTGTCCCCATCCTTCCAGCTGGACCAGGATGTTTGCCAGCGCGTAGAAAACGCGCCGGCACTCGGATACACGTGGCTCCAAGCCAAGATACGCCTCGATGCGGCATGGGAGGCCGCTGCGGCCCCGTTCGCGGGGGACGACAGCGTTTACGATCACCATCCCAAGCGCAGAAGGCGGTGACCGTGTCCGCGTCACCTGCAGAGACGGCGGGTCACGGAGACGGTTGATGTCGGACCGTGGCGTACCCCGAGGACGCTCATCAGCTTGGGACGTGGGCGTGAGATGGGTGGTGATCAGCCGATCGAGCCACTCCATCATGCACCGCAATGCTGGGGGTAGAGCGTGAATGCACCCCCAGAACTGCTCCTCCAGTGGGTACGGAGGATGGCCATGGAGCTGGAGGGCCGCGGAAGCGAGCGTGTACTGCACGTGGCTGTACTCGTCGGGCCGCGGATCCAGACTGAAGTGCGCCTCCATGCGCACCTCGTAGTCGATGACGTCCATGTGGAGGGAAGAGCGGTGATGAGGACATTACTCCTTTGGATACAAAGGGCATTCCTCTACTGGACATTCAAGGAGCAATCACTAGAGCTCGCGCCCGCCAATTGAATTTAGAGGTGAACTCGTTCCTAAGTAATGCTTTATATGTGATTATATTTTACTACCTAATGATTATATTTTACTTAGGAACAGAGGAGAGGACCAGGAAGGAGCTGGAGAGGGGCTTAGAGGCGGAGGAGACCAGCAAGGGCGTCCATGTCAAGATGGAGGCCCAATCCAAGTTAACTTCGAGTCCGTTTCGGAGTCCAGGAGCAGTCTGCACTAAAACGGTTACCCAGATTGCATACGGGCTCAGTGATTCTGGTCTCATGTCAAAATACATTCGGAGTCATCGGGAATCGTCGAAATAAGATGACGTCCAGAATCTGTCTCGGTGCTGCCACTCAGGGCGCGTCCAGGGGGTCTTGCATAAAGATGGCAACGGGCGAGAATTATCCGCGCGCCTGCGGGCAAAAAACCCACTGGGCGCGGATGCGGGCATGGATCTCTGCCCGCGGGCGCGGATGCGGGCACAGAATCAAACCCAACGGGCATTTCTTAACGGGCAAAAAAATAGCCTGCCCGTATCCGCATATCCGCATGCCCGCTTAGAAGTCCCAGACAGGTGGGACCAGTATGTGGTTGCTATATAAATCACTCAGCCGGCTAGGGTTATCTTTACCAATCCCACAGGCCACAGGCGCCAGCCGCACCCGCCTCCACCCCTCCTCTCCCTTCCCCATCTGGATCTACGAAACAACTCACCGCCGCCAGTCTCCGGCCAGGGGCGCGCTCAGCCGTCCTTGTCCCACGGCGGCAGGTCCGGCAAGCGCGCCTTTCCCTTTAGGCCTTTATCGCCCTGTCCCGTCCGTTCCCCAGGACCCCGGCAGCTTCGATTTGAATCAACGACCGCGCGACGAGATGTCAGACAAGGGCCGAGCCGTCGTCACACGCAAGTCACACACGGGAGTTGATGGTGTTTGGAAGGCCAGGTGTAAACACTGCACTAGAAAGCTCTCAGCAACCTCCAGAAATGGTACAAGTCATCTCAAAACTCATTTGAAGAATTGCTATTACAATAAAAAGAAGGGTGTGAAAATACAAACTAACTTAAGGTTTGCTACTACACCAAAAGGGCAAGTGGCTGTAGAAAACTATGTTTTCAATCAAGATGTTGCTAGAAGAGCACTTTATACAATGATTATACTGCATGAGTATCCGCTGTCCATTGTTGATCATCATGGCTTTCGCAAGTTTGTAAGTGCATTGCAACCCTTGTTCAAGATGGGAACTAGAAATACCATTAGAAGAGATATAATCAGTTTCTATGAGGGGGAGAAAAGGAAAGCTAGAATATTCTTGCAAAAGACCGAATGTCGTGTTGCTATTACCACTGATCTCTGG
Organism: Eragrostis curvula; assembly: GCA_007726485.1. Classification (NCBI taxonomy): domain Eukaryota; kingdom Viridiplantae; phylum Streptophyta; class Magnoliopsida; order Poales; family Poaceae; genus Eragrostis; species Eragrostis curvula. Next base: position 20,035,996 of record CM017443.1, on the reverse strand, counting down.
ACAGCTGATAATCAAAAGAGGGGCTATATGGCTGTGACTGGACATTTTATTGATGACTCATGGACGCTGAAAAGCTGCATACTGAGGTGATTTTTATTCAGTTTTTCTTATGCTGCTTATGAATCTGCCATGCCTAAACTGAAATTATGTGATGTTAACTTGCTGATTTTGGCTTTGTTATGCAGGTTTATGTATGTGCCGTGTCCCCATACTGCTGAAGTGATATGTGATGCCTTGCACAAGTGTTTGCAGAATTGGGATCTTGATCGTAGGGTATCTACCGTGACACTTGACAATTGCAGTACCAATGATAGTATGGTTGGTCTGATGGAGACAAGACTTGGGGCTGCTCATATGTTATTGAAAGGAGAGGTGCTGCATATGAGGTGTTGCGCACATATTCTCAATCTCATTGTGAAAGATGGAATGGAAGTCATTAAAAATAGTGTTGCTGCCATTCGATTGGCTGTTGCTTATTGGGTTGCTACACCAAAAAGGTATGAGAAGTTTGAGAAAACTGCTCTAGATGAAAATGTTGAATTGGAAAGAAAGCTCAACCTAGATTGCAAAACTAGATGGAACTCAACTTATATCATGCTTAGCATTGCTATCCCATATAGGAAGGTCTTTGAACGCTTGTCTGATCTTGATAAAAATTGGGTTTGCCCAACTGATGAAGAATGGAATTTTGCTAACATTGTTTGTGACAAACTGAAAATATTCTATGAGCTGACTGAGTTATTTTCGGGGACAAAGTATGTGACAGCCAACCTATTTTTCCCTAAAGTTTGTGAGATCAAACTGAAAATTAACTCATGGGGTCATGATGAGGATAAAATTATTAGGGACATGTCTGCTGCCATGATTGAAAAGTATGATAAGTATTGGGCTGACATTCATGGTCTTATGGCTATTGCTGTTATTCTTGATCCACGTCTTAAGATGACCATGCTGCATGCTTGCTATATTGCTTTGTTTGGTGAAGAGTCAGCTGGGAAATATGTTACCGAGGCCCATGAATTGCTAACTAAATTGATGAAGCATTACCAAGTGAAAGAAAGAGAGTTTGTAGGGACTTCTACTGGTGGTGCTTCTTCGGTTAGTGCAACTGAGGTTCTATCAATTTTTAATGCCCTTGCTGCAACTAAGAAGACTACAACATTTGTTAGAAGCAAGAATGAGCTAGATCGATATTTAGAAGAAGAAACTCTACCTCATGATGCGGGTCACTTTGACATCCTTGGTTGGTGGAAATTGGAGGGAACTCGTTATCCTACTTTGAGGATGGTTGCAAGAGACATTCTAGCTATACCTATCACCACCGTTGCTTCTGAATCTGCATTTAGCACAAGTGGGAGGCTTCTAAGTGACCATCGCAGCCGTCTAACTCCTAAAATGTTAGAAGCTTTGATGTGCAGCCAAAGTTGGCTTCGTCACACTCTTGAAGGTAAAGAAATGTGTATTGCATTGTGTTCTATTTCTAATATATTTGTCTGCCGCAAGCCTGCAACTACTAATGTACATGTATCTTGCTTGTAGGTCATGACAATAGCTTCTGGTCTTGCCTTGAAGACATTGAAGAAGATATGAAGGAGGAATCATGTGTCTCTGGAGTTTATTCTGAATGAAGTTTGATGGTGGAAAGCTCCATCCTTCAGTTTATTTTAATTCGTGGACTAGTCTGTAATCTTGTTGTTGAACAATATTCTACTTGTGTGAGCATGGGCTGCTGCAAACCTGTAATATGCCTTGTATGTGGCTGTTTGAAGCACTTTATTCAGAACTAATTATTGTCATGTATGTTGCCTGGTGCAAATGTTTTTTGGGTGTTGCCTGTGTTATTTTCTGTACTGTGTTGATTATTGCGGGCAACCGGGCATGCCCGCGGGCATGGATTGCCCGCGGATAGCGGGCGCGGGCAAGGTTCTCTGCCCGTAACAGGATAGCGGGCGCGGGCGCGGGCAGACAGAGCCAATATCCGCGGGCGTTTTGCCCGTTGCCATCTTTAGTCTTGCACGTCCCCAAGTCTTTATTAGCAACCGCCGCCTCCCAAGTTAGGGTTGGGTTTTGCTTAGATTATTCTGTCAAGAACAGTTTCGCCGTTCATCGGTTTGTGAGACCCCAACTTGTGAGCTTAATCATTCATCTTTGCAAATTGTGTTGCATTCTCTTTCGTTCTTGCTTGTGTTCTTCGATTCGCAGGCAGGGATTAGCCTTCTGGGCGAGGTCAATCGTTCTTGCACGGTTGATAACAATAGGAGACGTGGTGCTGCGATTGCGGGGTTTCGAATCGTGTTGTTCGGAAGCCGGATCGATTTGTGTCAAGTCTCCACCAAATCGTCGTTTACCAGAACCTATCGGAAGATCGGGCACCCTAGTTCACATCAAGCGGAGCGGGCAAGAGCCCACTCTCGCCTGAGTTGGCGACGTCGCGAGCCGTCCTGCGGCGCGGCCCGCGAACGCCGTTCGTCGACGATGCAGACGCCATCGAAGGTGGCGAGAATCGCAACCGTAACGCGCGGGGCTCCCCCTACCTGGCGTGCCAACTGTCGGCATTGAGAAATCTGGCCGACGAGTGAATTTAGATCACGCGCTACGGTTGGTTGAGGGGAGTGAGGATGACACAAGTGATTATACTGGTTCGGGCGATCGAAGCCCTACGTCCAGTGAGTTGGTTCGGTTCGCGTTGCTCGTAGTAGGGGTTACAAGCTCTTGCGAGAGAGGGAGAAGCTCCCAAGTCTCTAAGTGTTCGTAGGGTTCGTCCTTGCGTGCGGCGCAAGGGCGAAGCGAGTGTGTGCGAAGTGAAAAATGAGAATGCGGTCCCCCAGCCGCGAGTCAAGCTTTTCCTTTTATCTGTCAAGGGAAAGTTGACTGTACATGGACGGAGGAAAGAAGAAAAAGAAAGAAAGAGAATTGGTAAAACTAGCTCCATGTAGGTGGGGGGCCTCGCTGGGAAGGGCGCGTCCGTCCTCGACGCCGTCTCCTCCGGCCGTGGGCGGCGACGGCTGCTACAGCTCAACTGCGCCGGGGATGTCCGGGTCCTGTTTGAGTACTGTGCGACCCTGTTTATTTACGGCCCGCACTGTTACCATGCGGCGAGGCGGTTTGACCGCTATCAACCGTCCCCGCGAGACGTGCGGGGCTTACGGTTCACGTCTTCGGACAGTGCCGAAGGACGCCCACTTGTGGCCATTTAATGTGCTCCACCGGCCAACCTCCGACCTCGATAGTCCGACCCCTGAGGTCGGAAGGCTGGGGTCGGGCGCCCGGGGTCGGCCGAGGCGGAGATTTTCTCCGACCCCCGGGGGTCGGGAGGCGGGTCGAGGAGTCGGGCCTTCCTTTGCCCGCGCGTCCTCTTGGCTGCGGTCCGTGTCACGCATCGTGGGCTGGGCTTTGACCATGGTTGTCTTTGGGGACAACCATGGCCTCCGACCCAGTCCTTAGTCATTCGGGTGTGATTGCGGGATTATGTGGGTAATCACGGGTACCTGGTTTTGGGTACCCGACAACAACCCAATGGACCAAAGCCTCGAGGAAGTAAAGATCAACGTAGAAGATGGGGGCAATATTCCAAAGAATCTGGAACCGACTCAAAAGAGATTGATCCACTCAACAGTTGCAAATTCTGATTTTAAAGGTTAAGAATGATGGACAAATCTCCGGCTTGTGCCACATATTAGTGATGATGGCCTACCAATTCAGTACGTAGGCACACCACAGAATAATATTCATAGGCCTAATATAGAGCGAGCCAAGAATATAGAGTTATGTGTATTTTATCAACTCTCTAAAATCAGTTTTTTTTAAAGGGCTATGATTTTGTTATGGGGATGCAAGAGAATGTCTATGCATCATAGGAAATCAAGAAACAACGATTGCAAAGAACGGAGAAACGTTTTGAGAAGAAATTGAGTTGCTGGAAAGAAATTTATAATTTTTGTGTACTCTTGATAAATTTTATTTCATGTTCAACGAATGCTGAAATGATGTAATAATGAACTAGGGGCATCCACCCGACGTGCAAATGGCTGGAACATGTTTCAGTGTTTTTATTTTCTGAAGGAAAAAAAATGTAAGTAGTGTAATAATAAGTTCAAAACCTTGTCCGTACAATATTGAAACGAATTTATCTCCAGCACAAGCAAGCAAATAGCAATTGCAGAACAATATTTCAAATATTATTAAAAAATGAAGAAGATCAATCTGGAACCAAAAACATGGAGGGGGAACACAAATTGAAACGATTTGCTAGCAAAATTTGCTCAGTTAATTCAGTTATGGACATCTTTAAAAGACAAACTCCATCAGAATACTGTCAGAAAAAATTGCTGGGAATGTCATGGGTTTAAATCAGAGATAAGAGAGTATAATTCTCCATGTAGAAGAACTAATAAGAATGATGTAAGAGCATACACGATAACCGCAAACTGAAGGAGACTTGAATGTAGAAGAACAACAGAGAAATTGACCTCAAGAGAAGGGGTTCTTCCAACAGCATGTTCTTGCCAAGAGCGTCAAACGGCAACAATAGTTTCACTAAGCATAGAGAGGGCTACCAGCACTTCTCAATCCAATGGGTGAACACAAATGAATCATTAACTTATCTGGTGGGAGCAGACCTCATAGAGGCAGCATGAGTTTTAACTAAAAGTAAACGCCGTGTACGTGCAGGAAACAATAAACGCCCTGAGTTGCTTGAGCGATGGAAGTGAATACCTAGCCGACACCAACAAACAGGTACCGAGTTGCTTGTCAAATGTTTTTTTTTCTTTTGGCCGAGCCTTAGTTTATCAAAATGGTCCTTAGGAAACATGGAAACACGGCGTTGTTGACAATCAAAACTCCATGTATCAAAACTAAATTAATTAATTAATTATTTTCTTTTTGCAAAGGCAAACTCCATTTTTGCCTCTTAGAACCGTCGGAAAAAATTATGACAAAGGCAAACTCCATTTTTGCCTCTTAGAACCATCGACAAACATTATGTACAAAGGCAAACTCCATTTTTTTTTGCGAGCCTTAGTTTATCAAAATGGCTTTAGGGTTTATCAAAACTCCATGTATCAAAACTTTTTTTTTGCGAGCCTTACTACATGGAAACATGGAGTTGTTGATACAAAGGCATGTATCAAAACTAAATTGTTGATAATCAAATTTCTAAAAGGAAACATGGAGAAGAACCTTGACAATCCTTTGCCTCTTAGAACCATCGGCAGTACCATTCACGCGCAAAATTTTGTATAGCCTTGTAATGATACAGATTTATGTTGCAAGGCAAACAACTGAGAATGGTAGTATTTATGAAAATGGTATTCACATATTTTCTCAATAAAATCACAAACGTATACAGATTTTCTCTTGTAATCTTTACTCCTTATTATTTGGCTTATGAGTCCACTCGCATGCGACGTGCGTCGCGCATCAAAAATTCGGTGCCGACAGGTGGGACCCACCCGTGATTACCTCCCCGACGGAAAAGGAAAAGAAAAAAAAACACGCATCGGCTCCTTCGCTCTCGCTCGCTCGACGGCGCCGCCTCTCCTCGCTCCAAGCCGTCCCTCTCCTCGCCCCTACCGCGTTGCTTGAGCGCTCCTCCTCCCCCGAGCAAAAGCAGCAGGTGGCGTCCGTCTGTCCTCTCCCCGCCGTCGAAGCCACCAGCCCGCCTCCCCTCCCCAACCCTAGCATCTGTCGAGGCCGCCAGCCCGTGCCGCGCCTAGCACGAGTGCCGTCTTGATGATCCTGCGTCCTCTGCCTCCACAACATCGGCGGCGATGGAAGTGGTCCGCCTCCCTCTCCCCCTCCATTGCGTCCTCCTCCTCCTCTTATCGTCGGTGCCGAGGTGGCCTGCCTCTCTGTCACGCGCCGCACCCGATTAAGCAGCTGGAAGTTGTAGAGGTTGAAGTAGAGGACGTCCTGTCGCGGAGTACGAGATTCAAGGTGAATCCATGGCAGAAACTTTGATTTTCAATGTGTTTTGCATCGATCTGGTTTTCCATCGCGTGATTCATTTGATTTGTGTTTTTGACAGTGGATTTCGCGGAGTATCGAGTGTGACAGCGCTGCGTGCAGGGAAGTCTCCGACTCCTCATTAGCTCACTAGCTTTAGCCCACATCAATCCCCCATCCAGGTTCGTCCATTCCCTCTGTGTTCCTTCTCCTGGTGTTTAGAGATGAGTGGATGTAGAAATCTCCACTGAGATCTATTTGAAATCAGGGGCTGCTGTTATATCATTTAACAAAGCTTAACATGTGAGTATGTATCCTTGGTATTTGATTTTTCTGATGCATACCCATTACTTATATTGAGATTCTGAAACCTATTTTAGCGGTTAATAATTGGCAACTTAAGTGTCAACTAATCTTATTTGTTGCTCTCGTCGTTGTTGTACCAGGTCGACACGGACTGGAGCATGCCGACAGTTGAAGCTCCAGGTGTCTTAGAGACTGGGAGCTAAAGGACTCCGCCATTGCTTACCTTGAGGTCATCCATTCTTACCTGTTGGTACATTCTTAATTAGTTGCCAAAGTAAATTTCTATGGTACTTGTCAATTGTGGACATATTAGATAGCTTGCACGACTCTTACCATCACCACATTGTGATTTTTGGAGTCAGATTACCATTATTAGCATCCTATATTTCTGAATAGTACCCCCCCATCTCGCTATTGCAGTTGGAAGGAAAACACATAAGGAAGAGCAGTAAATTATAGGAACCACTGACCTTAAGATTGAGGGCTTCATTTTATTGCATTTTTTCAGTATAAAAGTCAAATAGTTTCATTGTATTCTTAGTAATATAATTGGCTCCCTGGTGCAGGTCAAATTCAGTATGTGCCCAGTGAACAAACTGCTTTCAGATATAGGTTTCTGTGTGGCTTCAGATTTATGCAGGATTAATTGGAATTGTTAGGTGAAAGATTCAGGTTTGTGCAATACGCTGTCCACTAGAGCACCTACCTGCCCAATATACTACTGTCATCTGAACTGATTTAGAGGGGCTGATAATTTATTTATTTTCACTTGCAATGTTTTTTTAAAGAAATGTTATGGTACTTGTAAAGTATGTGCTAGGAAATCTAAATGATCATTGTAATTGCAGAGTTCTACTTCTCTCATTTAATCCTGTCCCAAAATTCATCATTGTCAAATCAGTTGTGTTTCTCACATATTGGCAGTTAAGCAAAAAAAAACTACAACAAATATTTTATCTTCTTTTTCAAATGTATTTTGAAGCCACTTATTGGCTCATTTGTTTATATCTGAAGTTGTTTCAGTTTGCAATGTAGCCTTGTGCCATATGAAGTATCCATGCTTTAATTTGAGGTATTCCCATCCAGATTCAAATGTAGATAATGCTGGTGTCAAAATCGTGAAGTGCTTCCCACAACAGAACTTAATTACTTTGGGTCAGATCCTGTGAGCCTCACAATTTCCACATGTGGACATCAGGCAATGTGATCGATGAAAAATCTTCAGTAACCCAAACAAGGTAATCTACCAAATTACCCTCTTGTGTAAACGAACATCTGAAATGTGTGAGTTGTAGTATTCTGAAAATAATTTCAGTGCAGGGAAGGGAGGAGTCATAGATCGACAAATGAATGCAAGTTCAAGTTTTAATCTTTCTAAACAGATATATACCATACTTGCATATGTTATGTTTTAATTGTGACCTACTCTAATTTCATTGTTTTTTTTGTGGCAACTCTAATTTCATTGTTGATTATGATATAGGGGTTACTCAGCAGTAAGAGGTCCATGTTGCTTCAGTACATCCTGCAAGCGGTCAACCAGAGTAATTCAGTTCGGGCTCTACAGTCAGCTCACTACATCTCTGACAACCAACAAGCCCAATGCGTTCCGGGCGCCCACTGCCGACCCCGTTGTCCGCACCTACTTCCCTTAGAGAAGCGGAGTTGGTGGGAGGTGGATTGGTATTCCCTCATGGAGGAGAGGGAGCTGCCGGTGTTCGTCAGGGCGCTCAAGATATGTTCAGGGACGAGGTCCAAAGCCGCGTCGGCACGATGGCATCAGCATTGCTGTCGCTGCCATGGAAGGAGAAGCAGCAGCAGTAATTAAGATCTAATCAGGTTTGTGTTGCTACTAATTGGTTTTATTAGTTACCAATTTGAGCAGAGCTCAGATGCATATAAGATTAAGAACATGTGTCATGTTTGGTGATTAATTGGTTGTGCCGAGTAGGTTCCAAATTACAATTACAGGGTAGATTTTGCCTGTTGATTTTGTTTATATGTTGCTATAGTCTTATTGGAAGAGCTTATTTTTTATGTTTAACACAGTAATCGTCGACAATATCTATTTTGTGTCATTTTGCATCTGCTAGGTAGTGTTCCTAGAGTATAAGCCCCGCTAGAAATAAAATATGTTATTTCGGTTATGCCATAGACTCCATATATAAATGTATGAAGCCATACTACTGAATACGTTATTTCAGTTATGCCATAGACACCATATATATAAATGTAATAAACATGAAGCCGTGCTACTGAATGATATAAATTCCTGCTTAGCATAAATGGAACTGAAAATGCAGTCTGATAGAAGTATATAGCTTCACCTTGTTGCAAAAAAAGAAAATTAAAATGTGGCCAAACTTGAAATTACTTTAGTGGGACTGAATAAAGGGTTGAGTACTGCCTGCATCTACTTCTTTTGGAACTTGATAATGGACTCCAGTCGTTGCCAAAACGTTCACACATATGGTGATGGTACTCGACAACATGATTATTGTGCTTACAGGGCATTAGGAAATTTACTTCTGGAGTTGAAGGGTGCTATTGAAAACCTATGTGGGAATTTGCAGTCAAAATATCTGGCTTTTCTCAGGTAATTATACAATGACTGGCTGGCTCTCTTCGTTAATACAGAAGTGCTCATATTTTTTTCCAGTCTACGCACACTTCTTTGCTGTTAAAATCATTCCCCAATTGTGTATTTTTTCCCTTTTAGGAGATTGTTGAAGCAGAACAAGAATTAATTGAGCTACAGAAGCATGTGTCTGCCCAGGGTATTCTTGTGCAGGATCTAACGAGTGGTATGCGTTGTGAGCTTGAAATTGACGTCTTACTTGCATAACACAAACTAGATGAGGACATTGCTTGCTCTGGACTGAAGAGAAGAAATCTTTAACTGCAGATGAACCTGGAAAAGAATCAAATGCAGAGATATCTGCCTTTAAGGCAGCTCGTTAGCTATTCTTGCGGAAATCCAAGAGTTTAGCCGTTCTTTTAACTCTTTTGATTTGATACATGTATAGCACTCGGTGAACTCGGTTGCACAAGCTTGCGCCAAGGAAGCCACGGTCAATAGGCTAGATGGCATCTGGGTTGCCCAAACCCCCAATTTCATGCTACAATATGTGCAGGATGATTGTAATCTAGCTGGTTCGAGGAAAAAAAACTGTAATCTAGCTGATTAATGAAAGAGGAAGTGCTCTTGGTCTAAAAAAATAAAACTTGTTAGTTATTCTGAACAGCTATCTGTGTATCTATTACACAACTAAGGAAATTGTTGTCTGGTCTTATTAAGATCGGCAAAAGTTCTTTAGCGCATCAAGCACTTCTGAAAGCTTATGGTTCGCGTGTTCAGAAAAGCGCTGAAGCATTTCTTCCAACTTGTTCAATCTATAGAGACTTTGCTACTTTCTCCCTGCTTGCCATGATCTTGAAGATGACCAGAACTGCAAAGGGTCCTGCTGTGGCATGTGCTCTACTAACTCAATAAACTCTAGGTCATAAAGGACCCTTCCTTCTCCCAGGCATGAATTAAAGACTCCTTTGTGCATCACCTGAGTACAGGGACTGGGCGTGCTCGAGTTTGTGTAAATAAAAGAGGAAAATCAGCAGGGAGGATGACAAGCGGGACCCAACTGTCCTATCATTTCATCTCCACCAATTTTTGTTCCCTCACAGATTGACTTTGAACGAATGAAAAAACAATGTTACTGAGCTACAAAAAACCTGAAAATTTGTGTGGCGCTAGACAAAAAACAAACAACTTTTCTTTTGGAGGAAACAGATTTCAGCTCTGTGTTTCGAGACCAAATTTTCTTAACAAGACTGATTCAACATTAACTATTTAGATAAAAATCTGAATAAATCACCAAAAGTATACCTTGTGATGCAGATTATGGGGATCAATTCTTCAAGGTGTGTTTTTGTTTTTTGTTTTTTTTAGGGGATCCAAGGTGTGTTTTTGTTGTGGATTCAAAAGTTTTCATGAGCCACTTTTGGATATTTAATTAAACGGTTCAAATACAATTTTATTTAAAAGCTAAGATTCATTAAATTTATTTGAACAACTGAATTCCATTTCCCATTAGGTACGTCTTTGTTAAGAATTCTTAGATCTTCAAAAAGTCTCTGAGTACGTATTCATGACTACTTTGCTTTCTCTTTTTTCTGAGCTGCCAGCAACATCCAATTGGGTGAAGGCGAGATTAAATATTCAAAGATAAAATCCTCAGATGCTAAAGCTAATAAAACTAATAAAAGGAACACCTTGAAAGAGTTGTAGAGATTGAAGACCTTACATGGAAAACTTGATGGTGCTATGTAATGGCGTTCATAAAAAAATATGGTCTTTTATCATTAAATATAATTTCATAATGGAAAATATGGTTGTATAAGTAACATTAATAAGTTTATTAAATTAATATTAAAGGTTTTTTTTTCAGCTAGCCCGTGGCAACGTACGGGCACTTTTGCTAGTATATATATAGTTGCCAAAAGTTTCTTTCGGAGACACTCACAACAAATGCTTGACCCTACCAAGTACTCTATGTGGTCTTTTTGTTGACGATGTTTGGAAGAGAAAGTAATATGACCCTTGCAGTCATATTTGCTGGATAGAAAGAGGAGCTGCTGCCTTATTATTTTGGAAAAATACATTCCAAAGAATAACGATCTTGTAAAATGAGGAACAGTAATTAAAGATTTTCCCTCGCAAGAAAAGTAATTAAAGATTTTTTTCTGTACTGAGAAATATCTAGCGCGACTGTCGAAAGGGCCCGCCAGTCAGTCAGCGTCATTGCGTCATCCCGATGCCCTCGTGAAAAACAGAGACGCGCGGAAATTGGGGAAGGGGAGACGGTAATAATGGTCAGCGGTGTCCTCACTCCCCGAATTCCAATCCTCCCCGGCGCAGCACCAGCTCCCTTCTCCGGCAGCCGGATCGCATGGCGGCCATCCGGGCTTGTTACAGCGCTACGGCGGCCGAAGAAGAGCCTCGACCGGCGCCTCCGCCTCACCTCAGTCGCCGGCGGCGACCTCTGCAAGCGAGCCCACCATGTCCGTGCCTCTCTCTCTCTCTCACTCTGTGTGTCTTGCTGCTGCAGCTTGGTGGTTCACGACTTCTCAATTTTGTCGTTCTCGGCTAGAGTTGTAGCTTTAGAATAGCCGGTACTATTTAGCAAGTTTTGTGTACCTTGTCACCTTGCATCAGAGGCTGCCTGAAACTATCACCGTAGGCGTTTCTGTATGCGTGTTGGGAGTACTTCGGTATTCATCGTACCGCTGATCTCAAAAAAAAAAAAAAATCATCGTACCGCTTCAATATTAAGCATTCACAAACATTTGCTTGCATTCTTGAAAATCAGCTGGAACATTTTTTTTCTTTTGTGCAGTTTTACGTTGATAATCAAATATCCTTGAATATTGAAGTAAGATTGCATTGTATTTTCCCTCCTTCAGCATCAGGGCCCTCTATATTGTACTTCCACGAGTTAAATAAACGGATTAAAATTTTATTCTTCCATAAGCTTATGGTATTTCTGCTAGTATGACGACCAATTTGCAATTGAAGGGTAAAAATGGGCGGTGATTTTTTTAATAAATATTGGTTCGTCCATGCTTCTACATGCAACTAATTTATCTGTTGGCTGCTTAGTATTTACCATCCAATTTGGATAAAGACACAACACCAAAAAATTCTCCATTATTCCAACAGAGGCGTGATGCACCAAAATTTTACGACAATCTGGTTTTTGGGCTTCCTATTGTGACAACTTCTCAATTATATTATCATTTTCTTCCTTTTCAAACAGCAATACAATATCACCTTTATAAGCCCAGAGTATTTTCTAACCTCCTGCATATGCTAACTTTACCATGTTCTGTTTAAGATTTTTTGATATGCTTCTGTTTCTTGCGTGGCAGGAGAAGCTTCAGGTTCTTGTGTTGGTATCCAAATCCACCCTTCAGTTTGAACATGGTAATTCTGCAAAGGTCCATTTACTTCATCATATAACTTGGATGTCAAGATACGTCACATTTTCTGACTTGAATCCAGTCTAGAATGCTGCTATGATCTAAGCGTGTTGCCAAAAACACATCTACCCAGGTGTTTCGCTTCAGAGTGAATATGTTGTCCCTGAAAGTGTTAAAGCTGCTGGATTTCATATAAGTGCTGATGAACTGGCATCAATTGTTGAAAATCGTGACCATAAAAAGTTGTCTATGCATGGCCAGCTGGATGGAATTGCAGACAAATTAGTGACATCGTTAGCTGATGGAATTAGAGCAGATGAGTACAGCCTGAATCAAAGGAAAGACATATATGGAGTGAACAAGTTCACCGAGACTGAGGTCCGCAACTTATGGGAGTTTGTGTGGGAAGCATTACAAGATACTACTCTTATCATTCTCATAGCATGTGCTCTTGTATCCTTTGTTGTTGGCATTGGCACTGAAGGATGGCCAAAAGGTGCTCATGACGGCATTGGAATTATTACAAGTATCCTTCTGGTTGTATCTGTGACTGCAACAAGTAACTACCAGCAGTCTTTGCAATTCAGGGACCTGGACAAAGAGAAAAGGAAAATTCATGTTCAAGTTACAAGAAATGGCTTCAGACAAAGACTATTGATAGATGATCTTGTCCCTGGTGATGTTGTCCACCTAGCCGTTGGAGATCAGGTTCCTGCAGATGGCCTTTTTATTTCTGGGTATTCTGTACTGATCAATGAATCCAGCCTAACTGGGGAGAGTGAACCTGTTGCCGTAAATGAAGATAACCCTTTTCTTTTATCTGGGACCAAAGTCCTTGATGGGTCATGCAAAATGTTGGTTACAGCAGTTGGAATGCAGACACAGTGGGGTAAACTAATGGCTGTTATCACTGAAAGTGGGGATAACGAAACTCCACTCCAGGTCAAACTTAATGGGGTTGCGAATACGATTGGAAAAATTGGTCTATGTTTTGCTCTTTTAACCTTTTTTGTCCTGTCGCAAGGATTAGTTGGCCAGAAATATCATGACGGACTTCTTTTAAGCTGGTCTGGGGATGATATTCTGGAGATATTGGAACATTTTGCTGTTGCAGTTACAATCATTGTTGTTGCTGTTCCTGAGGGATTGCCTTTAGCAGTCACATTGAGCCTTGCGTTTGCAATGAAGAAGATGATGAATGACAAGGCACTGGTCCGACAATTAGCTGCCTGTGAAACAATGGGCTCCGCCACAGTCATTTGTAGTGACAAGACAGGAACACTAACCACCAATCGCATGTCTGTTGTTAAGGCCTGTTTCTGTGGGAACACCATGGAAGTGGACAATCCATCAGTGCCTTATAATTTTTCTTCCAGACTCCCAGAAGTTGCTTTGGAAATCATTCTGGAATCCATTTTTAACAACACTGCTGGTGAAGTGGTAATTAACGAAGATGGAAAACCTCAAATACTCGGTACCCCGACCGAGACGGCTTTATTGGATTTTGCCTTGTCAATAGGTGGAGACTTTAAAGAAAAACGGCGAGAGACTAAGATTGTTAAAGTGGAGCCTTTCAATTCAACAAAAAAGAGGATGAGCATCATTCTTGAACTTCCTGGAGGAGGATACCGTGCACACTGCAAAGGTGCATCGGAAGTAGTTTTGGCTTCCTGTGATAAATTCATTGATGCCAGAGGTAATATTGTTGCCTTAGATGAAACAACAACAAACAAAATTAATGATATCATTGAAACCTTTTCTAGCGAAGCACTTAGGACACTCTGCTTTGCTTATCGGGAAATGGATGGTTGCTTTTCTATTGATGAGAAAATACCGCTGCAAGGATACACATGCATTGGTATTGTTGGTATCAAAGATCCTGTGCGTCCAGGTGTCATGCAGTCTGTGGCAACCTGCCGGTCTGCTGGCATTGTGGTTCGAATGGTTACGGGAGACAACATAAATACAGCAAAGGCGATTGCTCGCGAATGTGGTATACTTACGGGGGATGGTCTTGCCATTGAAGGTGCTGAATTCAGAGAGAAAAATCCTGAAGAACTCCGTGAGTTGATCCCAAAAATGCAGGTTTGCCATGTAACTATTGTTTATGTTTATCTTGCAAGTGCTTATCCATCCAGGACATTCTGATGTTGGAGTATGCCTGTGCGTTGTAGGTACTTGCCCGATCTTCACCACTTGATAAGCATACACTGGTGAAACACTTGCGTACAACATTCAATGAGGTTGTTGCTGTAACTGGTGATGGCACAAACGACGCACCTGCTCTGCGTGAGGCAGATATTGGACTTGCCATGGGCATTGCAGGGACAGAGGTAACAACATCATGAAATAATGAGTGCATAGCCTCGAGATATTAGATGTCTATATGTATTTCCTATTTTACAAGAAAATGTGCAAACTTTTCAATCTAAATGGACCTCATGACTGGAATTTTGACATTATAGAGGTATATTTATTCATCTATATATAAGCATAAACTTTTCCTTGGTGCATATATATATATCCGCACATCCAGTATCATAGTTTTTGAGGCGTTGTGGTGTCCTGTGATGCCAGGGGTAGAGCTTAGGCGTTGTGGTGTAACTAAACCTTTGTGACACCAGGGGTACGCCTGGAATCCCAGGCGGCGCTTCAAAAGCCATGCTCAATATTCTGGTTTTCTGCTTCCAATATCATGTATTCACTCCACAACTGATCTGTTCAACAGTATGTACTTGCACAAGTGTTCATTAGTGATAATTGCGTTCTCCCAAAAAAAAAAACCTATACGAAAACCGGTTCATGAGGTACAAGTATATCTTATTAATGTAATATTGAAGCAAAGAAAACAGTGGCCTGTATGGTGTTCATTTCATCAACATATGATTTTAGTGCAATGTTGAAGCAAAAGAAAACAGCAGCCTGTATGCGTTGGCAAGGATTTTTGGTACCAGCCCTTCCCTGTAACAGAAGTTTCATCGTAATCTCCTATTTCAATCGATAACATTAAATATGCCAATTTTTCAGAAAAAAATAGGTAAATGGGGAACATTATATGCTTGTATTTTTATTCCCTGAAATATAATGACAGAAAACATGATTTTTGTATTATAGGATAACCATGAAAGAAAACATGAAAAGTTATTGGAGCATGATCTGTTGTGGATATAATGATGAATGTTGTTATATACTCCACTGGCTGTGGTTGCCATTTGCCTAAGGACCATCTCTTGTTTGTAAAAGAAAAAAAAAAGTCTATTCAAGGGCCCTCAAAAAATAAAGCAGTTTATTCAAGGCGCACACATTTACTGCCAGTCTAAGTAGTTTTTTTTTTGTTTTTTTTTTTTTTTTGCGAGACAGTCTCAGTAAATTTCCTTACGCAGGTGGCTAAAGAGAACGCTGATGTTGTAATTCTGGATGACAACTTCTCCACCATTGTAACTGTTGCCAAATGGGGGCGCTCTGTTTATGTCAACATCCAAAAGTTTGTGCAGTTCCAGCTGACTGTTAATATTGTCGCATTGCTAGTTAACTTCTCTTCTGCGTGCTTTACAGGTATATTCTATTTGCAATTGTGCAATTGTGTTAATTATATCATAACTCCATCTCATGATTTACACGTACTTGTACCAGGAGATGCACCACTGACAGCTGTTCAACTTCTCTGGGTCAACATGATAATGGATACCCTAGGTGCGCTTGCACTTGCCACGGAACCACCTGATGATAACTTAATGAAAAAAGCACCAGTTGGAAGGACAGGGAAATTCATCACCAACGTGATGTGGAGGAATATTGCGGGGCAGTCATTGTTTCAGTTTGTTGTCATCTGGTATCTACAAACTCAAGGAAAATACTTGTTCGGGCTTGAAGGCTCTGACACTGATACTGTCTTAAATACAATCATATTCAACACTTTTGTCTTCTGCCAGGTAGGTCAGCAATTACAAAATCCTCATCTTTTCTACCATACTACTCTATTTCATAGAGACCAGAGGACCAGGGAAAAAAAAAGAGTGGAGTTTGTGTCCATTTCCCTTGGCGCGTTGCTAGCATAGGACACGGTGATACTGATTTTTGTGTTAGTTGAATTTGGTTACCAGTAATGGCAGAAGATGTCTCAAGACATCCATTCTTTTCACGCATTTGATTGCTTAAAACTCACTGTTGAAGTGGAACAAATTGACTATACTTAGATCTTTGACATACGTTCCAGCGCTGAACCATTGCTTGCCATGTAGGTGTTCAACGAGATAAGCTCAAGAGACATGGAAGATATCAACGTTCTCAAGGGCCTGCCAGATAACTCCATTTTTATGGGCATCCTCGCTGGCACCATTAGTTTTCAGTTCATCCTTGTCCAGTTCCTCGGCGATTTTGCCAACACCACACCGCTAACTCTGCTACAGTGGCTTGTCAGTGTTTTGTTTGGTCTCCTTGGGATGCCCATTGCGGCTGCCATTAAGCTGATTCCTGTGGAACCTCATGAAGGAGATGCACATCCATCGTAGTCATAGATTTCGCACAAGAGTACAATCTCGCTGATTCATTGGTAACCTGATATACACGCAATAAATCCATTCATAGTGAAGCCTATACATAATACATTACTGGAATGTCCAAACTCAATGTTGGCAGGCGTAAAGAAACATTGGTGCATTGGCTCCTCTGTATACTTTTCATGTTTTCTGAATCAGCAACCACTAGTCTAGTGGAAGATGGAACTTAATGAGCTGATACAGGGACATATATCTAATTTCATACTGCGCCGTACAGTTAGTTTTCTTTAAAATTGTGACGTGTACGAGTATACATTTATGAAATGGCATCTAATGAAAGTCAGGTTACATTAACACGGGATGGTAAATAAGTGGTACCTGTATCAACTGTAAGTGGCCTGTACATTGACATAAACAAGGATTGTACCACTAGCATTGTTTACTTATGTTAATTTGACATGACAATGGCAGTGCTCCCCAAACCAAACACATGCTTACTAACTCTGCTGATTAATGATTGTGATGCAAATTAGCATAAAAAATACATATTTTCATCTACATGCTCTCCTGTAGCTGCCTCGGATGGTCCTAGTCAGCAAAGACTGCTCTTTTTCTTCTTTTTTTACTTCGTGGAGGCTACTGCAACTGTATGTACATCCTTTTTTCCCCCACCGAAGAGAATGCTACACTGCATTCATTAAGTAGAAAATGATGTCATCATACATCAGTGAGAACTGATCTAATCAGCGCTTTCGCTCTCTCCAGTTGTTGCTTCGAATCTTCATCAACAAGCTCGTCCCTGACGTACCTATCAATCTCAAAGAAATTCTCACGGAGAGAATCGCGGGTAAGCTGCAGCTTTTCTAGCTCAGAGGAGTTGTTCCCAAGCAACCTGGCACAAACGAAGTGAGTCACGCCCAATACGTTGTAATACTCCGACGTCTGCAGCGCCCACTGGAGGGTGGATATGAGAACTCCGCCCACAGAGTCCAAAATCCTGGGGCTTCCTTTCTTCAGGAGCATCACCATCATTTCTGCAAGTTTTCTGGATGAGGGCGACTCCTCACGCCCATTAGCCTGCTCGCTTTGCTCGTCCTGGCCAGGCTCTTCAGCATCAAGCAACTCGTTCTTCGCTATGGCAGTGACCCACAGTGGCAAGCCAGAGTCACCAAAGTGGCAGACGTCAGTAGCCATCTCGTTCTGTGGTCCAATCAGCCAGCGGCAAACAAGGCCCAGTACGAGAACTGGTAGCCATTGCTTTAGAGCAGAGACAAAGCTGAATGCAAACCTTGATCCTACAGAGGCCTCGATAGAGGGTATTAGATCAAGAAGATAATTGGCAAGGAAGAAAGCCTCTTCTGGAGGATTGGACAACTCAGTTGAGCTTCCAAGTACCAAATGAAGTAGCTTGGCTGCATATGTGAACGAGCTTCGTATCAGCATCAGTATATCCTTCAGATCATCCCCCTTGAACGATGAACTCTGCTCCTGATGCTTTTTGATGGATGATACTGAATATTTTGTGTACGATGATGCAAATTTGAGGCATCTAACTTTATCATCATAGGCCAGCTTGATGGTGGTTGTATCAACAATAAACTGAAGAATTGAAGTGCCCAACATAATTACATTAACTGTGCCTTTCACTGCATTTCCTGCATAAGGACATCCCCCACTTAATCATCAGGTACCATGGAAAAGCTCTACAATATCAGAAAAGATAGAAACAGCTCATGGTGACTCCAGATGAGTTAACTACATTCTTCTGCGTGCTTGCAGAAGATCATATAAACATTTTGGTTGTCTAATACAAGAGCCAGTTCAAAAAGGTTTTCCACATTAGAAAATGCAATATGATGGAACTATACCTTCCGATGTTCCTTCCTGGTTATGTTTCTGCCGTGAAGCTTTCCCCTTCTGGTTTAACTTGGACGATGGATTCTGAACAGGTCCACGTAGCAGTTTGTCAAAACTATTCAGTAGATGTTCCAGTGCCTGGTTGGCAGTTGATGACTGAGACGGCAAAATTAATTATGAGAACAAGAAAATGAATCCAAACAACGCATACTTTAACAATAGAAAGTCAAGGGACAACATTATTAATAACCAAAAAATTCAGAAAGCTGTCCAAAATAAGTCAACAATTTCCCATGGTCTTTGAACTGATGAGTACTGATTATAATTATTTTAGTAGCACCTGTGTAGTCTATTAAGCGTGGTAGAAGTTTCGAAGTAGAACTCACCTCAGAGCAGCTTATACCAGTTTGATCAACATCTGGAAGAACACTATTTGTAGCCAGGCTCAAATATGCCAACACGGGTGCAATGTCTAAAGAGTACAAATATAGGCACTGCTCGATGTATACTGTAGAAATGACCTTCAGGGATGAGCACGCAATTTCTGAGTAAGAAGATTGAAGAAAGGTGTCTCTCATCTCCTCATCTTTTAGTATTTCATTGATCTGCCATGCTGCACCTGATGCAATAGCAAGCTCATCATTACCAATTTTTGACTTGGATGACCCCTTTCCGGCAATATGGTCAGATGCTGGCGTTTTCTTTAGTGACTTCCCTTTCTTTCTCCTTGAAGATGCAACAGGGCACATAGGAGGTTCAAGTCCATAGATCTCAGCAAAATGAGAGGCTTTAGATTGTAGAATATTTGTCAGTGCTTCAAACAGTTCATCAGACCAGCCGCCCAAAACTATCAACTTATGTGCTGCCACTGCTGTTTCTTTGCAGTCTTCTTGCTTTGAAACCATAGCAGCATTGATAACAATATCCATGCATTCCTCATGAAGCACAGATAGATCATCAGGTAACACAACTGGAGCAATACTAAGAAGAGCAGCCCTGGCACCCTCAGAGACACCAGTTTTAAGGACTAACTTTAGCTTTCCTTTTGCAAAGAATTCTCGCAAAGCAGATAAACTAGAGCGCTCATCAGATAAGCTTTTTATAAGGTTGACAGATGCAATTATAAGGCCATTTATCTGCTCTGAATTAACCCCTGTTTGGGACAATGCCAGAGTAATGGAGAATTTAATTAGCTCAACAACTGACTTTGGCGATGACCCTTCAGAGAGAGCAAATTCACAAAACCTTGCCCCAGCTGTTGGTGCCCTCTTTATTAGTGCAATGCAGCGAGCACAAGCTTCTTTTGGCGCCAACTTTGATGGAAAATAAGAAGGAATGAGAAGCTTTGTGATTTTTTGAGCAATACGGGGATGATCATTTGCAAGTGAAGATAATAAGGTATCCAGGCCAATAACCTGTAGCACAGAACAGAACATAAACCACCCAACTGAATATATTAAAAATACTCTAATATGTGTGCCTGAACTGAATATTATAGTTGAGGCTACTTAACGTTATAGCACGAATTGAGCACGAATAGATAAAGTTATACGTATAAATTGAGATATCAAGTGTCATACCTTACTATATTGGAACGATCGCAGATCACGGATAGCTAAAAGAAGATCAACAGCAGCAACTCTGACAGATAGAGAAGAATCTGAAACCATATCACCTAATCTTGGGAGCAATACTTTCAGTATGTCATGACTTTGTGGATTGTCGAGCAAGTATATGAGACCATTTAGAGTGGAAAGCCGGACTTCATTGCAAGAATCCTTTGACATGTCATCAACAATTTTCCTCAGAAATTTTGAAATTGTTGGGGAAGGGACAACTTCCCAATATTGGTTAAGAATGCGACAGATTCCTTCAACTGCAACTGTCCGTATTTCTGGGCAGTCATCCATGAGGAGCTTGTCTAGCAAGAAGAATTGTTTCTCTAGCAGAGGATCATTTAAATCCTTTGTGACATCTGGATCTTCAAGGGGAAATAAATCTAGTAGAAGATGAAGAGCATTATGACGAACATTTGAGCTCGCAACCTGCCAAAAGGTAGCCATTCAGAGAAATCAGAGTAATATTGTTAAAATTAAACAGTCACACAAGATACTGCAAATCGAAAATAAAAACAAACAAATTATTTAACAAAGCTTAACTAAATTCAAAGTTTATCACATGCTCATGGAGTGTCATAGACCTTAACAACTTACAGTTATAAGCTACCTAATGTGGGGATTTCACGAATTACAAGATTAGATTGAAGAGTACAGAATATCATCTGAAAAAAAAAAGGAAAGGAGATTTCAAGGATCTATGCTGATGTAAAACATTAGCAATATTTTGTTGGCAATGGGGGATCTGTTATTTTAGAGGTTACTGGAGTTAATTCAACGCGCCATTATGTGAGTGATAGCATCACTTTGCATCCTATAATTACTTCCCAAATTCACCTGAACCAGAGTGTAAACATAATCTACACAGCAACCAATTCTAACGACTAGTGCTTGAAATCTGTCAGTTCATCCATTCCTGCTGGGCTTAGTTCTAGTAGCACACAATGCCGCCAGATACGTGTAAGACAATGTATATACCTGCAACGATCGGAACAGCACAGGCTCGGCAAGCCCAAACACCAACTTCTCAACGCCAGCAACTGCCCTCTGCTCCACGAACGCCGACAGGATCTTCCTGGCCGCCTTGGCCACCTCCTTGCTCGCCGCGTGCACGGAAGCCTCCACCATGCCCTGCAGGAACCCCTCCCCGACATCCCCCCTGACCCACCCCCCGTCCTTCCAGGCCCTGAACACGACCTCACCGTAGGCCACCACTGCCGCACGCTTCACGCCGGTCATCCCCACCTGCGCCTTGATGAGCTCCAGCCCCTCCCTGGCAATCCCCTCGCTGACCCCAAGCACGAGAGCGAGGAACTTCCTCCCCTCCTCGGCCTTGAGGAACAGCGGCGACACGAAACAGCGCAGCAAGAGCATCTTGAAGTCGGAGATGCTCTCGTCCGCGTAGTCGAGCAGCGGCAGCGCGTCGCGGAGGGCGACGAGGCGGCGGAGCACCGGCCTGGCGCGGGAGCCGGCGGTGAGCGCCTGGGCGACGAGGTAGGGTAGCGTCTGCGCGACGAGTGCGTCGCGGCCGGGCGCGTCGGCGCGCCAGGCGAGCTCGAAGCAGCCTACGGCCAGGGCCGCGAGCGGCGGGTCGGCGGTGGCGAGGAGCGCGAGGCGGTCGTGGAGGAGCGCCAGCGGGCGGAGGAGGTCGTCCCAGCGCGGCGGGAGGGAGGGGTGGGTGAGGAGGAGGTGGAGGAGGACGGCGGCTGCGCGCGGGGGTGCGGGTGCGGGTGGGGGCGCGTCGGAGCTTGAGGCGGCGCCGGCGCCGGAGTCGGCGGAGATTGCGAGGGCTAGGGCTTGCGGGAGGGAGAGGAGGAGCGGGTGGGAGGGGGGGAGGGAATGGACGAGTTGCTTGAGTTGGGGAGGGGCTTTGAGGGCGGTGGCGGCGGCCGGGATGAGGTCGGCGGCGTGAGCGAGGAGGCCGGCAGCGGAGGAGGGGACAGATTCGTCGGCCGCGTCGGCCCCGGCGGGGGTGGCGCCCCGGCGGCGGCGGCGCGCGGGCGGCATTGCGGCGGAGATGCGTGAATTTTGGAGGGGATTCGAAATGGAGCGCGGGATCGAGGGGCGGTTTGGGAGGGAAGGAGGCGATGGGGATTGGGGAAGAGAGAGAGAGAGAGAGAGAGAGCTGTGAATTGCGCTGCAGTGGGTTGTTTCAGCAGGGTTTATTGTCCCCCAAAAAAAAAACAGGTACGGGTTTATGGGCCGTCTGAAAACGCAACCATGGTAGGCTTTTACGTTGCGGAGGTGTTGTGCTGATTTGGCCCGTCTCTATTTGGTGACCTCCGCCAGCTTGGGCTCAATCCACTAGTGTATAGAAGGACTAGATAAATACCCCGCGCGTTGCTGCGGGATATTAAATATGAACATATTTAATATTGTTAGGTAATTACTATGATTAATTAATTCTTAGATACCTATATACAGGTTAAGTGCACATCAAAAGGTCTCTTTTTGGGCACGGGACAGTTAAGAGCTTTTTTTTGGCACGGTAATTACTAATTAATTCTTAGATATCTATATACACCTCGAGGTCGTTGATGGATTAAAACTTTCAAAAATAATAAATTAAACCTTGTACCACCCGCTAAGTATCGAGTCAAAACGATTAGTTGTCACACAATAGCGAGGATTGGATTTTGGAATTGAGTTCGCGGAATTTTCTCAAGCAAAAGCCTAATGAAACATGGAAAGTAAGGAAATAATCTCATAGATAATTGCAGCCACTATCTTGGGCATACATATCACCTTCAACTCTATTCTTTTTGAATGGAATGAAAACAATTGATGGTTAATACAAATGCATCTTACTGCTAAAATACACGGAGAGATGCACCGATAATGGCAACAAAAATCACATCCTGAATGCCCGATTATTGTAGCAATAAAGATGCACTATAATGGCCTCACATGCCGCACAGGTCAAAAGTCTAATCTGCATGGATGCCTGAAGAAATATACAACAAATAAGATGAGAAAAAAGAGAGAGTAGTTTGGATCTCAGCCAGCGGCAGCAAGTGACTACCGGCAAGGACGCTGTGGCTGTGTGGCTAGGCGCAGACATGTCCGTTGATCATGATACGATCTCTACCAGTGAGCAATAGAAGAGAAGATTGTGCCTTGTTTCTCGAGGGGCGAATTGGTAGTGCTGTTTATATAGAAGAAGGTAATTATAGCACATAATGGTCGCCTGCAAACAGCTGAGAGGAAACGCATGGGTATGGAAACGCATATGTATTAAAATGCACGGCTTCAGGATGGGTAGTGGAAACGCTCGACGCCTGCGAACCTTGCATGCAGTGAGTGCGTTGTTATTCAGCTGTATGGTAATGGCTGGACAGATCTGACGCTCAGGATGAAACAAAGCGGACAATCGGATGGGCTAAATAATTTGAGTGACGTGGCTGCCTAAGGTTTCAACTTTATAGTAGTTAATGATTTTTAGTGGGTTGCCTCTATATAGTATATATAGATTAGGGATGAAAGCGGTCGGGTCGGAAAAAGGCTAAATCGTTTTAGTTTCATATTTTTTTCCTTAATAGCGAAATGGATAGCGGTACTTGCCGAAATAAATACGGCTTCGATATTACGGGAATATCAAAATGAAATTACCATGACAGTCGGGAATCGATATTAAATATCGGTAACACAAATCACAGTCGTGTATTGGTCATATCACATTATGTATAAAAATATCAAATGTGAATATATATTGTTGGTATTTGAAATAGCTACAAATGTATCTAAAAAACATGAGATAAGAATGAGCCTTGATTTTTCTCCCTGATTACATTCGGCTTCCCCGGTGAAGCCAATCTTTTTCTTTTTTTTTTTTGCATGCGGGGAAGAAATGCTAAGATTAGGCTTAGACCACTCTTGATTTATTGTCTATTTCAATTTCGAATATAATATAAAGGGTAAAATATCAACGGTAATTTTCGGCATAAAACGGAAATTGGGTAAAGTATAAAAACTTTTTTCATTTTTGTTTCCACCAAACACTTTCACTTTTGTTTCCATTTCCTCGGTATATCATTTCCAACTACTACGGTAAAAAGAAGTCAGAAACAAGCCTCGATTATTCGATAAATTCCGTTTTTGCTTTCATCTCTAAGAAGGATGTCCTAAAAAGAAACTAGTATAGAAGGAGTATTGGCACAAACTCATTAATGGCATCTAAAAACAACTCACTAATGCTATACAAACTTGAAGAATGAAATTCGAAGGCACGTATGGCCCCATTTGGAGCCGATTATGAGCCGCGTTCATTGGAATTAAGCCGCAACCGGCGCCAAACGGCCCGATTCTGGCCCAGCTTCTCCCGAACGCGATTCCACTCAACGCCCTCGTATGCCTGCAACGCGGAATCGGTCTCTCCGCCGATTCTCCTCAACACGCGCGCCTGAAAACGAGCGAGCCCAACGACTTGGGGTGAAATTACCCGCAAATGCCATCGATATACCCCTCCAGCTCGCCTCACACATCCACTCGTTCCCCAAGCGCAAGAGAGAAACAGAGGAGGACCGAGGAAGGCGATTAGGGTTTGGACCCATAGTGGCGGCGGCTCCTATGGAACGGCTGCTCGTCGGCGCCTCCGCCCAAGCTCCCGTCAGCTCCTCCGCGGCGTCGTTGGTTGGTCTGTACGCGCCGCCGGACGGTGACGACACGAAGCCGGAGGCTGCTTCCCCATTACGAACCCGGCGAGTGCATCTTCATCCATTCGCACTTCTGTGATGTTTTTTTCTATCCTGATTTCCTCTACACGCTAGGAAGCAGAGGAGCAAAGATATAATTAATCCCCATCTCCATTCGCACTTCTGTGATGTTTTTTTTTTTTTTTGAATCTTCTGTGAATCTGATATGGAAAATTGACAGGCGCACATATGTAAATCAAAAGAGGATATTGTTATTTTGATGGATCTGTAACATTCTTTCTGACTTGAAGACATTGTTTTCTTCAGTCCTTCTCACAAGTATTAAAATTGGGTGTGTGCATACATGTGTCAGAATGCAGCGCCTAGATATCCAAATGATGCAAGCATTCTAATGCTAGCCATCTCTGAAAGAAACACGCTTGCATTTTTGTTCTTACCAACGACCTATGCATACATGTGTGTGACAACACTGCTGTTGTATATCTCAAGTGCCTTTGCCGTCGCGAAAATGGAATCCCCTTCAAAGTATTAATTATGAAAAGAAATTGACACAAAAATGTCTAAGAATGATGAAAATAGTAACGTTTGCCTCCATTTAGCAATAAGACTAGGCATAACAGGTTTCAGGGCATACTAGTCATTTTACACTCAAGACAAACAATTTCTATGAAATAATCAGGGTTGCCAAACACTCAGTTTCTTCTGGAATCAGATTCTCCTCACAGCTGCTTCATAGAGAATCTGGATTCTTACATAAGCTCCTCTGAAATAATCTGTTCCAAACAGGGCCTATGTTTGGTTTGGGGCCACCGTTAGCCACGCACAACGGCACAAGGTTTGACGACGCCGCAACTAATGGCGGTGATTTTTGACGTCACACATCCAACCCAAGAATGACTTACAAACTTTGAGATTTTGCAGCTTAGTGAGATTTTTGACTGTGCAAACCAAGCAGTTTAGTTTTTTTTTATGGCGTCGCCACACATTGTGGCCTAGCAATCTGTTGGCGGGGAACCAAATGCGGAGGCAGATAGAGATTTTGCAGCACAGCGGGGGTAGCCATCACCCAAATTTGGCCAATGCATCTCCACTTTTATAGTCGCACACTACCGGCGCTCTGCTTTGCTGCGCTATGTTCCGAGAGTTTAAATTGTTCCGCCTTGTCTTACGGGTCCGTTTGGCAAGCCGAAACGATTCGGTTTCTGGACCGAAACACTTGAATCGTTGCCAAAGGCTTATTTCCCGAAACGATTCGAGCGTGAAACGGAGCGAAACGTTTGGCTCTTTTGACCTGCGGGCGTGAAACACCCGATATGGTGTTCTGCATGTTGAAACGGCTCGCCCGCCTGCACCTCCCCATCGAAATCCATGAAATCACAGCAAATGCCATCGCCAGCACCTCAACGCGCCCTCAAAGCTCCTGCATAGTAGCCGCACAAATGGATCCACGTCACGCTCACCTGGTCCCAACGTACGTCGTATGTATTTTCCTTTTGCCTTTTGCTCCACAAAAATAGAATGATTAGTATATTACATTGCATGCATTGGACATCAATTTTTTTCTAGTACAACTGATGCTGATGGCTGTGCGTGTTTGTATATTGGAGCATTTGGTAGTTGTAAGATTAATTGTAAAATGTAGCAGGAATAACATAGCTCGGTGAAAGGCAAATGAGTCATTTCAATATTTCTCATCTCTTTGTTGAAACTGAAACTAGAGAACTAGCCAAACGATTTCTTAAGTGATTCTGTTTCAGACATTGAAACGTTTCTGCCTTGAATCTGAAACGTTTCTGATTCTGGGTGAATCCACCCTTAGTATCCGATGGTGGCAGAATCAACCGCAGCGGAATCTTACGATGAACCCTCATGTTTCACCCTCCAGAGCCGTAAGCTACACACGGCGTTCGTCGCTCCTCTACTGAACCTTCTTCCTTTCAGACGCGTACGCCTCGAGCTCTTTTCCCGTCGCGTGCGCACAAGATGCAGGCTGCATCACATGGTTTTCAGAACCAATAGCTGAAGCTGGCAGCAGATGGTCAAACTGACTGAAGCTTTGCCAGCATCGATCATCCATCCGTGCACGATGCAGAGACCGAGGAAGGCGAGGAGAAGAGATGACTCAAGCAAGTGCAGGAAGACTCACGGGCTGTTCGTTACATAGAGTCTAAAATTTAGAGAGAATAATCTTGTCATTTAAGAGTATTAAATAAAGTTTAATTATAAAACTAACTGCAGAACCCCTGGTCTAATTAGCGAGACGAATTTAATGAGGGTAAGTAAGCTGTGATTAGACGATAGTTAACTGTAGAATCACTGTAGCAAAACATAGATTAACTAAGCTCGTTAGATTCGTCTTGTAAAGATGTACCTACCTGTAAAAATATTTTGTCATTAAATTTTATTTAATATTTTTAAATAATAAAATTCTTTTTGATGTGACAGGTCTAAAAATTTAAAAAGGATACGACGAACGCACCATCAGAGCAAAGCTGCTACCGGGGCACGTACACCTCGTACCCATGGAATCATTCAGGCACGATGGTCCTTCCAAAGATAAGATGCCAATGGTGCAGCAAGCGCCGACCAAGAGTAAACATACCTAGCGCGTGTAACGGAAGCACCACCGAGGCACCGATCGAGCCTTGCTCTGGTTCAGTCTGACCGCATGTTTCACACCTAGCGGAGTCCATACATCGATGCGGCAAGCCTGACGCCTCGTGCATTGCTTTGGCCTAGCAAACCCACGGCAGCGTCCACAGCTCGTCGCCGGCCTGAATGGTCATGCCCCTGCCGCTGTACGTGGTGGGAGAAGCTAGGAGAATATGCCGTCCATAGACACGTTGCCTTGCCATGTAAGTAGAAGCTACTAGCAGAGAGGCCGTTTGGTTTTGTCCTCGGTTTGTTAGAAAAATTATTTTCATAACATTATCAGTTAAAAACTAGAGGAAGAAGATTTTTAACTAAGGTGCTGTTTGGTTGGAAATTGCAAACGCAAACGGTAATGGAATCGAAATGCACTGCAATGGCAAACAAAGTATCAGAATGCGTACTTTGTTTGGCTCACCTCCGTATTGCAATCGGAATACCTCGTCCACTGCAGCCGGCGATCGGATCGCACCATCCGCCGCCGCTGGCCGGCCGCTGATACCAAAATCAGAGCATGTACAGGTTCGCCGGCCGGAGCCCGCACGCAGGGAGCCGCCGCTTCAGCTATGCATCGCCAAATCGGCAAGCTGGGCGCCGCCGCCGCACAAATCTGGGCGTGACTCCATGAGAAACGGAGGGAGAGCAGGGGAGAAAGGAGGAGAGAGAGCAGGGGAGAAAGGAAGATCGAGCTGAGGAAGGAGGAGCAGAGGAGGACGAGTCGCCGCTGCCGCCGTCTGTCCATCGCGGAGAAGAAGACGAGCGTTTTCGATCCGATACCGGTGGGGGAGGGAGTGTTTCGGGTTTGTACTTGGCTGTATCGCATTACGGGGTAACGGATTACGGGCCGACTCTCACCAAACGCATGTAACGGTATGGGTTACCCTCCGCAATCCGATTACGATACAAATCGCCCAACCAAACATCACCTAAGTCACATATTCAAGAAAGAAACTAAAGGACTTCCATTATTAAGTGACCGATCCCAAAACAACCAGATTATCAGCTTACAAGAACTCAAAGAGGTTAGGTAAAATATTCCAAATTCTTTGATTTTTGCAAGTCTCTAAAATTAAACACAGCTAAAAAAGTTAGTAAAGCAACAGTTTCTAGACCACCAAGAGCTCTCAGGAAGAAGGAATAAGAGTGCAAGTCCCTAGCTAAACATTGCTAGCTAGACAACTGGAATGAAGATTGCTAGCTAGACAACTGGAATGAAGATTTAGCTATTTTGAACAGGGATTTGAAGAGCCATTTTCAATAGTACTAGCAATATGTGAAAAAAAAGGGCTTGTCTATACATTGCCCTTAAGTGGGTAAAGAAACAAGTTTTACCTAGCTTGTTGAAGTTGCTCTTAAGTGGGTGGGGTTTTGGTTATTGTTCCCCTTTTCCTAGCTAGGACAACTTCAAGCACAAATAAATTCTTAACTCACCAGATTGTGCAAAGATTTAGCAGTTGACTATGCAAACTCTTCGAGGAATTTTTTCTTTGAATCTTCTAATAGGTAAGTTGTAACAGAAGATGGATGTAAGCACCAGAATATATAAAAAAGGAAAAAAAGGCTTTGATTTCCAGTCAAACGGCACACCAAGATTTTTCACTTAAAGCTTAAGAACTACAATCTACACACGTTGATACAAGTATATATACATGAGACACAATTCATCACTGGATGCTTCACCATTAACAAATGGCTGCAGATAAAGGGAAATATGACATAATGCTGAGAGTTCTAGAAGACATTCGCTAATCTTTTGAATGCTTGCTGCCACTTGGTGCTAACATGATGTCTGAGTAGACAAACCAATAGGGAGGTATCCTCCCTTTCCAGGAATTTTCGTGACAAACCAAGCTTAGAAATAGTTGGTTACGTAGAATTAAGACTTTTTTTTGGCACAAATCTGCTTTACTTTTTAGCTTAATTTAGGAATATACATTGGTGCAGATCCTTGTTGATTTAGTCCAATCAACTGGAATGTTATGCTAGAGCTTTGGGTGGGCAAATGTTTGTGCTACCATAATCATTACTCTTTTTATTCGACTTGGAAATATAGTTCTTTCTGAGTGTTACAACATAGCTTGTAGTGATTTTGTTGAGATGAATGTAATAGTAAAATAATTGTTAAATGGAACTCAATGTGTTAAACTGAACCAAAATATAACTAAAGCCTAGAGGGATGCATTAAAAGACAAGCCCACATGAGTAGGTTCTCTACTTCAATTCAAAACCTAATTAAGTTAAGAAAACACCTCATGAAGATTTAACAAATAGAGAAGAGTTATATGTAATATTTTTCCAATAGGAACATTTGGTTGTCATTTCAACAATGAAGATAAGAGAGTGACTCTTACTTCAACTTGTGTACAAGCCAAGAACAATCATTAATGTATATTTTAGTCACAAGGATCAAGGACAAGACAACGAACAAAGCCAAGATGAATTAGGACCCGCAACTAGTTTAGCAGTTTTACGGTGGACCATATAATGCATTTTTCGAGGTAAATTAGGTAAGAGAAGGCATAGTGAGTTTTACACCTAAATATAATCATCTAAAAAGGGACATAACAAGACTACAAGATGGATGTTTGTCACCTAATCGTTGAGCATATCTATCTATTATAACAGTTGTCTTCCTGTGCTTTGTGGTTTACAGTCTCAACATATTCTTTGTTTTACCTCAGTGAATTCCAATGGAGACAAAAAGCCTTGCATCCTTCTGCTCAAACATTTGCGACTCTCTCGCATGTTGTTAAGGGCGCGTTCGGCGCCTCATATTAGAGCCTCTAAAGTTTACCCCTAAAGAGAATCTTATTATTTAGGAGTATTAAATAAAGTCTAATGACAAAACCTTTTTACAGATGGGTACATCTTTACGAGACGAATCTAATGAGCCTAATTAATCTATGTTTTGCTACAGTGATGCTACAGTAATGCTGCAGTAAATATCGTCTACTCACGTCTTAACTACCCTCGTTAAATTCGTCTCGCGATTTAGAGGGGGGGTTCTGCAGTTAGTTTTGTAATTAAAGTTTATTTAAGACAAGATTCTTTTTGTTTAGACCCCTCTAAATTTTAGCCTCTAAAACACCGAACACGCCCTAAGATCACTAGACATGCTAGACCCAGAACTGATAAAAGTCGCATTGGATCCTGCCTGCCAAAAGAAAGGAACCAGCTAGCTGGTCCTAGTTCCTGAACTGGACGGCACTGGGACGCAACCTATATCTGCAACACGATCAACCATGCTACTAAGACCCAGACCGAACCGGCCAGAGACCACACGCATTGCACAAGAAAATGCGACCCAAATTCTCATCCCACGCATCTCAATTCTCAGGACCATGCAGACATGTTGGGTTACAACAAGTTGCTACAAAGCCACAGTACAGCATCAAGCTAGAACAAGAGCATCACATGCAAGTACAGGCATGTACACAAACCACAGCAGCAGGGAAGGGATGTACAGGGAAGCTTTTGGTCCATCAGGAGGCAGTGAGGACCATGTTATAGTTGCAACACGACGCTAGCTGCTGCACCGACCATTGCGACCGGACCTGGGAGATGGGGGCGTGGCCTACAGCACTGCTCTGCTGCTGCTTCTATCCCGGGAAGTGGACTGCAACGTGCAGCTCTGCAGAAAAAGTCGCGCACACTTGCGATGCTCCTGCGGGTGATGCTGATGCTGCTGCTGCTTTATGGGCGCACACACACTTGAGGACTTGTTGAGATCGGCTTGAGCTGCCCTCTCCTTAGGAAAGCTCAAGAAAGTCACTTTCTTGACCCCTTTTCTTTTTTTTTTTGTCTTTTTTGTTGTTGTTTATCCACTCTCGATCTCAATCTCAATGTCAAACAGAGACCAAACCAACCCAAACTCCAAGCCGGCGGCACTGCCAATCACCGTTTGTTTGGCAATGCAGCGGTGAACGAACTAAAAAATCAAGCCGGAAAAAGAGAAAAGAAAAGGATAAACAAAGCTTAAGATTGGGGAAGAAAATTAGCGGCATCGATGGAGAGCTCCGGTCCACACAAGGCAAAACACATGCGTGTCCCGGAGAGAGTTGCACGTCATCGGCCGATGCCTGGCAGGTCCAGCCTCATCCTCTTGTTATTGTTCGCCGCCGGCGTGAATGAGGCCGCGTCGGCAAGGTCGTCGGTGGAGTCGTATGTACCAGAACACGACGACAGTCTCTTGACCGTCTTGGTTGTCGCCGACGGCGGCGGCGGCGAGCTCTGGCTCAGCATCAAGCTGTAGCAGGCGAACACGTCCTCCTGATCACCGGAACAAAGGATTATGTAAGCAAACGGCGAGGTTTTGATTCATGAAGACGTGTCAAACATAAATGACAAAACAGAGCGATGTACCTTGTCGAGGAGAAAAGATGGAGAGAAGTTGATCATCTTGGACTCCAACGCTTCTTTGGCCAGTGCGCCGTGGGTCGCCGCCAGGACGGCGGCGGCGGCCACAGTGGACGGCCGACAGTCGAGCACGCTCGCGGCTGTAAAGAACAGAGCAGGAACCGAGTGTTCAGGCATCCAAAAATGTATCGATCGATGATTCAGAATTTTAGTATTCAGAACAGCCTAACCTTCAGCGGTGGTGAAAACGAGGGCGGCGGCCTTGGCGGCGACGAGGCCGCCGCCGCCGCCGCCGCCGTTGCGACGGCGTAGGAGCATGGAGCAGAGGCAGGGGAGGTAATCGAACGGGGTGACGTCTCCCATGCGCCAATCCAGCGTGGAGAGCACAAGCAGCTCCATGCGGCGGATGGACTCGCAGCTGAAGTCGTACTCGTCGGCGTCGGCGCGGAACTCCGACAGCGGCGGCGCGCAGTACTCCTCCATCTTCGCAGCGATCGACAAGCACGCCACGGCCAGTAGCCGCGTCGCCCACGGCATCACCGATCTCTGCAACGCACACGGCATCACCTCGCGTCAGTCAGTCAACGGATGGATCGGTCTTGGAAGTTGGAACAGAGGAGGATGAGGATGTTACGTCGATGCATCGCCGGAGGCAGAAGCGGTCGAAGTAGGAGATGGCCAGGTACGCCGTGCGATGGCCAAACCCGAAGTAAGCACGCGTCTGCAATGGCAGCGGTCAGAGGGAAAGATGGCAAGAAGCAGAACTCGAAGTAAGTACTGTTGCATCAAGAAACAGATAACAAATCCTTTTTCCCAATCATTCACCTCAAGGATCCACTTGGCGGTGTCGCGGCGAGCGCACGGGAACCAGTCCTCGGCGGCCATCGTCGACTCGGCGCCGCCGTCGGAGGACGCGGACGACGACGGCGAGGACGGCGAGCAGCAGAAGCTGCTCTCCTTGGACACGAGGTGGCCCACGTACTCCTCCTCCTCGTCCTCCTCCTGGACGTCGCTGTACAGCTGGACCAGCTCCCCGTCGGCAGCGACGCCGTCGAGGTCAGCGCTGTCTTCCTGGCACATGAGGGAGAAGGAGCAACCGGCAGAGCAGTCCTCCTCTGCTCCACCCATTCTCGGTACTCTGTTCCTACCGTTCCTAGTTCAAGCTAAATAAGCTACTAGTCGTCAGAGAGCCATGAGATTGGCTGGCCGGAGTCCGGCGGTCGGAGCTGGCCGTGGAAATGTAGGAGGAAGGGGAAGACGAGCTAGCGAGCGAGGTGGCCGCGGCTCGAATCGAGGTCCCTCTCTTCTTCTATTTAAGTGGCCGTGGCTGTCCGTCGCAGTCTCACACTCTCACTCACTTCACTCTCATGTGTCCGATTTTTCTCGAGGCTCCAATCACCGGGCTTGACCAGATGTGTGGCTTACGCTTCGAGTGAATCCATGTCGTCAGCGTGCCAGGACGAACGGGCGCGCTAGTCAGTGCTGGCTTCACAAACCCATGGAGCTCGAAATTCCGAGCTCCAAGCACCGGGCTTGACCAGGCGCTGCTATGGCCCTGTTGGTTTCTTTTAGCGCTAAATTTTAAAGGTTTCTAAATAAAGAGAATTTAGTATTAAATAAAGTCTAATAATAAATTTTTTTTCAGATAGATATATCTTTACGAAACGAATCTAACGAGCCTAAGTAAGCTATGTTTTGCTACAGTCATACTACAGTAATGCTACAGCAACCATCGTCTAACCACGGATTGCTTACACTCATTAGATTCGTCTCGCGAATTAGACCAGGGGTTCTGCAGTTAGTTTTGTAATTAAATTTTATTTAATACTCTTAAATGATAAAAAAAATTTTTAGACCCCTCTAAATTTTAGACCCTCATAAAACGAACACCTGATTCTGCCAAGCTCTGATTTTGAGGTTTTCTGTCTTAGTTTTTTTTTTCAGTGGGTCCAATGATTTGTAGGCCATTAGCTTAGGGAAAAAAACAAACAAAAAAAAAAACATCGTGACCAAAGGTTTCAAACAAAATAGTGCATTCAAAGAGAATGACTAAACACTAACATTGCCTAATCAAAACAAGAGATTTCTCCCATGACTCACATCACATAAACTCACTTGCACCATGGCAAAACTGCTAGTACATTCGTGTCCAAAAGGAAAAAAAAAAAAAACTGCTAGTACATAATTCCATAGCGATCGTATTATGGAAACCACATCTTTAATCACATATATTGTCAACAAACACATAGATCGCGTGTATTCCCAGTACCTCAAAAAAAAAAAAATCATGTGCATCAGTCTTTGTTGATTTCACCATAAAAAAGACCAACAAATGCACTCCATGGCCATCACAGAGTAGAAAAAAACACAAACAACATGGCACTGACCATCACTAACCAAAATAAGGTCACCATGCTTGGATCTGTTGCCCCCATGTACATCCAATCACCACTATCATAATCAATTCATGTGATCGATCTTGCGACTTCAATAAAGTTTGGAATCTCTTATATCTGCGGTCAGAGAGGCAATTAAGGGCTTCGATTTGGTTCCTACTCTTCGGCGGCATTGATCAAAGAGGCGATGTTAATGATGAGAGTAAAATATTTAGATGTTTTCTTTGTCTTTTAGTCGTCTTTCAAAAAGTCTTAATGTAAGGGCCTGTACTTCTTCATATTCCCCCTTTCATTTGCGAGAAAAAAAAACCATGCATCCTTTCATTAAGTTGTGTGCCTCGCAAGTTTGAGGTATCTTGATGTGGAGAATTTTGTACCCATCTCATCGACCGAGCGTATTCTGGTTTATCATCTTCCAATATGGGTCAATCGGCCATGGCAAAAGAGGGATCTATAGCTGACAACAACCAAAATTGATGCTTGAGTCATTAGGAACAGGCCTCTACAGACACCCCCCCCCCCCCCTCTTCGTCACTAGTCGATGAGATCATCTATGGCCTCAACGTATGTTGGCAACTGATCCCGCCGTTGCGGTTAAGGGCATGAGATGGCCGCACACAACAACAGCAACCCTAAGCCACGGGTACGGTGCGATCGACCTCACGATTTCGTGTTGCCACACAAACTCCAAGCTCCCACTCCTGCCGCGCGAAGCACATCATAGAGCCTTTTCCTCTACAAATATTGACATTCTAGGTCCATTTAAGTGGTTCCAAGACGTTGGAAAGAAAGATCCAACATACCACTATACTGCATTAGAAACCGTAGAAAGTCATGCAAGCGGATATGAGAGGCGCCTAACTTCGTGCAATAGTTTTGAGTTGAGGGTGAGGGTACAATGGAGAAAAAAAAAGGCTATCGTAAACTTTTTGGCAATCACCCAAAGTTGAAAGTATTGTTTTAAAAAGTTTTTCCTTCCAAATTTAACCATTGTTTGTTTTCAGACAGTAAACTTCCAAGATAAATCAAAGTAGAACACTTGTTGACATGTCACCGCACATATCAGAAAATCATTATTATGCCTTTTCGACATGTGCAAATGTTATTGACGTGGACTAGATAGAGAAAAAAAAGCACGGAAGGCCAATTGCCGATTAATCCATGAAGTCTTACATGTTGAGAGCCTAAATTAGACACTTGTTGAGAGTGTGATAAGATGGAGCTAGCTTAGCTAGTTCCTTTATTTTACATGCATGCTTTCCATGGTATGTGAAGTACGAGTTGTATAAAAGTATTCATACATCTGACACCAAGAATACATACCTTGGTCAATCGAGTTATTCTAATCTAAGTGAGAACGTGATCCAAAGCCCCATCAAGTGGCAGGCCGCAGGCTCTGCTGACTTATATAAAGGAAGTTGAGAGTATAATCTCAACCACCTTTTTTGTAGCATCTCTTCTCCTTTTGCATCCCTGGTCACTTCAGAAAACAGAAAACTTCATATATTTGTTTGGTTTTACAAATTTATTTTAATAGAAAACGTTATAAAAGTTGTGCTTTAGATACCATGTCATCACTTTTTACTAATTTCCTCCATATTATTTTGATGACTTTAGGAAAGTTGTTTTTACTACCTCAACCTTGAATTAATCTAACTGTCCTAATGTCATAAAACACAATCTGTAGGTAATTATTATTAATTAGTTATTGCCTTTGTACACTACGAATATACCTTAACATGTAACTCAGCTAGGGTCTTTTTAGGCCTACAGCCTTGTATATGTAACTATTATCCAAAATTTATAAAAATTAATAGCCTCCACAGATGTTCTCCCAAAAAAAGGAATATAATTCCTGCAACAAAAAATAAGAAATATGTTAAAAATGAGATCGATGCGATGCTGATGACAGATCGAGTCAATATCAAGTGCAATATCTGATAGTTTTATTTCTTCCAGGTACTTGAAGATCAAGCTGAGAACTGGGAACTAAAAATAAATGACCTTGAGTCTTCAGTTGCATCTGGAGTCAAATGTTTTGCTATCAATGAGGATCTGGTGACAGAAATACGATCTTAATTACCACAAACACAGCCGTTACTCTTGCCGGACATGTGAATTTCAGATCTAGATGCTGGTCCAGATACGTCAAAAGTGAAATAATGTGAAATCCATGCATTAATCACCGATGCCGCACCCTAATGCGAAAAGCCATTGCCTACTTACTCGTGCATATACACTGTCAGTGGGAAATAATCACCTAGATCCAGTACAGCTGCTATCTGCCTTCATGCCTCATGTGATTGCTGACCAAAAGTATGGGCAACGCTAAGCATCAAAGCATGACGTTGAAAGATGGGGGAAGCCCATATGGGTAAGTATTACAGTTTAAGAAAACGTGTCTAAACATTTGGAGCAGTACTATACACATAATTATTACAGTTTATCACATAAAAAGATATTTACACTTGATACTTTATGCACATCATTTGTCATTAAAAGGTATTTACACAAATCGCAAAATTTTTAATAATTGTTACAGACATATGTTTAAGAAACAAAATTCTAGTTTCAAATACGAGTGATGGAAGAGAAACAAAACAACAACTATATGAAAAGAAAAATAGATGAAGTAAACACCGGTGATTTATGGATTCAACATTGGTAGCATATATGGTGTGCGCTTGAACTTTGATGGATTTCAAGTGTATCACCAGAAAGAATATGAATTGTAACATAAAGCGATTGGTTATCATCTCACTTTCGATATTGACCAAATGACACTCCACGGGATGAAGTCATAGAAAACAGGAACCCCATATATATCAACAACTAAGAAGAAGTATGTTCTCGTTTGTAGTTTTATTACTGAACACAATAAGTCCTTTCCCGGCCTTAACTTGGCCTTAACTTTAGTGACATATCTACAAAAGCATAGTACTAATTTATTATACATGGTTCTAAATTTCAAATTGATGGGCGGTGCCAGTTGCACTGTGCCCACTGCCTCTCTCCATGGCTCGTGAACTCACGGAAGAGAGGATATTGAAACAGTGCGGATCCTGATACGCAATATGGCCTGCGTTTGTGAGGATCAGGTGCACTGGTCCGGTTGCTGCCAGAGTGGTCACAGCACCATGCACACTGTTGTATTGTATGCACAGGAGGCATATGCATCGTGAAGGAGGAAGATCGAGCAAGGCCAGGTACACACACATAGACTCACCATGAGACCGCGGAGTATATATCTTCGATGTTGGTACCTACCCGAACTGCAACACGATAGGGGCTGTACGTAGTTTATGCCTGCGTGACCACGCTGAAGGCAAACGGACAAGCCGGGAAGTCGTGTCTGAACAATCCCGTTTGTTTTGTCTATGCTGTCTGAAATCAAGAGAGAATGAAAGGGAAAGAAAAGGGACATGAGATTTGTAAGATGTGTAATCTGAGCTGGTGTAAGTATCCTTTAGGGTTTGTTATGCTGTCCTAAGATTCAATCTGTGAATCTGTCAAGTGCAACAAAACCGGCCTAATTGGCCATCATGGAAGTCAGAATCTAGATCGAAATCGCAGAGGCAATAACTCCAGTCAGCCAAGCAGGCCGAGTGAGATGACTGATCAGCAGCACGCTACCGATTCTTTCCTGCGATGCTGAAACTTTGGACGAGTGGTCATGTCGATCTACTGTGACCGACGACCGAGGCATTTAAAGGTCGCCGGCCGGACAGAGCTGTACAACCCTCCAAATGTCCCAGGTTCCAAGCTTACGTGTTCTTCCACGTAAGCAAGCACAGCAAATTGACACTGGCTGCATGTTCCAGAGAGAGAAGCATGTGTCAAATAAAAGTTCTGGTTGGGACTTGGGACACAGCTTCGAGTCTTGGAGCTTTGAGTTCATCATGTTCTCTTCTCTGGACATTGATGTGTTTGTATGTTGGTATCTACCCATTCCTGATTAACACAGAATGGATTCGTATATATGGATGGGAAAACAGATGCCTAGATACATAATCTAGTGTTATGACCTTTTTATCATCTTCGGAATAGTACTAAAGTAATAGCACCGAAGATGTAAAACATCTGTGCAGATATTTTTCATCTTGTATAGAGTTAACAGAGCAATAACAAATTTGTGGTTTGATCTCCCGTGGCAAGACCAGATGTTTTCTTCTTCATTATAGTCTTTAAAATGACGCCAGAGCCCTTCGTTCGTGTTTTTCACTTAGATTATAAAACTAGGTGCTGCCAAAAAGAATGCTGACTTGTTGGACGTGTACATAGGCTTAGATTACAGTCAGAAAAAAAAAAACCTAACACGCAAAAGTAGCTTTACTAAACGATTTGATATTTTACTTGCTTGTCACCCTAGTCACAAGCAAGACTATGATAAACTGAAATGATATTATCAACCAGCACTTTTTAACCTCCAGTCCTAGCGTGTCATGGACCTTACTGACAACCCACATCCACGGCATCATGCGAGCTGAGATAACCCTTTCTAACACTCGGAGCTGGTGGTTGAAGACATATTTACGCCTTTCTCCCAAGTATCTCCAAACCTAATGCATGCCCTCTCAAATCCTAAACGCCACGATGTACTTCAAACAGCCAAGGTAGTTAAACCAAAGATAGTTCTATGGGGATTGAATTGCACTGTATTACAATTGTCTAGACGAGGTTTAATTTGGATTAATTTTTGAATATCCTGAGTGATTGAATTCATTCTTCTTCTTATACTAGTCATATGTGACATTGAATTCATATTGTCCGCGTATATTGTCTTCACCGGTTCATTCTCTACTGAAGTCACACTTAAGTTACGAGAGTAAAATGCCTATCCATCTAAAGGAAACTTTGATTACAAGATAGCGAAACGAGCCGTCTTTGCAGATATTGGAAATCCTCCTCATGACTATAAATGGTATTAGCACCTTGTACGTTTTCTTGACTAATTGTGTCACTTTTGAACCCCTACCTCCACAGCATTTCCACACAAACAAACAAGCAAAATTGTATCCATGTTTAGTCATAATGCCATGTCACTGTCACGAACTTTAGTTGGGGCCAGCTGCCTGCTTCCAATGGCACGGGGACACCGGTTGCCTTTGCTAGAGACAATGAGGCAAGCAAGCAAAGGGGGCGTGCTGGCACTGGAGCAAAATTTTTCTCCTCCACCAAAATCACCTCTTCTCTAAAAAAATATATTGCTTGACAGTGATTTCTGCAATTTATTTACTTATTTAATAATATTTTAAATAACATGAAGACATTTTCAAACTCAATCTTTGTACTAGTGCCACAGCCCTTCTTGCAAAGAGAAAACATAGATGGTTGCGAAAGGGTCTGTAGCCTAATGGTTATAAGAATCTCAGTAGCACCTTAGGTCCTGGGTTCGACTCCCTGTGGGAGCGAATTTTCTAGGATTTAACTGCATTGTGCATTCAATAGGAGTCGACGTCCCCGTCGACAACGAGCGCCTATAGTGACTTCGTGAATCTCAACATCAGGCGGCCCGATCTTTCGAAGACGCTTATAGAGATAGGGGTTGCGTACATGTGTTTATAAAGGGTCAATGCTGGTGCCTGTTTGTGAGTGGCCCCATAACTGGCACCACCATACCTTCCATCTACCACTCTCGCCCCCGTCCTCTTGGTCTATAATCACTAGGTCTGTCTCTCTCCATCACTTGCACCATTTGCTTATGCTTTAGACAAAACTATACTCTATCTATCATTTGACCAGAACATCTCCCTAAAAAATATGATATGCCTTCAACTTATACACCTTATGCTTTTGCGCTCTTGCGAGCCACCGACAAACCTGTCTCTGTTGACAGGAACGTGAGGCGACAAATATCTAGGAGTAGGTTGGGAGCTTGTAACAAGTATATAGAATCTGAATCTAGGGTGACAATGTTTAGATTGTGAGTCGACTGAAGTTTGTACATGATGACTTTGCGTATAGACATATCTGAAGTATTATTGTGTTTGCCATCTCTCGTGTACTTTTCAAAGGCGAAAATCCAATAACTAGTGTTTGACATAATGCCGCTCTAGGTTTGTTTCTGCGGACAAATATAACGAGTGTTTGATTATTTGCAACACTCATGCCTTGGAGTTACAAAGTTTCCTCCTCGAGTGACAAGTTTTTTACCCGTTCTTGCTAGAAATGTAATGCTTGGTTGCCTCCCTCAGTAGTCGTGTTTTTTCCTCCTATTTGCTGTCACAAAGTATGGCTTGTTTGTACCATATTTTCTGAACCAAACAGTAGGCACAGACGCGCAAGATTGTGAAGCAAGGAAACCGGCACGTGTTCTTGTGAAGAAGTTAGGAAACGGGAAAATGAAAATGCACAGCACCTGCATCATTAGAGCATCATGAAAGTCAGAAATCCTCCAGTACACGCACAGTATCCAGCACTAATCGCAACAGCACATATATCACGCAAGCTACAGTAGTGATGCTCCATCTGGCTCAAAGCTAAACTAGCCAACCATGCATGCATCCAAAAAAGAGAATGACGTGCCGGCCCCTGCATGCGGAGACACGTGAATTGAAAATTTAGCTCGATTCACTGATACTAGTTAGTACATCCATTATTTCTCAACATATAGTAAGTACCTTTTTTTCGCGGTGAATTTAGTAAGTATTTTCCATAGGTTCACTTTGGAACAAAGGAATTCACAATTTCTGATTCGGCTTGTTCGGCAGGTTGTTTTGCAGTTATTTTACTATAGCGGCTGCTGAAGAAATAACTGCGAATACTGTAACGGCTGCTGAAGAAATAACTGGAATATTGTAACTGCTGCTTCGCAGCTACTGCAAAACAGCGAGACGAACAAGCTGCTTATACAAACACGGTAGGATTTGTGCTTATGGGCACCCTTATTGTAAGCACATTGGATTATGCCTGGCCACAAAGCTACTTATACAAACAAAAAGCTGCTCAATGGTCTGAAGGTTGGGTGAGAACTGAATTACTGAGGTCGCAGGCAGGCTTTACATGCATGCACTGATGCTTATGCAAATGACGGGCTCTGCCAGTCATGCAGTGATGATCGGTTAAAGCGGCCGACCCAAAAGCCTAACCCTTTCCGTGCTGCATGTGGAATTTAAAATTTAATCTCTTTCTGCAAATCTGCAATCACAATGCTTGCATGGGTCTTGCTTCCCAGGGTTTGACCGGCCCTGTCCAGCATTGGGGTCAAGCAGGGTCAAGCAGCAGCAATGGCCAGTGGAGTCGGGAAGGCGAGCACGTGCGAATGCACGCGTGACATGTATATATGCGGTGCAGCGAGGCGCGCACTCCCGTGCCATCGCTCTTCTAGCGAGGCACACTCAGCTGAAAATACAGGAATTTCACATGAACAGTTTATTAAAAAAATTTTGGAATAATGCATTTCTGACAACATGGAAATTGCCATGTAGACGAAATCAGAAGTAGGTGAGATCGCTAGTTAGACTGACTCCAACGCAAGGAGAGACCAAAACACCCAAAAACACCAAAATAGATGTTCAAAATATTAAAAGGTCTCCACCTAAAAACTGCAATCTCCAATCGAAAGACCAAAAACTTGTTTCTTCTACCTCTCGACGATGTCGGGCTCGACGGTGTCGCGCTTCATCCGGCGGAGGAAGAGGAGGGCGAGGCCGGAGGAGAGGAGGGCGATACGGCGCGTCTCCCGCCCGCGCCCGCTTGCCGTCCCTGCCGCGCCTGCCTGCACGGCGGCGGCGCGAGGACGTCGTCGGGCTGGTCCCCGACAGCCTGGCCCGCTCATCCACATGCCCTTCGTCCAGCAGCACCCGACGTCACGGACTCACAATCTGTTTGATTTGAGCTCTCCCAATCTCTTTCTCCACCGCAAGGTCAACCTCTCCCAATCTCTCTCCTAACGAGATTGATTTGAGCTGCAGCCCGCAAGCAGATTGGAAGGCTATTGGAGCTCGATTTGCTCGTGTTGGTGAAGCTCAATTCGGATTGGAAGGCCGTGCTCAAGCTTGATTTGCTCAAAGCTGCTATTGGATGACGACGAGTGGCGGCCATGGCTGCTCATGGAGAGCTCGATTCGGAGAGGGAGGTGGCGATTGAGTGAGCTGTGGAGGTGGAGTGGAGCACGGCGAAGCTCCAAGGCAGCTCAACCAGGGAGGAGCGGTGCTAGAGGAGGAGATCGAGGGGGCCGGTGGTCGTCCTCGACGGGGAAGGGGCCGCGTCAAGGCAGCGGCGGGACGACGCGGCGTCCACCCTCGCTGGCCTGCGCTGCCGTGGTTTGCCTCCACCCTCGCTGGCCCGCGCCGCCGCCCCTGGTTCCGGCTCCGGTAGATGCGGGACCACCCCTGAATCGAAGCTCTCGACCGGCAGACGCGGCGAGGAAGAAGAAGGTCGCGCCCGCGAGAGGCTTCATTTGTGGGGTGCAAGGCGACTTGCTCCCAAAACTGGTATGCCGTTTGCGTCACCGGTTGGAGGATAGTTTTCTAGGCTTCATGACCCATTTTGCACATTATGTGTCAAATGGGGTCTGGGTTGGAGTCAGTCTTAGGTGTTCCTTTCTTTGGCTAAAATTTTAGCCATTTAGAATCTTGTCATTTAAAGGTACTAAATAAAGTCTAATTACAAAACTAATTGCAGAATCCTGTGCTAATTCACGAGACGAATCTAATGAGGGTAATTAAACCGTAATTAGAATATGGTTACTGTAGTATAACTGTAGCAAAACATAGATTAATTAAGTTTGTTAGATTCGTCTCGTAAATTAACATCCATCTGTAAAAATGTTTTATAATTAGATTTTATTTAATACTTTTAAATGATAAAATTCTCTTTGATGTGACAGGGTTAAAATTTTACCTCTTAAGAGGCAGGGGATTCGAAATCGCATAAGAAAAAGGCAATATGGCTACCGTTCGCTGTGTCCAGTCTCTCAGA
Source organism: Eragrostis curvula (assembly GCA_007726485.1). Taxonomy (NCBI): domain Eukaryota; kingdom Viridiplantae; phylum Streptophyta; class Magnoliopsida; order Poales; family Poaceae; genus Eragrostis; species Eragrostis curvula. The sequence continues at coordinate 19,992,821 of CM017443.1, read as the reverse complement.
GCGCCGAGCCAATGGATCCGCGCCGCGAGTCGCCGTGCCAGTGCTGCGCGATAACATAGTAAACGCACGGTGATAAGCTAGTTAAACACCAGTGCATGGTAATTAATCGGCTGGCTACGTTCTTTAACAAAAGGATTCAGTGCAGGCTAGGGACCATCAGTTCCTCATTTCCTCAAATTTAAGCCAAATGGCAAGAGTGGATACCAGAAATGGACAGCACCATGAACACTATCTTGGAGAGGAGCTTATCAGCTTTTGCCACAGAGGCCAGCATTAGATCCCAGAATATGTGGTGTGCCCTTGTATGTATGCGTATCATTGGAATTCAGCATGTGCCTACCGGTGACAGGATCGGCACGCCTACTACCTAAACGCCATTTTCTTTTCAAGAAGGGCATGATCTGCAATAGACTGAAAAAGACATTATGTTCAGAGTACTTGTTTTTATGATAAACTTGAGCTCAGAGTTCAGACAGCTAGCCGACACAAGACAAGTGCCTGATGTGAACAGGAGTGATAGATATAGCAAATGGAAGCGACCTATGAGATTGATGCGGCGGTGCACGGTTTCATCGTTAATGATTTGAATTTGGAGAACTGGATCAGGCAAAGCACAACATTTCTCTCAGGATCCTTTTACCCGTAATGCGGGAATGGGTTCTTTATCAGTTGGCTGCGGTATACGATTGTGCGATTGTTCATGGGGGGATTTAGCAAAGTTAATGTTGTGGTTTGATGAGATCTACCAGCCATTATAAATTGAATTTATGTAAAGCTCTAGTTGATTAATGCCCTTCCCCGTCAGCTTCGTTTATGGAATTCAGAAGAGAATAGATAATGCAGCAATGTTGTAGAAAACGGCTTGCAAATGTCAGCAATGCCGTGCTATCTCAAATTGGGTTATCCAGAAAGGCACTTTTACGGTTTTCTGAGTGGCACGAACATATAATTTGAATTAGATGTATTGGTACCATAGCTATCCATTTTTTGCTACCGCATCAGCGGTATCACGAGCACTCATCTGCTACAGACAGCGGAGGCAACTGGAAAAGTAATGACTGTAGAGGCCTTTTGAAAGAATGTAGGTATGCCATGCCTAGATACTGAACAAAGAGACCCTTTAATTACTAGTAGCATCATCAGGAATAGGCTGGTACCTCTCTCACCACACCCAGGTTAAGAAAACTGCTTTTTTACAAGGTGCCAGGGACAATCTAGAACCAATAACTGGGGCCTATATATTCCAGCACCGCAGATTTTGATCTAGTAAGCTCTGTAAAGCTTTTTAGTTTATTAGGCTGCAGTTTAATCATGAGTTGCTATCGTTTTCAACGATGAATTTGAGGATCACCAGGCAAGCAGCATTGGAGTCCGATGGGACACAGCAACGGATGGACTTGACCCACAGCGCAGGCCCAATTACCGATTCGGCCTTTAGTCGGAGGATGCAGCAATGGACCAGCACAGAAAAGCCCACTTAACCATGGCCCATGGGAGAGACTACACGGTTTTGCCCATGCTTGCTATCGGCAGATACAGCCCATCTGTACGTTTAGGTGTTCTTAAATTTCCCCCAAAAAAATGTTGCTTGACTGGGATGGATATTCGTCTCAATCTCCGGCCTCCTCGGCAGTGGCAAGGAAGCATCTTTGCCTGCTCTGTAACTGTAACTGCTGCTGTTCGGTTGCTTTGGTTTGGTTCACACAATGAAACGGATGGATATTCTTTCAACTTTGCTTTGGTCTACTCCTTTTTGTCCTATAGGGTAGACGGAGTCTACACATAGTGAGTTTCTATAATAATGAACAGCCAAAATCGATGAAGAGACCGGGATGTTTTCATTTGCTTGATGAAATATATTTCCTTTTATCTAAAAAAAACACTGAAACCGAGCCAACATCCCCCCCCCCCCCCCCCCGCGAAATATCAATTCATTTCCCCAGTCTTTTCCAATTCAAAGGAGTAATTAGCTCAATAACATTCCACTCAAAATATGAATTGAATTCAAAGAATAGGGTTGAAAACTAAAGTCAGCTAAATAACTAACAATACAAACGTTGGACACCCTATAAAAAATTGCTCTATCCATTGCATTGCAATACACGCGACCCCTCTGGCCCTCATAGATGATATCGCGTGATGCACGCCAAGAGAGTTTTTCTGGAGACAGGAGAAAGGAAGAACTCCGAGGGGGATACAGTTTTGTAATGGCCATGGACCAATGATTAGTACCTACATAATGTCAATAGTTCACTGATATAAAAAGTGTTCCACTAACATTCCATGACGGAAACAATATGTTCGCTGCACCGGCACGCTGTCATTTAGAGCCGGAGCTAGAGCAAAAAATTGCAACTGCCAAGAGATGGTGGGATTCGAAAGATTTTCTTTTCTGAGGTTTGAATAACCTAGTCTTCACATTGTTGCACGATCTTGCACTGTATATTAGGGGGAATTCCCGTAGGACACAAAATGTTTACTTTTTAGGTATGCTGTGTTCAGCTTTAGACAGAAATTTGCGGCAGAGTAAACTAAAAAAGAAAAGAAAAAAGGAAGACAGAAAAGCAGAGAACAAAGGAGACAGGTCTGTTGCCCTTTCTTGTCTTCACAAGTTTCAGAGCCTCTCCCAAGTAACTTATTTATTTTGCAATGTCCTTTTGGGCGTCCAAGCCATTCCTTCAGTAACTGTAGGCTAGTAATTAAAAAAAAACAAATGAGGAACATGCTTTCGACCTTTGTTTACGTGGAAAGGTTGGATTACCCAGTATGGGTTATTGATTAGACCGTGTAACATGTTAGTAATAAAAGTTTGTCTGGAGTCTAAAGCCGGATCATTTGTGAGTAGAATTTGCTGAATTTTCTGCTGCCAGATTGTTAAAAGCGCACTACTGAGAGAGGTTCAGATCCATCCCGACATTCATCCCGTTGTGTGCAATTGGAGCATACATCCACATTTCGTCAGAGCTGAGGAGCTGAAAAGATAATTAAATGAAAACATCAGTTAAGCAACACATTGATATGGGACATTCAAAGTGAACTGAACTAAACAGATAAAATCTCACTTTGATTTGAAGCTGCAAGAACTTCACATACTGCACTGCCTCTTCAAGCATCGTGCTGATATCTACCTGCAAGATATCACAACAGTTCCTGTATTGAGCTGTCTGCCTTCTTTTGCATTGCGCAGTTACTGTGGATGATGTTATGTTCAGAGGCTTACTTTCGTCCCATTAGGTACAAGGTTCTGCAATATCCTCAGCCTTTCATTAATCCGCTCTCTTCTTTTCTGCATCCAATTAACAGCATAAGTAATTTTTCATTTTATTATAAAATTATCATTCTTCAACAGGGAGTTAGAAGACCATCTGTAGTACCCTTGCATAGAGGCTTTGGGACTCGGTTGCTGACCGACGATCAGCTTGAGCCTTGCTGTTCGAGTTAGCAGCAACAGGAGGTTCACAAGAAGCATTTGAGTGATTTTCAGACGTGCAGCAACTCAAGTTTTGTACATTCCCCAGAGCAATGGTTCCATCCTTGCCGTCCTGTTGCATGATCTTCTTCACCTTCTTCGAGTTAGACTTATTTGTGCATTTCCGACTCTGCATTTTACATGTATCAGCCAATTAGCACTGACATCACATTTTTTAGTCATTTCAAACTAATGCATTGCTTGAAAGAAAGAAAAAAAAAAAACTTACTCTCATTTGGCCATCCAATTTGTCTTGTTCCGGATGCTTTCTCTTGACAAAAGTACCAATGGAATCAACCACACTGATGCTAGAATCCTCAAGATCCCCACAGCTTGAATTGCAACTCCCATGTGAAGGGTTAAGAATGGCTTCCATAAATTGAGTTGCACCATGCCCCTGAACCATGTTCAGGGGCATTGGTGCAGTGCAGGAGTTGATACCAAGGGCTTCATTTGAGTCACTCAACCAGTAGCTCCCATAATCAGTTGGCACAACAAGACTGGGATTACCAGAACTATTGCTGCCGGTGGAGCTATAAGTGCTAGAACTGGAATTGCAATGGAAGTAAAATGAGTTAGAAGCCTGGATAAACCAAGGCAGCATGTGGTGGCTCTCCTCACCACTAGAGCGGAAGGTACCAAGCAACCGCTCCATTATCTCCGATTCCTCCACTTGTGATGGCGAACTCCAGCTCGCCCCTGAGACCACCCCTCCACACTCCATTGTCATCAGCTTGGGATATGAAAGATACAGGAAGTGATGTGAGGCCTATACAGCTTGATGCGCTTGGTGAAGAAAACATGCACGCTGCGAGACATGTATTTATATAGATGACAAAGTGAAGGGGAAAAAAAAACAAGAAGTGTAATCATCAATAAGAAATAGATGCCCCACGGCTGCAGATGAACTGTGGTGACAGCAACCCCTCCAGGTATTGTCTGAATATGTGCACATTATGTTGTTAGAAAATGTCAACTGCCAGTTGTTGGGCAAGATTGTGACTTGTTCAAGATGGCATTTTGAAAGTCAAGCCAATTGGCGCTCAAAGTTGCCGGTGTCTGAAGCCTGGTCTCAATGATTGCAGAGAAAAATCTCCCTCACAGTTGATGCATCATGAACAATTAAAAACCAGTATGTGGTATTCAAAACCAGGACAAGCATGGGTATACCCTAACAAATAATACAGGATGGAAAATAACGAGATTTTATCGAATGTTAAGGGAAATAAGTAACCCAATAAAATAAACTAAGACCTACAAAGAGAGGCTTGCACGAACATGGCGGATGGAATCTTGGCGTCCCAAAGAGCTCAAAAAGGATTGGACAGTGCCTCCGCAAATCGCGATGGATATCTTCACAATCGTACAGCTCAAATTGTTAAAGGTATTCGAGTTATTTCGTTGTGTTCTCGGCTTTCCCCTTGTATCTTTTGTACTATATAATGTTGCCCTTTAGAGCTGTCGAATACAACTAAATAGACATTCCAAGATGTCATAGTGACACGATGTGATGGCTGACTATTGCCCAAGCAGTAACTGTTTCACAGAGAACAGCAGGAGAACACTATCTTTGCTTTTTTTCACATAATGGCACATACTTCAATTCACACGAAGTGTAAAATTACTAACTGTATATACAAACCTAAGTCATATGGTAATCTGATGCTCATATCCCCTCAATAATAAACTAGGAGATGCATAAGACTTAAATCTAAAATGAGTTATAGTTCTGTGCTGTCATTTCAAGCCCAAATAAGGGTTCATACTTTCCTATTTGTGCCAAACAGAGGATCAAGAGAACAAACAATACTGCTAAATGCTGGAAACAAATAATTGAATTAAAGGAAACAAGAGCATGTGGTTTGTTTAAAGCCTAATTATTACAGTTCCAGCTCTACGAAAGACTATGGCACCTTCAAATGTTACTCAGCCAAACAGCAGAGTGTTTGTTTTAGGCGAATACAGTAGTGGAGGCCCCTCAAACTGCAGTGTGAATAATGGAATACTGAAATAGAAATCTTGTTACACTGAATCAAATAAACGAAGAACACATATAGTACCAAAAAAAAGAGAGAAATAAACCCTTATAATGTTTCAGCTTCTAGAAGACCCAATCTCACACCATGAGGAGCCAAACCGCATCAAATATTAAAATCCATGAAGCCCTTAATATAGTTGAAGGGACAAAAAAAAGCTAATTATGTATGGAGAAATAGCCTTGCTGCCCTGTCCTATTAAAAATGTTAATAATAGCACAAGTTATTTTTGTAGATGACTATGTTGCCAGTTCAGTTCAGTTACTTTTTTCAGGAAACAAATGATTACTCTCATTCCATTCCTTTGCATTTGTTGTTTTAGGGGTTGAAAGGTGTTCATAAATGTATCCTGCATCTTAAACAAAGAGCTTTGCTGTGCAGTTGCTCTGTAGTTCATATTGTAGATGCTTTGCTGCACCATGGTAACAGAAAAGTTCACAAGCACAGCAATGTAACTAGAGCGCTTTGTACTTACAGCTAATTAGAACCAACAAGATATGCTATCATTGCCTGAAATGATTCCAGTACATTCTCCTGATGCCTGATGCAGTTAACATTCACCTACATAGATCCCTTGGATAGTTGAAATGGTCTCAGTAATAAATTAAAATAGCTGTACACTACATTTTCCCTCACAAATCAGAAGTGAAAAAAAAATCCTCCTGAAAATAACATACCGGCTATAGAATTGCCGACTGTCTGTTGATACAGGATGCTTGGGCAAGTGATCTTTGGTTGATGTATGTGTCTGGGCTCAAGACAGTATCTCCATCAGAAACTTATCTCTGCGAACAAACCTATGGCGCAATAGTGACATCTCAACATTAATAGCATAAAAGTCATAAGATGGATAAAAAAAATTATATTCCAAAGTTATTGTAAATGGATAGTACCAACAGCTCAAAGAATATAGTTATATGCTAATTGAACTCATGTCTCCTCGAGTCTGATTGTAACTTAGATTGCTTTACCCATTTTTTTAAAATTTGTTTCAGACCAAGTATTCTATTAATTTCATGAATTTGGGGAGTATATAATTTTCGAGGTAAATACACATTATAAATGCTGTTAATCATACAAAATAATATCTTTGGCTCTTAATATATTGTCATCGCTAATAAAGCTTCATAATTCATTTTCTTTGGATTTTACAGGAGCCAATTTACCGTACATTCATACTTTGCCGTCCCAAAGCCAATTTACCATCGAGAATTATCTAAAATACCCCCAATAAGATGAGTAAAAGCAGCATAATCTATCATACATTCATACTTTAAAGGAACTCAGATGCATCAGTTATCACAAGTCAAACAAATAAAAACAGAACAACCACTTAAAATCTAGCTATTGACTATTAGACTATGCATAAACAATCTAATGTCAAAGCCTGAAAGGAGATTAATTTATCACACAAACATAAACAAGTCAAATGCATTTTTCAAGTCAAACAGCGTAATAGCATCTTTGATCAGCATAATCAGAAGGCACAAATAACTAACTGCAATTAAAAATGCTGCTAGATGCGTTGTCCAACTGCATTCAATACAAATTATTTATAAACATAAATGATTTCTGAATAGTCACTTGCAACGACAATACCAAAGGGCCACAAATTATGTTCAAGTCAGCATACAATAAAAAATTTTACTATCAGGCTACAAATCAACTTCTAAATTGTAATGTCAAATCGTTCACAACTTCCTCTTGACATAATGGGCTCGCTAATAGTAGTGAATTTTGCATCGTTGGCCACTAATAATAGCACCTCCCAGCCACATATGTACTGCTTGACATTTGGTCAGAAGTAAGTAAATGTGTCTATGAGTGTCTGACAATACCAGAGCCAAAACCAATAGCACTATGAAATGTACATATCATAAGTCTAATTTTTTTTAATAAGACAATAAAAAGCAATGACTAAACACAAGAAGTCAACCACAACTTCCTGAAACGAATTTAAATTTTGTGAAACTGTACCTCACGATATACATATAATATGTGGCATACATTGGAATAACTTGATGTTTACAAGAGCAACCCGGAAGTTTGTTTTGATGAATAAAATCTGTAAGACTCAATCTGATGGTGTTAAAGTGAGACGCTTCAATGTTCACAGAGTAAGCAGTAGTAAGCTCAAATGTGTGAAACATAATAAAGACAATCTATGTACATCCAGTCATTCCAAGGGTAGCTGACATCCCATAATTAAGTTTTAAACTCAATATTCATTCCATGATGAAAATAGAAACAATGGAGTACAGGATGCATATAGGCCTATGATTTCATTTGGACCAAGCCACTCAACTAATTCTATTATTGCACTGCCAAATTGTTGCTAATGTCTAAAATTAAAACAACAAAAACCAAGCTATGGTTTTGAGCAAGTTCGAATTGGCTACATTCTTATCTTGGGCTCCTCGGCTCTGGAAAGTACACATGACGGACTAGGCAGTTGAACTCCACAGTACTTTCCCCGAACAGATAAGTATCAAAATGAAAGATCAAGGAAACAGGGGTTGGTATTGCAGCCCCATGTTCTCAGGCAGTCCCATCATCAGATTGAGGTTCTGGACAGCCTGACCAGATGCTCCTTTCACAAGATTATCTATCTGCAGTTTGAAGTAGAGTACATGAGATTATGAGCGTCTTAAGTATGTGATGTTATTTTGCTAAATGAGTCTGCATGATAAGACTGACTGAAGCCACTTACAACAGAGATTATTTTGGCCCTTCCAGGAATTCTATCCTCAAAAACATTCATGAAGCAGTAGTTTGATCCCACAACATGGCGTGTATGAGGAACGTTACTGCCATGTAACAGCTTGACGAATTCTTCACCCTGGAAAGACAAAAATGAAGAATGAGATCCAATGCTAACAAGAGTAGATATTTCTTTACACTGCAAAATCATATAAATTCACTACAGTAGGAAATTATTCTCCTAAAAATAACTTAGGAGGAACTAAGTGGTTTTTTATATTAAGAAAGAGGCACCTGAGTTCAAGTCAAAGAGGACTCGAACTCAGGTGGTCTAGGCATACGCCGATACCATCAATCAACTGAGCTAGGTTCAGTTCCTGATTAAGATCGTTTGGTCTGCAAGGTCAGATAACAAACCTCATAAGTAGACTTGAGGTGTTCATATAAATCATTGGCAGTCACTCCAGATGCCATTTCCACATTTATAGTAGATTGCATCCCACGTTTCTGTTCAGTACCAACAGATATAGTAATAAATTATACAAGAGAGAGTGCATAAAATGGAGATAGCAAGTAAAAGGATGTACAAGTGCTTACCATACATATCAAGTTTGGAGTAAAGCTGATAGTAACTTTAGATTCAGCAGCATCCGAAAGTCCTTGTTCAATCTCAGGAACTGACATTGTTCATATCTCATTTTGTCAGGGAGGTGAATGTTACCACTAAAAGTCCCTTGAAAAAAGGGACAAATGAAAATAAACACTGTAACATGTTTTATTAAATTCTAAGAGTCTGCTGAGGATAAAAATTACCATGACGGTGACTTGTTACTCCATAAGCATGGATACCTTCAGCGATTTCGGTGTAAAGATTTGCTTCCTTAGCCCCACGTCCTACAAAGACATATGTATTAGAGACCAGATCATTTATTCTTGAAGAAGAGATGGAAAATAAATTGGTAATCTAAAAAATAATAATAAAAAAATACAAACCTGCACCAGTAACCCCAGATTTTGCATCAATGATAATATTGTTCAACTTGATCAGTTTTGCCTGCAAAGCATACGCCAAGGAAATATCTTGGTACTGAGAATACTGATACATATGATCGAATAAAGAATATTGTACTCATAGTTTCCGTATTAAAAAACAGGGGACTTTCAGAGTGAACTATTGATTACTGGGGACTTTCTAATTCGTTGATATGATAGAAGATAAATGCAGGACAACTAAAAGGTACCTTTATTAGAGGAACCAGAGGAAGTTGAATAGATGTGGGATAACATCCTGGATTTGCAACCAGACGTGCATTTCTTATTTCATCTCGAAGAACTTCAGTCAAACCATACACCGCCTCTTCCTGAATGAACAATGGGAAAACAAACACACATACAAAAATTAAGCTCGTATAAATTTTCAAATAGTGCCAGAAAGAGAACCATCCTAAATACACAGAAGAACACCAACTCAAATCTTAGATGGTCTGATACAAGACAACGACGACATTTATGGTTGTGAATTACTGATGATCATTCAGGTGCCGACACAAGAACAAAGAAAGAGCTAAATAGCAGTGCTAGTCATTGGACAAATCGATTGAGGAAATTAGTTGACCAACCTGCAGTTCAGGTGCCCGGTGAGAATGGCCATACCACTCAGCATACTCGTTAATGTCGCGCAGTCGAAAGTCCTGTACAGAAAAATTGTTCAGCAACAAAAATATAGCATTAAGATAATATTAGAAGTGTGTGTGGGGCATACCGCAGAGAGATCAACAATCTTCAATTGCCGGGGTAAACCTTTGATAATTTCCTGGTAAAAAAGATATTTAGATAATACAGTACAAATTTCAAAAGGAAAAAAAAAACTATCAATGCTCCAGTGCTCCACTATGCGACAGAGCCAATGACAGTAATGACATTATACACTTCAGCAATAGGTACAAAGAATTTTGTGCAAAGCACGGTAACAATAAACAACCTGGGTTGTCCCATGTGGCAAGCAACAGAAAACAGCATCAACATCTGAAAAATCCGCGTCTTTTACGGCAACCAAGTTTGGCAGGTCCTGTGAATCAAAATGAAGTGGAGAATACTCTAAGTTTTGACAAACATAACAATATGTAATGATGATTTCAACTCTCTAATAAAAAGAGATATAGTACAGAAGGACATATTAACATAACTAGGCCAGGATCAAAATTGGAGGAAGAGAAATGAAAGTTCTTACCTGTGTTATCAAGTGAGGAAATACAGATCCGAACTGTTCACCGGCCTTTCTATCTGCGGTCATCACTTTTATATGAAACTGAGGGTGGTTTGCCAGAAGCCGAACAATCTGTTAATAAGAATGCATTAGCACGCTAGCGAACAGAAGGACAGACAAAAAGCTTCAAATAAGATGGCATCATAGTAATGAAACAACCTCGGCTCCAGTATATCCGCTGGCCCCTAGCACTGCAATGCGCACCTCGTCTCCTGATTTAACTATTGATGTCTGTTTTTGCGGTGAAGAGGCAACGGATGCCCTTACACGGAGCGACGGAAGTCCCACCTACCATTGAGTACAGCTTCATTGGTACATCGCAAACAGCTGGCTATTTGAATTCAGGAAGAAAAGTTGAAAAACATACTCACCTTACGGACTGTGTTGAGCATCATACCAGCGCATGGCTTTGAGCTGGATCGAAGGACTCCATTCTACACATCAGCAAAAGAAAATAAATCAATGCCTAAGATTGTAAAGTTCACGGAGAAGCATAATGTAGTTTCTGAAGTTTTTTGTCACAGTTGGAGCAAGGAATTGATGCTTATGACTAAATCAATGAAAGACAGAACATATTCCCATCTAGCACCTGGTACTAACTGATACTATAGTGCCTCCATTAAGCTAAATTTTATCCAGTAGCACCTGTATTCCTAAAAGGTCTTAGAACTGCTGACAGCCTGACACTGAAATCAATCAGCAGCTAAGAGTTCATTATCAACCTTCCCAATCAAGTAGTGGTGAAAAGACTGCCTTGGGCAATCCAGCAGGCAACAATGAAGCACGAAACATTTGGGATGAGCATACATGCTCTTTGATTCCCCTGCGCAAATGCGAAATAGGACAGCCAATCCGCGCCTCCAGCTGCACGGACCACCGCAACGAAGGCTCCAATCGCCCGGTTCCACTCCTACCCGACGGCCGGAGATGGTGGCCGAGCCGCTCCAATCCTCATCCCAATGCCAAATCGAAGGACGCGAAAGAGAGAAGGAGGGGAAGGAAACGCCGCCGCGTACCTGGGGAGCCAGCCCAGCGCGCGCCGGAGCCGCACCACGGAGCGTCGTCGAGGCCATTGCCGTTGCGGTTGCGAAGGGGAGCGTGCGTGCGTGTGCCACCAATGGCCGCAGCAGGTCAAGCGGCACGGCGTATATATACGCGGGCGAGGTCCTGCTGCGTCTCCCGTCGATGCTGGCAGGTGAGGACGGCGGCGGCGGCGGCTACAGGGGGGTTGGTGCTCGCGTGCGCGCGCGTGAGCTCTGACTCTGGGTCGTGGTCTCGCGGATTAGGTGTGGCGCTGTCAAAGCGTTCCTTCGCTTCCCTTGCCGCGTCGGGTTGGGTTGGTGAGGGCCGTGAGGCCGCCGAATGCTGGATCTCCGGCGGCGTGGTATTCACACGGGAATATTATTGTTTTTTCCATCCTTAAGAATGAGCATCCCATCTAAAAAACTGAAAATAAAATAGAATGAGCATCCTTCAAATGCCACTACTATCATTGACCTCGCAAATCTGCCACCGATAAGAACGGGCTTCCTGTTTGGATCCTAATTATAGCCAGCTAATTTTAAAAGGTACTTGTTTATATCTTGGCTAATCTTTCCAGGCTAATAAAACTAAATTCATTAATTCTCAATGGTTAGTCACTTTTATAAGGGGTGAGGTGACTAGAGACTAAAAGATTAGGCGATGGGCTGGCTAAAAGTTTAGTCATTTTTAAAAGATGGAAAAAGTCTATTTTACTTCCCCGAACAATTTACTTTGTCTGTTTCACTTCCTAAACAAAATAATGGCTCACTTTACTCCCTCAAACAATTTCATTCGATGCAATGTACACCCTATTAAAGTTTGTTTCTTTTGTTTCTTATTTTATAAGTAGAATTTGAAGTTCAAATTTAGCATGATGTTAGTTGTCACAATAATCTATGTTAAAATATTTTTAAATTATTTTTTTATATCATATTTATGCATATAACATTAACTTATATTGAACTATGTAAATAATATCAAAATAATATGTCCTAATTTTTCTAATATAGGTTTCTGTATGAGTTACCATCATGCAAAATTTGATCTTCAAATTCAACTTGTAGGCAGAGATATAAAAAAGACAAACTTCAAAAAGGTGTACATTGCACCAAATAGAATTGTCTGGGGAGGGGGGGTAAAATGAGCCATTATTTTATTTAGGGGGTAAAATAGACAAAGTGGATTATTTAGGAGAGTAAAATGGACTTTTTTCTTAAAGGATCATGTTTGGATCGAAAGTGACTAAAAATTGGTTTGCTCCATTCCTAAATTTAATTTCTGTCACATCAAAGAGAATTTTGTTATTTAAGAGTATTAAATAAAGTTTAATTACAAATTTTTATTGACAGATGGATGCTAATTTACAATATGTATCTAATGAGCCTAATTAATTTATGTTTTGCTACAGTAACCATCGTCTAATCACAGCTTAATTACCCTCATTAGATTCGTCTCGCGAATTAGTTCAGAGATTTTGCAATTAGTTTTGTAATTAGACTTTATTTAATACCCTTAAATAACAAGATTCTACAGCTCTAAATTTAGTCCTAAAGAAACGAACAGGACCTTAACCATCAAAAAATTTAGGAGACGGATCCAAATAGAAACTTAATTATGTGCAACTTTAAACTCTTTTTTAATAAAGTGCACCGGCAGTTCTTAAACTTATCTATTTGTGTGATCTTGGACCCAAATAGATTGATAAATTTGTTAAGTGGTGTCATCTACATCAAAGTCTCGAAAATACCCTTATGAATGTTTGACGTGCTACCAATAAGTGTAGCAAATTTTACTCTATTGTTTCTATAAAATTATTATATAGATTTTAAAGTATATATTGCTAATGTAACAATCTAAAAATCTAACAAATAAAATGAAAGCTTGAAATAACCAGAAACTGTATGTATAGAAGTATAGAAAAAGATATGTAGTCAAAGTTGTTGTAGTAATTTTCGGACAAAATGAAAACGGAGGAGAGTACTCCCTCCGTTTTTAAATATGACACCGTTGATTTTTTTATTATTATTTTGAACATTCATCTTATCTATAAATATTTATGTAAATAACTAAATATATAAGTTAACTTTATAGTGCTTTTGATGATAAACTCAATGATATTCATTTTACATTAGGTAACTAATCTATTATATATATACTTGACTAAGAAAAGAAGCCACCACCGTTCGCTCTCAAGGCCTAAAAATTGTCACGTTAATCAAAAAAATAACAAGAGAAAATTACCCACCAATATTATTATAAAAATTTTATTCTAAAATACCCTTCACATGTTTAAATAATTACCCACGAGAAAATTACCCACGCCCTCCACCTATTTCTCACTTTAAGCATAAAAAAATTGTGCGGCAAAATCTTAACATTACCAGTGTGGGATAAAAGATATTATAGGACTAGCAAAAATACCCGTGTGTTGCCACGGGCTGTTTAAAAAGAGTATTTAAATAAATTTAGTTTGAACTGTTCAAGTAAATGTTTGAAAGAGGCCCATGAAAAAACTTTGAGGCATTTGCAAAAAGGGTATGCCAATTCTGAAACTGGTCCTTTTTATAGGCTTTGCAGCCTCCAAGTCCTCTTTCCAGATGCCTCACAATGGAAATTCTTCAATAAATGAATAATATTTAAAAAATAAAATTCCATTCAAGAAATTCAAAATATATTTCAAACAAATCTAGCCGCACAAATGTGCGGGCTGCCATACGAGTTATCTAGCTATAAATTGTTTGCCAAAGTTTAAGAAAAAATCAACGGCGTCATATAATTAAAAACAGAGGGAGTATCATATTTTATCATGATTTTTGTGGATCTTAATTGATTATTTCTCAGTAATCTTCTAAGATCAACGGCGTCATATATTTGATTTTTTTAGTTTCCACATGTAAGATGTCTATGCAATCGCAACATCACAAATGGAAAGATCTCATGGAAATTGTATTTGCCACCATTGATTTGGAGTCTCCATAAAATTGGCTGCTCCCGGTGCGGTCGGCATATGCGACCATACTGAATACCGTACAAGCCTAACGGTCAAGTGCGTCAAACCCTACAATTGTGAATGTGACAAGAGTTGGAACACTGAAACATGGAGCTCCAATTTATGAAACATTAAAGACACAGCAAGTTGGTGTATTTGAAATACAAAGCTTCAGCTTGCCATGTCAAATTTGCGTAAAACTTCGAAGTCTCGGTTTTGAAACATTGACGCGAGGGCCGAGGGGACTATGATGTCCAGTTTTTCCTGAAGCATGTGAACAACTGTTCCAGAGTATAGAGTTCCACAAAGTCATCCAAACTGTAGAGAGGTTTCATCCAAGTATCAGGAAACCCCCGTTGAATTATCTAAAAAAAGAAAGAAACCCCCGTCCATTTGTTCTACACTACAAGGCCGTCCTTCCTGAAATGAGTGATTTGAATGTTCTCAACACTGAGCTTCCTGAAGTTGCTTTTCCTCCTGGTGCTGAAGAACTCGCCCCAGCTGAACCCATTGTACCTTGACGGGTTATCATCAGTCACCATCTCCTGTAACGGCTCGATCAGAGTGTCCATGCCCGGGTTGAAGAAGTAAGGGATGGAAAACCTCTCTGTTTCTGAGTTTACAGATGTCCGGTGCTCTACGCTCTCATACGTGTCATTGCTCCAAACCTGCATTCGAAACAGAGCCGGTCAACTGTTTTAGTGAAGGCAGAGTATAAGTCAAATTCAACATCAAAAAATTCTAGAACTCGGTGCAGGACTCGGCACCTGAATGATGTCGCCAACGTTGACGATGAAGGAGCCAGCAACAGGCTTGACGCGCACCCACTCGCCGTCGGACGGCCTCCGGACGTCGAGGCCGCCGACGTCGTCCTGGCACAGGATGGCGAGAGCGCCACTGTCCTTGTGGCGGCCGAGGCCGAGCACGAGATCGGGCCTCGGGCAGGGAGGGTACCGGTTGATCCGCGTGTATGTCGTCTGCTCCCTGAAGAAGCCGTGCAGCCGGCCGGGTCTCAGGTTCAGGCTCCGCGCTATCAGCTCCAACAGCTTGAAGGCCAGCTCCTCCATCGCCACCGCGTACTCCTCGAGTGCTTTTCTGTACAAGTTCAGTATCAATAAACGTTTGGATGTGTTGCTTGACACTGCTTTGCATTTATCTCTCTTTCCACTCTTATCACTGTTGTCATAGTCTATGCAGATAAGCATGGGAAGTTCTACGGTCAGAAGCAGAGACGTGGAACAAGATTTTGGTGAACAAACTCATGTCCATCAATCTAAAACAATAACCAGGACATATTTAGATGGTCCCTACAGAGTAATGGACAATTCTCTGTCCGTTTCATGTATGAACATTTGATGGCTTCTGATGTTTGCATCCAGGCAAAAACCCTCTGGAAACTAAAGCTTCCCTTAAAAATCAAAATTTTCTTATGGTACCTTGGTCGTGGTGTTACTCTCACCAAAGATAACCTGGCCAGAAAAAATTGGAAAGGGAGCCAAAAGTGTAGCTTCTGTAATCAAAATGAAACTATACAACACCTTTTTTTGCATTGTCAATTTGCTAAGACTATTTGGCGTATTATTTATATTGCTTTGGGTATCCCACAACCTCTTAGTATTTCTCATATTTTGAATGGTTGGATAGGAGCAATTGGCAATCAAAATAAAGGGATTATTCTTGTTGGGGTGGCAGCCATACTTTGGTCTATTTGGTTGTGCCGCAGTGATATTGTATTTAACAAAAGATCATGGACTACTTTTATGCAAGCTATCTTCCGGGGAACTTATTGGTTCAGGTTCTGGCGGTTGCTGCAAAAGGAGGCTTACAGGGAAGACATTGTGGCGGTTTGTCGCGCTTTGGAAGTGGTGGCAATGCAATTCTTCGCACACAATGGATGGCCGCATAATGCTAGGCTATGTGCTTAATTAGCGCTCTCTTTGTTTCAGTTCATGAACTTTGTAATAATGAGACCAAACGGCTGTATGCATCAAGTATGCAAAAAGCCGGAAACTTGCTTTGTAAGTTATCCATTATCTAAAAAATTTTGCTGCTGAGTTTCTGATGTTGATCCATGTAAGTTCAGCTTCGAACCACTGTGGATCTAATCCTAACGTTGCACTTGCTCTAATTAATATGACAGGTTCTCGTAGATCTCAAATGTTATTACAGGAAAGAAAAAAAGAAAGAAAAGAAATTGGAAGCACCGTTCGAACTTCTCGTTTTGGTCAATGTACAAGAAGTCCACTATCCAGGAAGCAAGCCAGACAACACATATGTGCATCATAAACTATTGATCATCTAAATTGGGCAAGTAAATCTATTAGAAAAAAAAGCTAAGTATTCGAACATAAACCAAGTGTAATGCGACGAACACCATTCACGTCTACGTAGCTAGAGGGAGAGAGATCAGAGACCCACCTGAACTCCGGAAGGTCACCGTCCGGCCACTTGTTTCGAAACACCAGCTCCCCGTCCGCTGCCGCCGGCAGCTCGCGCGGGAACATGTCGAACACCTCCTTCCAGTCCCTGACGTTCCTGACGTGCTCGGCGTCGTAGTGCCCCAGCGGCTCCCTCTCGGTGCGCCGCACGGCCGCCTTCCGCTCCGGCGACAGCGCGAAGAACGCGCGCCCGGCGTCCATCGCCCGCGCCACCGTCTCGGCCGGGACGCCGTGGCCCAGCGCCACGAAGAAGCTTTGTTGGGATTCTTCGGGAAGAAAACCTAGCACCGGGTGAAGCACGGAGAGAAAGCGTGAGGGAAAAGGAAACGGCTTCGCGTACTTCAGAGGATCTGCGCAACACGAAGCCTCGGCCATTGCATTCACAATTATGTTACATAGCAAGGAGTCGACCCCCTCTCCAGTGCACGGGAGGGGGTATTTATACCGTGATCAGGGATTACAAATCAATGCCTAAACTACCCCTGATCACGGAGAATAATGTACAGGATATTCGGTACAAAAATGTCCGGAGGGCACAATAGACTTTTGCCATCTTCCCGTCGAGGGTACACCAGAAACCCTAGCCGCTGACGTACTCGTCCTCCGTGCCGCTCCGGGCCCACTCGCGGGTCTTCGGTCACGCGCGAGGCACCCAGCCGAGCCTCGTTCGAAGTCCGTAACCTTCGCGTGGCAGCGACCCTTCGGACGATGGATCTGCCCTTCGTGCCCCGCATCAGGTCCCACGGATCTTCGGACATGCGCGAGGCGCCCCTCCGAGCTTCGCCCGAAGCCCTGAGCCTTCGCATGACGGAGACCCTTCGGGCGCTCGGTCCGCCCTTCGCGCCCAGCATCAAGCCCTGCGGAAGGAAAGACAAACGACACACGAAGGGTAATTTGGTTAGCCTGGCTAAACCCTTCGGTTTCAAGGAGAGAGCTGTCCGGAATCGAATCCTGCTCCGCGGATCCCCAACAAGCCCCAGTCCCGGCACGCCGCGCCCACCTCCGCGGCGAGCGCGTCCACGCCGTCTCCGGCGAGAAGAGGCGAGAGGTCGATGACCGGGACGCCGGCGGCCTCGGCGACGGGCGCCGCGGGGCGGTGCTCCGGGGGCTGCAGGAACGCGTCGTCCATGGCCACCGAGCTTGGGATTGATCCAGTTGACCGCAGTTTGGGATTGATTCAGTGACTCTGGATGACAGGGTTTTTCTGGTGCATTGTTAAGCGTGCTAGTTGCACAACTTGTTCATCTCGTCGTCTGGGTTCTGACTCTTTGGTTCAATGAGCCACCATGCATGTGACAATAATGGGACACAGCTCGTATGGTCATGCATGTGCAACTGTTGTCAGAAAAATCAACGCTCAACGGCTTCACATTACTTTTGAAGTGGAGTTGAGTTGGAACTAGGATTTCACGAAGAGGAACCAGAATGCACGAGGAAGGACAATTTGAGGAACAAGAACAGGGCTATCAAGCTTTGTCATCATTTCGCTTGGCATGTTCTCTAGAACTCACTGTGGCATACACATTATACCTAATCCTTTTCTTGCTACATATAGCTCCAGGCTCCATCTGACACTGACAGAAATCCGTATGCAATTAAATTACTGTAGTTCTTTACTCACTATAACTAAACTAGTATGGCGGCCCGCGCATTTGCGCGGCTAGTATTGTATTATACTGAATGTCTCATTAAGTTATCTTATCATCATTATGTTTTCTATCATTTGATTTCCATTATTTGATTGTTTCATAACAATAATTATACTTAATTTGTGAACTTATATATATATATGCATTTCAGGCTATCCTTTTGAATGGCGATCATGGGTAATTTTTTAAAAACATATGGAGGACACTTTTGATTAATTCTTTATAATGACAATGATGTGTAATTCTTAAAATTATGCGAGTGATATTTTGGACTATTTTTTCATAAAGGTAATGGTTATAATTTTTCTTTTTTATCCGATTAATATGGTATTTGTTTTCCCTTGAGATCAAACGTAATGACTCCGTTTCTTGACCAAATATTAAGTTAATAAATAAAAGAATTGGCTTGCACAAATAGCGTGGCTAGATACTTCAATTCCTTTTATTTTAACTATAATCATATGTTAAGGCTTATAGACAAACATGTTGTTTGATTTTTGTATTGTCCTGATAAATAAAATCATGTGTAGTCCTATATAAACTTATTTAACTGATGATGCGAAGATCATACCAGGGTTTTGCTACCGTGACAGCAACATGCACGATTGAAGCCCAGTTCCCCTTGTGCTACAGATCCTCAGCTTTGTCTCACTTTGTAATGCCGCGTGTCGTCCTAATATATTCGTAAAACATTTCATATGTCCTTTTCAATTAGTTTTTCGCAAACACCTGAACTGTGCCCTTGTCCAATGTTTGCACGGACCAAGCTGGCTTTAATTTGCTTCAGCACCATGGCCACATAATTTCACGATGTCGCTTGTTAGCTGCTAAAGATTTTTGTTTGTGAAGCGGCCACCCAAGAACTCACGAACTTGCTCAGTTCTCAGCTATGTTCTTGCTCCTTTCCCAACCAAATCTTGTTACTTCTTTGTTTCCAAAACATTTTGGCTCCGTACTACAGAAAGAGCAAAAAATTGCATCTCGACTCTGATTGATATTGCCACCCACTGCACTTTTTCCGTTACAATTCAAGGTTTACGTATATGGGGTTGGCTTATTGGCCGATCCAATAATTTATCATGTAGAACTGATAGATGGTTAACTAAGGGAATTATGGCCCTCAATGGATGATGTGACTGAGCTCTAGCATGGGCGAGCCCCACGGTTGCATCTCCAAGCTCTAGTTCACTACCATGTTGACCGGGCGGAGCAATGTTGCTCTACGTGAAAGCCAACTGTTTTGCTGATAACCATGAGGCCGATGCTCTGTTTCATTCTTGTTTCCCTGCTCTTCCCGTGAGGCTCCTCTCCTGAGCAAAAGCCCATCACCTTTTTCATTAGGAAAAAGTTCTATTTACCTCCCTCAACTCTCATAGAAGGTGCAACTTTTACCTTCAATTACAAAACCGGGTAGCCCGACTCCCTTAACTCCTTCTCTTATTTCAGTTTACCTCTCTGAACAGTATTGAGAGTGGTTTTGTCTTACGTGGCACATGCGGGCCCCACATGTCAGTGGCCACGTCACCTCTTTTTTCTCCAATTTTCTCTCTCTTCCTCCTCCAGCTGAAACCAAGCGCAAGCGCTCGCTGCTGCGGTTGACGCCTCCTCCGCGCCGCCGTCCGCCTCCAACTCCATCCCTACCAGCTCGGCCGGCTCGACGGCAAGCTCACGACTATCATCGACTCCTCACGTTTCTTGAGGTCGCCGCCCATCGACTCCCTGTGAGGAGCTGTGTGCGGCGGTGCTTGGGGCCGCGGAGGTGCGAGGAGCTGCGCGCGGCAGTGCTTGGGGCCGCGGAGGAAGCGAGTCGTGGCGGATTCAAGGTGCGGAGCATGGCGCGCCGTGGAGGAGAGAGGAAGGCAAAAAAAATGAAAAGACGATGACATGTCGCCTGACAGATGGGACCCACATCGCCACGTAGGACAAAACCACTCTCAATACAGCTTAGGGAGGTAAACTGAAGTGAGAGAAAGAGTTGAGGGAGTCAAGCTATCCGATTTTGTAATTGGAGGTAAAAGTTGCATCTCCTATGAGAGTTGAGGGAGGCAAATATGACTTTTTCCTTTTCATTAAGTTAGAATAGGAAAGGCGAATATTGCCAACAAAGATGGCATCGCCTGATACACGATGGTAGAAAACGGTGTCTGGCTCCGGGATTAGCCTGACTGATTCCCCATGAAATCCCCTGTATATAGGAACAACCCCGGCACACGATGTAGTTGTGAGCAGCCTCTGGTCCTCGTCGCGATATAAGAACTTGTGGTCATGGCTGGCATCGGGTTTGAGATGAATGTACGCGTACGTATACGTACAACGACCGCTTTTACCTGGGATCTCATCGTCGCTCGAAGTGTCTGCGGTTCAATTCAAGGTTCCAGCGATCACTGCCGATGCACCACAAACAACTCGATTGAGGATGATGTCTGCACTCTAAACCTCTCACAACAGCGATGGAAGTAGCGCTCTGCATGAAGCGCCTTGCAAACGCGATTGGATCTCGCCGGCAGGGTGAAGATTTCCATCTTTTATTCCCACAAAATTAATCCCGGTGCCTTATCAAATCTTAATCTCGGGTTCTAATAGAAATTAAGAGTCCGGCTGTTCTTCTAATATGAAAGTTCTTTTACTCTGGTTAAAAGATCTTGGGCCTCTCATAAAATCTGCACCGTCATTATATGGACTCAACTATTGATAATATATAGATTTTTTTCAATGGCAACAATGGGTAATTTTAAAAACAAATAAAGGATATTTTGGACTAATTTTTTATAATGGCAGTGGTGGGTAATTTTTTTTTCTTATTTTTTTCTGATTAACGTGGGAATTTCTAACATTTTAGAGATGGTGGCTCTGTTTCGTGGTCAGTTATATATATAATAGATTACTGTTCACTCGAAGCTTAACCCCAGCATGCAATTAGCTGATCCCAATGGGCTTTCTTGGATGGCTTCGCCCCTGTTTCTAGCGCAATCTCAGAAATGCCGAGCCTCTTCGTCCTCCATGAAACTCGGGTACTAACAAAATCTCGACTGATTTTGCCAGCCAGACAAATACAAGCCTGTTTTCAAAAACGTCCAATCACTTACTTACAAAGATGTCTTCGAGTTTACAGAAAACATGGCTTGCCCGTCTCATAACATGTTCTGTAAACTCACATATAGGCGGACGGCCAAACTATGTTTACAGAACATTCACATTATTTTATTGTACAAGACACGGAGTCAACATGCATGGTCTTCGAAGTCGACGGTACGGTGGCCTGTGTCAGGAGAGGTTTGTTGCTGTCCTAGCTAGAGAACTAGGCGCCAAGGCTCTTCCTGAAATGTGCGATCTGGACGTTCTCCACGTCGAGCTTCTTGAAGTTGCTGTTCTTCCTGGTGCTGAAGAATTCGCCCCAGTTGTAGGCGTCGTACCTGGCCGGGTTCTCCTCGCTCACCAGCTCCTCCAACGGCTCCACCATGGTGTAGCTCGCCGGGTTGAAGAAGTACGGCATGGAGAACCTCTCCTTGGCCGAGTTCACCGACACCCGGTGCTCCGCGCTCTCGTACCTGTCGTTGCTCCACACCTGATCGCACGTACAAAACATGTGCAGGTAGGTTCAGTTGAAGTAAATCGTCAAATCAATTCATAACGAATTTTGTGACAAATTTGTAAGAGGAACGACCTGAATGAGGTCGCCGACGTTGATGATGAACGAGTTGGGGACAGGTTTCACGCGGACCCACTCGCCGTCGGAGCGCCGCCGGACGTCGAGCCCGCCGGTGTCGTCCTGGTAGAGGATGGTCAGGGCGCCGGCGTCCTTGTGGCGGCCGACGCCGAGGGCGAGGTCCGGGCTCGGGCAGGGAGGGTAGTGGTTCAGCCGGATGAACGTGGTCTGGTCTTTGAAGAAGCCGTGCAGGCGGTCCGGTCGCAGGTTCAGGCTTCGGGCGATCAGCTCCAGCAGCTTGAACGCCAGATCTTCCATCGCTGCATCGTACTCCTCCAGCGACTCCCTGTACCGAAATATTGTTGATATGCTTAGATTGATATAATCGAACAAAGTTTTGATAAGACAGCCAGGTTTCTGATCATGCACGAAATAACAAAACAGAGCAACCAGAGATCAGAGAACAGAGCAACACCTGAATCCCGGCACGTCCTGGGGCCACTTGTTGTCGAACACGAGCTGGCCGTCGGCCAAGGCGACATGCGTCTTCCGCGGGACGAGGTCGAACACCTCCTTCCAGTCCCTGACGTTCTTGGTGTGCTCCGACGCGTAGTACCCCAGAGGCTCCGCCTCGCTCCGCCGCACCGCCTCCTTCCCTTCCGCCGGCAGCGCGAAGAACGCGCGCTGCGCCTCCGCCGCGCGCGCCACGGTCTCCGCCGGCACGCCGTGGCCCACCACCACGAAGAAGCCCCAGTCCCGGCTCGCCGCGCCCACCTCCGCGGCGAGCGCGTCAACGCCGTCTCCGGCGAGAAGAGGCGAGAGGTCGATGACGGGGATGCCGGAGGCCTCGACGACGGTGGGCTTGGGACGGTGCTCCGGGGCCTGCACGAAGGCCTCGTTCATGGATAGGCCGCCCATGGCGATCGGTCGATCGATTGGGTCGCTGCTGCTGCCTCGGATGATTCGCGCGAGCTTAGCAGGGCCGCATGCAGTGTGTTGTGAGTGGGAGTGGGACGTGCTATGAGGTGATGGTGGTTTAAAGGGACGTTTGAGCTGGTTGGATTCAATGAACCTGGATGGGTTGTAGGTGGATTTTGTTCGCATCTCCCGTGCTGATGTGTCTGGGATACACAAAGTGAATGATTGTTGTAATCAACAACAACAAACTTTCCGTTTTGATGTGGTTGCTTGCTCGGCGTGTCCTAGTAGTACGTGACGTCACGGGTGATCCATGGAACGGGATCCGCTGCAATCTGTACACGACATGGAACTGCAAGCATTGGTACATTGAATCAGCCGCCGCTTTGGAAGACGTTTTGGCTCTTCCTGGTAGAGTTTGTTTTTTTCTTTTTTTTTTTATTCCCACCTTCAAAAGAAAGTATAATTCAAGTGCACTCAAGGCCTTTGGGTACGGGATCATCCCGGTGAAGAGAGCAAGCCAGTCAGGAGAAGGTCCGCTGATCAAGTGCGAGGGCCCGGCCATCATCATCGCCAAGTACCAGGCGGACAACGCCATCCCTGGCTCTGAGAGGGAGCTCTCTGCAGGCCACCATGCTCGGCTCGCTGCTCTCGGCGCTCATGCCGCACTGTGAAGGGCGTGTCGCCCATGCCGATCTCGCCTCGCGCCTGCGGCTGCCGTCGTCTCGCCCATGCCGCACCCGAAGCTGCCGCGCCTGCCATCGTCTCGTCCTCGCCGCGTCAGCAGCCGTCTCATCCTCCCCGCGCAACCTGCTCGATACCGCACCGCGAGTGCCCTTCAGGGCCTTAGTAGTCTCTGTTGGAATTGACCTCAGTCAATATCTAATTGGACCAAAAGGCCCACTTTAAGCCGAACTTGCCCTGTTAGCTGTCTTGATCGGGAGGCAGAATTCAACCCACGTTTTGGGCCCGGCCCCACGCCTACAGCACTATAAAACCTAAGGAAAACTCCCTGTTTACCCTAATCCGTGATTAACTCACGAAATTAAGCCTAGGGTTCATCGTAACCCTAATTCTACCGATCCCTAAGGTGTTGGAATGCCTGGAAGCTCGGTGCCCTTTGATCTACATCAACCCGCAGCTGTTCTACAACGACCACGTCCTCTACAGCCATCTACAATGGCTATGATCATGACGGGTAAGTCATAAGCACCATTAATTCAGTTTTAGATTAGTTCTAGGCGTGATCTAGATCTTGACTAGTTGATCCTTTTAAGAATTGATCTAACAATTGGTATCAGATGCCTATACTAGTCGTTTAGATCCCCTAGTCTCTGCTAGCGCTAGATCTAATTAGTTTTAAGTCAGTTTGTTGATCTAGCTATGCAATCAGAGGTGTTTTCAGTTAAGTTACATAGATTGGTAATCTATTCTCTCATGTTTTAGTCAAGTTTCAGTTAGTTTTTTTGTGATCTAGTACTACTGTTTCATGTCTAGATGCGAAACTAAGCTAAATTTTCTAAGTTTTCTAACCTAGGGTTCCTGGTTCTCTGAGGAATCAAACCCTAACCCTACCTAAGCTGAGATCTAAGAAGGAGACTTGCCTCTCCATTGCCGCCGTTCTCGCACGCGCGCACGACGGTGTCATCCCCTCGGCTCCGGCCATTGCCATGACACTGCGCGGCATCAGCTCCGCCGCGCGGGAGCCCGCCTCCCCTCGGCGGCTCGCCGTGTGCGCGTACCTCGCAGCCATAAGATCCGGCCGCGCGGCATCAGCTCCACCGCGCAGACTGGCACACGCACGGCACCATCACCCGGTTGCCACTGTCGTCGTCGCCGGGCTGCCGAGGACGCGCGGCGAGCTTCAGTCGGCCGCCGCCATGAGACCCGGACCCAACCGTGCGGAATGAGCTCGCCCATGGGAGCGCGCGCAACGAGGCACCGTCAGATCCGGTCGCCATCAGTCGTCGCCGCGCCGCCGACGTTCTTCCGCCGCCGTTCCCCTCCGAGCGCCATGCCGCGCCCCTGCCAAAAGGGCAGCCGGGTTGGGACCCGCTCGACGGAGCCGCGCGCGACCTAGTCGCACGCGTGCGCCGGCGAGTGGACCCGCCACGGTTGCCGCCGGTGAGGCGCGCCGTACGCCGGCGCCGCCGCTCGGTTCGGGCGGGTGAGGGAGTGAGTGAGACGAGAGAGGAGAAAGAGTGAGGGAGTGAGAGGGATTTTAGGGTTTCGGCCGGTTTTACGCCGCGCTCCGCCCACCCTGGCCCTCCGATATCCCTTCCCTCTGATCCAACGGCTCGCAGCGAGCCATGCCTTAAGCTGGGCTTGACCTCTGGGCCGCTTGCGCGGTGCGCGGGCGCGCGCGTCGGGCCGCTTCGGCGGCCTGCTCGGCGGTTTTTCGGGCCTATGGCCCGACGGCCACTTCTGTCCTGCGCCGCGCCGTTTTTGCGCGCTGGGCCGCGCACGCGTGCCAGGCCGGGCTTCGGCCTGTTTCTCTGGCCCGCGTTGCATCGCGAATTTAGGCCGTGCCATTTTTCGTGCGTGCTGGGCCGCTCGCGGTGTGCGGGGCCGCGCGAGCGCTGGGCTGCCGCGCCAATTACCGTGCGCGAAAATTAAGCTTTCAGATAAGTTCAGGCTGAATTAAGCTTTCGCATTTTCGTGCGCGATTTCCCTTTTAGCTCAGTTTTAATTCATGATAAGTTAAGTAATTAAGAAATAAGTTAAGTAATTGATAAATTATTTATGAGCTTAGTTTTTCTGCAAAATTTAGTGAGTGATATTTAAGTTTTATTGCAGTAAAATTTCTCATAATTTTCTCAATTTAATTTGGCTATTAGTTGAGAAATTGATTAAGCTAAATTCTCAAGAATATTTTAGTAGCAATATTTATTTTGCTATCTTAAGCTTATGCTGTCATTTTGAGAATATATGCTCATCCATTTTATTAAGTTTTATTAGCTTTTATTTTTCCAATATTTGGATTTTTGATGAGCATAATAATTTTAAGGTATAAGTTTAAGATTAATTTAGCCATTGAGTTTAGCTAAAATTTTAGGAATTATAATATGTATCAGGTACATATTTCCTATGTTCTTAGTTATTTTAAGTAATTTGCAGATTTTTTAAAAAAATTTAAGAGTCTCCCGTTGATGATCAAAATAAGTCTTTTCTCTGCGAAATTAACATGGTTGAGAAATCATTTCATTAAGTAAATGTCCAGTATAGATGACCTTTTCTCACCATGTTTAAGACATTTTTTAAGATTGTATGAGATTATTAAGTTGAGAATAGTCTTATTATTTATTCAATTATTTTTGTTGAGAATATTAAGTTTGATCTATTAAGTTTTGCCAATAATAGAGTTGCTTTTATGCTTTACATAAGTAAGTTTATGCTGCCATTCATTATAAGTTAAATAAGTTTCGCTTGTTTTCCCCACCGGTGTTGCAAGTTGTTACTTATTTTGCATGATTGTAATCAGACCACCGTAGGGTTATTTTCATGATATTTTAGTGCATCTTATTGTACTATTTAATTTTAAGTTTTAAGATTATTGTAATATTTTTTCATCATCATCCATCATACCTTAAGATTAATAAGAAAATGCATAAGTTTGCATTCATTAAGTGTGCTCTAAGATTAATAATGCTTCTCTTGCATATTTATGCTCAAGCACTATTTATTAGCACATTAAGACATTTACTAAGAATTATTTTGGCTACACCTTTCAGCTGAGAGCCACATGAGGATCATTAAGCCCTTCAATGGCATAAATTTCCTTTTATGGAAAGAGAAGGTGCAAGACATTCTCAAGTCTCTGGAGCTTGATTATGTGCTTCATAAGGTCAAGCCATTTCCTCCCACTTCTGGCATTGAGGACTATGCTGAGAAGATGTATGAGTATCATTTCAAGTTAGAGAAATGAAAAAAAGGACAATAATTTTGCCAAAAGGATCATTAAGCGTTCGATCTCACATGGCATAAGGGGAGAATTTGATGATAATGAGGATACAACTGCTAGTCAACTCTTCAATTTAATTGAGATAAGTCACAAGAGAGTCTGTACAAGTTCCTCATCAAAAGGCTACCACATCGCGTTATGATGAACACAGTGGTTTAGTAAAGCACATACGCAGCTGTTGACGGTCGTTACGGACCAATTTCGACCGTCAACTAGCTCAATAAACAAGAAGGATTGGACATTCTTTACACGCACTTTATTTAAGAATAACCTATTTCCACATGTACCTCTAGATTTTAGTGTGCAGGTGGAATAAGGGAGGAATCCAGGTGAAATCATGCCCCAAGGCGACGAATCAACACTTCTACAAAACAACGTTCGCCGCGGGAATACAATTCCAAAACAAAGGCCAAATCTCGTCAAAGTCCAACACAACTAAGGCAAATGCACCTGGACCAGAGAAGTAGACCCAGAGGGGGAGCCACCTGCCAAGCCCAGCCCAGGAGGGGCCAGGCACAGGTCGGCCGACCCCCCCCTGGCCAGGTCGGCCGACCTGGCAGGGTGGCCCCCTGGGCCCACCTTTCTATGGCGGTTTGTTACCGACCTCTGGAGGTCGGTTCCCCCTGCATTAATTGCCACCGACCTCGGGAACCGCCTCAAAGTTGCCGACCTTCAAGGACTATATAAGGAGGGGTACCCCCCTCCTTCCAAGACACACAATACACAAGGATCATTCCCTCCTCCTCACACTAGAGCTAGAGGCAATTCTAGGTAGTGCTAGGCTGAGTAGTGGGCTGCCCTATTGCTCCCAAAGTCTTGTGGAGAATTGGGTAGTGCTCTTGTATCCTTTCTCTCTTTGTAAGACTTGTTATTTAATCTATGGAATACAAGTATTCATATAGTTGTTATGAGCTTGCTAGTTCTATCATGATCTTGTATGATCGTTCGTTGTTCGTTCATGCTCGTTCATCGTTCGTTCTTCGTTCGTTCATACTCGATCATCGATTATTCTTGAACTTGCTTAATCGTTCATCGTTTGTCGCTCGTTCTTGAGCGACGAACGCTTATGCATAACTTAGTGCTAGCTTTGATCCCTTTTATCTAGTTTATGCTAGTTAAGCTAGTTGTTCTCATGATTAGGCATCGGG